>OX439485.1:95440374-96040374 GCA_949320155.1 Melangyna quadrimaculata
ATGTTTGGTCATTTGCAAAGAACATACGAAATGCCACTTCGTCGTCGGTTCCAACGCTCGTCTTCAACGACACCCCTTTTGTCAGCTCGTTAGAGAAAGCCAATTTGCTTGCAGCACAGTTTGCTGTTAATTCGACGCTGCCAAAAAGTGTTATGACTCCTCCCGTACTTGAGAGCGCAAACGATTTTATGGGACGAATCTTCTTTCGCACTCGTGCAGTTGCCAGAGTCCTAAAAGATCTTGATATACACAAATCCGCTGGCCCGGATAGTATCCCTCCCATTGTTCTGAAGAGGTGTTCTTCAACGCTGGCAAAAGCACTGCGTAAGCTTTTCCATCTGTCCTATTCTACTGGTCTCTTTCCGAGTGGATGGAAAACAGCATTTGTCCAGCCAGTCCCTAAAAAAGGCGTATCTTCTTCACCCTCAAATTATCGTCCAATTGCACTTACGTCCCTTCTTTCCAAGGTCATGGAAACGCTGATCAATTTTCAGCTCAAGAAATATCTCGAAGAACGAAAGCTTCTTAATGACCGGCAGTACGGCTTTCGAAGCAATAGGTCCACTGGTGATCTGATAGTATATCTCACCGAACAGTGGAACAAATCTTTACATCGTTTTGGAGAAAGTAAGATTATTGCACTTGATATTTCTAAAGCGTTTGATAGAGTTTGGCATCAAGCTCTCTTATCGAAAATACGTGCACTTGGTATCGATGAATCTCTTCTTCGTTGGATTAGAAATTACCTTTCGGACCGCTCAATACAAGTTGTATTAGACGGTTTCAAGTCTGAAATCCACAAAATAAATGCTGGTGTACCCCAGGGCTCCGTTTTGTCCCCGACTCTCTTCCTTATTTTCATAAATGATCTTTTATCTGAAACTTCTAATCCATTAAACTGTTTCGCTGACGACAGTACCCTCAGCTTTTCATATTCGTTTTTAGATTCACATCCATGTCCTTCGGATGTGGAACTCGAACGGCAGCGTATGATAAGCTCGTTAAATTCTGATCTTGACAGCATTGTCCAATGGGGAATCAAAAACCGCGTGGAATTTAATGCTTCTAAAACTCAATGCTGTCTTCTGTCGTCCAAACGAAACCCACCCCCCATGCCACTATCCATGAGTGGCACTTGCATTGTGGAAATCGAAATGCTTTCAGTACTCGGTATGTGTATCACAGACCACCTTGTGTGGAATGATCACATTTTTGATGTCGCCAAAAATGCTGCTAAGTGTTTGGGTTTTCTACGGCGATGCAAGAAATTTTTCACCCCATCTGATCTGGCTGTTATATATAAAGCCTTTATCCGTCCAAAACTCCAAAACTCGAGACTTGTGTCTTTTGGATAGGATACAAAGAAGAGCTATGAAAATCATAGGTGGCAGAAGCATTTGCAACTCCGCCGCAATGTTTCATGTCTTTCGTTGTTTTACCAACCTTGTGGGACGCCAGATTTAGCTATAAAAGGATCTGACGTTGAAGATCTAAACAAGACTCGATATTGACGATCCGATAGGTATGATTCCATCCATTTAACGAAAACGGGAGGGAATCCTAGAGTATTTAGTTTAAATGAAATAATTTTGTGTGAGATTTTATCAAAGGCCTTACTAAAGTCTGTGGCTATAACATAAACTTCTTTTTTTTGTTCAATTGAATTTAGAGCGTAAGAAACAAATTCAGTGAAATTAGTGGTCGTAGATTTACCTTTAAGGGAACCGTGCTGTTTTGCGGAAAATAAAGAAAGTAAACATTATCAATGACAATACTTTCAAAAAGTTTAGGAATGCATGTTAACTTGGCAATAAGCCTATAGTTTCCTGTCTCCTTTACAACCCTTTTTGTGAACCGGGATGATAAAAGAATCCTTCCATATTGATGGAAAAATCCCTTGACAAATGGATTTTTGGAAAAGGGAAGAGGCAAGGCCAAATTAACTGCGCATTTCTTTAATACTATGGCTGGCAAACCATCCGGGCCCGATGAAAAATCATCCTTGTTTGTTAATCTTGTAGACCACATCATCAACATTGATGTTAATTGATACCAATGTTATAGGTCTACCTATTTTGTTATAATTTTACATACAAGAACTTCTAATACCTTTTGCATTTACAAATTGTATAAATAATTTTGTATTAGGTACATATAAACAAAAATCAAAGAAAAAATACCGTTACCATATACATCTTCAATATCTTGCAACGTGACGTATTGTTTTGAGCAACAAGAGAACATTCGCGCGATCGTGTAGTTTATTATATTTAAAGGAGAATGGGCAAAAACAAATGGGACCTGGTCTACCAAGTGCACAACGAGACCTATGAAAATGATTAGGTACTATGGAGTGTACCAACGTACGAGAATTTTTTGTTGTCCTAAATAATGGGAGTTGGCTATAATAAAAGCGACCAAAAAAATAAGAAAAACGCTTTGCAAATTCGAATAAACATAGACGAATTGATATATATTTTGCAATATACTGCCTAAACCCCATAGTTTACAGTTCTGTGTCCATATTCAAAAATGATGCTCTGGAACTAAGCTCTCAATTGTGGGCAAAGGACGCACCATTGTTCCCAATTCGCATTCGTTAAATTCGCTAAATCAAATAAAAGTAGTAGAATTTTTATACTGTAAAGCGAATAATTCGCCAACCTTTATAATATTCGTGGCCATTGGTATAAAAATTCCTTTACTTTTAGGTCTATTCAAATTCATCGAAAGTGACCAATACTGTAATTTTAAAGGCTTAACTACATAGGCCTACTTTTGTACAAAAGTGAGAAACAAATTTCTATTCTGAAGATACCTGCTTGGAAAAAAACAATGGAAAATTCTGCTTGGTGGTTTTATATATGTATCAGAACAATTTATATTCGTATGTGTTTTTGCAAGCATGTTTCTTTAGCAAGCCTTTTAATTTCTCACTTTTGTACAAAAGTAGGTCTATGCAGTTAAGGCTTAATGGAACATTATTCCAATTAACTTTTGCTCTAATTACAATCTTTGTTGCCATATACTGCCTAATGCCTATACCCCATGGCTTACAGCTCTATGCGTCCATACAAAAAAAATGATGTACTAGGGCTAAGCTTTCCAACGATATATGTATATTAGAGTGTCCGTTATTTCCCAAGCTCATTTTTTTGGATAGCACACCCCGTCAATCGAAAGTTATGCCGAAAGAAAAAATTATTGGCCAAAAAATTTTGTTTCCGAACCCGTGCCGTATTAAAAAAATTGAAATTATAATTTATTTCGATTTTTTAAGTTAAAAAATACTTTAATATTATATATTATTTATATATTATTATTTTTCTCTCTCGATCCTCAGCAGTTTTTGTTGTTTTTTTTTATTGATTGTCATAAAGTAATAAGTTTTTTAAAAAATTGCTTTAAAAAGAATATAGAAAACAAATTAGAAATAATTTATTTCGATTTTTCAAAATATTAAATATTTTTATTTTTTTATGTATTTATTTATTTTTTTTTTTCTTAACATTTTTTTCTTTTATTTGATAAGAAAAAAAAATTAATACATACAAAATTAAAAAATATTTAATATTTTGAAAAATCGAAATAAATTATTTCTTATTTGTTTTTAATATTTTTTTTGTAATGCAATTTTTTAAATAACTTAATACTTTATGACAATCAATAAAAAAAACAACAACAAATGCTGAGGATCGAGAGAAAAAATAAGAGAAAAATATATAATATTAAAGTATTTTTCAACTCAAAAAATCGAAATAAATTATAAATTCAATTTTCTGAATACATTTTTAAATGCAGTTTTTTAAAGGACCGATAAATCAATCATAATTCCTAAAAAAAGAATAACTGTTATAGTTCCAGAGAAAAAAAATAAATGTGCAAAGTGTAAAGTTACCACACAAATTTGTATGGGAAAAGTATAGCCTTAGAGGCGCGGGTTAATGACTTGGGAAAAAATTTGTTTGGTCAATAATTTTTTCTTTCGGCATAACCTTTCGATTGACAGGGTGTGCTATCCAAAAATATGATTTTGGGAAATAACGGACACCCTAATGTAGACCAAAATGCCCATTCTCCTTTGAAAACTTTCAAAATATTAAAAATTCCTGCTACCAGTTCTCTAAAATAAGAATATATTTTACCAATATACCAAAAAAAAAAACATCAGCATGTTCATAATAATCCATTTGAAAATCGACCTCATTGTCAATGAGCCACCTTACATGGACGAAGCAGACAAATAAAAAAAAAGATCACACCTACACCTACACTGGTTTAGCATGAAAGTATGTATCTTCGGATGAGAACACAAAGGGTTTTCCCTTGTGACTCGTGCTTGGGCGTCTGAGCCTCACTGTAAACACTAGACTTCTCCTCCCCCATCCGCTGCACCGCTGGCCGCACCGCGCGCCGCCGCCGGCCGGCCGCACCGTTGGGCACCTTGTATGGGAAAGTGGACAAACCTCTCTAAACTCTAAACTACAGAACCGATTTTGATGAAACTTGCATAAAATATAATTGACAGCTTGATAAACCAAAACAAAAAATATTCGCCTACTGCCACGCCCAGTTTTTTAAGAAACTAATTTTTCGTAAAAACTAGTAAAAATTCGGATGTTGTTTAACTAAACCTTATGCAAATACATATGGAATAATCGACTTTGCTACTATGCACAAATTTTTCCACGCCCATTTTGTGGGCGTTTTTTGGCTTTTTTATATGGAGCCTTTGGTTGGATGAAATCAGAACCATCTTTTCTATTGTGCTTACACAAGCGAGCCAGTTAGACGAAATGTAAGACAATGAAAAATTATTACAGTTGCATACCTATATCGTAATTTTTTGCTACTGAAAATTTAATTTTTACGATGTTACACAGTAAATTTTAATAATGAAATAATACAAATAAATCACATTATAGAGTCATATGCCCTAAAATTAAATTAACATTGCAAACTTTTTAAATAGTTCTTATTTCATAAAAGCTTTGTTATTGTTTTGATGTTAAATCGTAAACAAAATTCTTTACAACTGTAAATGTAATATTTTGTATTTAACAAAAATGCAAGTCTAGGTTGCTTTGACGTAATCGTACCTATTACATACATACATGGATACTAAGGCAAGTTTTTGAAAAAAAAATATTCGGACTAGAGTACCTACTCTAGAGATAATAATTTAACACAATATTATGATGATAAACATAAATAAATCGGGTGGCACAACGGCTCATGAAGAACCAGGGCCTAGTGACTAACAACTCGCAACCATTCCTGTGTGCGCCTTTCGACAGGAATGGAAGGGACCTACAATTTTATGCCGAATCAGAACGACTAGACGAGAAGCACTTATTCGTGACAAGTGATACTCTTGGAGGACTTGTCAATTTCTCGCAAGAGGCAATAGCACTGAAAAAGAACTTTTTAGTTTTTATGTGGACGAAAAAACTAAAAAGTTTTTTTTTTATTAGGATAGAGAAGTGGAAAAATGGGTGCTGCAGTTCTGTCTGTTTGTCTACCAGACTGTCTGTAGCTTACCCAGTCTTAACCACTGATGTGATTTTCTTCAAACTATGAAATTAAAGTTCCCATCAAACGGCTCCCTGGAGAGAAAATTGAATTTTGTTTAACATCTAAAATAACAGTGCCTGACATAATAACTAATAAACAACAAGTTATTTATCTTATAAACGGCTCTAACAATTTTATTAAAAAAAAAATTACAAAGCACTATGAGGACTATGATCAATATTTTGGTCCAACAAATTGTCCAACAACTGTTACACCTGTCACGGCTGCACCGAATTTGCCAACGAATTTCATCTGTATTTTAACAATTTTACGTGCAGAAATTTTCGAAAAAAAAAATTATTGGATTTAAAAAGTAAGTAAAGTTTTTTTTTGAAAATTCTGTATCTTGAAAACGAATTAATGAATTTTCTTAAAATTTTGTTTTAAATTATATTTTAATAAATACTTAAAATTGGCATACTAAATTTTATTTTTAAAAATGTTCAAAAAATGTTCTATAAATTGCATTTGAAGTCGAATTCGGACGTTTCCGGATGCGTTCTCTACTAGAAATTGTTGCTTGCACACTACATAATCCGCCAAAAGCAACAGACCCGGGTCGCCAAGTGCCGCTAGTACTTAAAACCTTATGAGAATAAAAATAATCGCTACTATTGAGATTTTTTGCTCAAAATATTTAATATCTTATTTTTCTCGCTCAGTTAATACATTTATATTACTAATAGGAATATCTTAATTCCACAAAAAAAGAATCATTAAAAAATATTCAGATTTGAGTGTGAACGGATCAATTAAAAACCACCCATATTTTAATAAATTTTTTCTAAATTCAACTTTGGCGATAAAATCCAGGCTTACATATATTTTATTTAAAAAACCGTTATATTTTTTTGATTTTACAACTAATTGACCATAAGAAACGAATAGTGAATCATTAAAATTGACACTTTCGAATAATTGAATTTTTTCCATGTTTGCCCCACTGTGGGCCGCCGCGCCGGTCGTTCCACTAGATAGGCCACAAAATGATCGCATTCAACATAGCTAGCAAACCATGGAGTAGTATTTCTAAGAATTAAATAGTGTGGTTAGTTTTTGGTTAGAGTTTAGAGACCTAACACTTACAGTTAACATTCGGGCGTTCAACATATACGTTTTTATTAATAAAGGCAGGTGTTTTCAAAACCAATTGGAAATGCAACTAAGGGTTGCAAGTTGCAAAGTTTGTAAAACAGCGCAGCACCGACACTGCTTCTATTAACCTAATTTTGTGGACAGTTTACCGGGAATCGTATAACAGTTCGGTTAGGTCGATCGTTACGTTTGTTTTAAACAAAAATGGGAAAAATCTTCAATCACAAATGTTTGCTCAATTGCTGCAATTTAATGTTTTTGGTAATCATTTATCAATTATTAAGTATTGTAATCATCAAATTTTGAATCCATTTAATTTTATTAGTGATTCTTTTTGATCGCATTAGCTGCGCGATAGTTTATGGAATTATTGTGTTTACAGAGAAGGAAAAGGCATAATTGATGTAAAAATTCATTAACGAGTAAAGATTGTGCTAGTGAAGTGAAACAATGTTCGTATGTGTTATAATTAATTAACCAAGCAATTGCTTTTCCGGCGCAGAGTCGACATTTGTATTATTGTTGTTTACCAAGAAAGAAGTTATAAGAATAAATTCAAATATCTAATATCGTTTTAGATAGAAGCTCTCTGCCTTATGTTTTGTATCCCTCCACATTCCCCCATGAAACACACAGAATTAAAATAAATTCATTAATGAAGTTAAATTTGTGAGAGTCTACATATATTGCGTGTCCAACCAAGCGGAATTCAAAAATTTTAGAATAGGTAAACAAAATGTGCACTAGAGCACATTCTGGTCACTGGTGTTCACGTTTACATTATTTAACCCGCGTCCGATTCATAAAAAAAAAAATACTGAAGCTGAAGTTGTTGATGAAACACTTTTTGGATGAATATCTAAAACTATCTATTCACATACTATGTACCTGTGTATGTATTTTGCGTTAAGAAAAATATTACTCGGTGTTCAAATTAAGATAAAATTAACGTAAATGATCGTCCATGCGACACACTTTTCATATCAAAAAAATGTATATACGTACGCAAGGTATGTACACACATAATATACATATTATGTATTTACATAAATGTTTTAACTAGGTACACACATGTGTTTGTGGTCTAAAACTTAAACAAAATATCATAATGTTTTGCATAATTTAAAAGGTTAAATTGTGTATGTGTAAGTTGAGTCGTAACAAAGAAAAAAGCGTATGGGATGGTGTCTATGGCCCCCCGTTTAGCAGGAGGTTCAATTTTTTTGTTTTAAATCACAAAATAGAAAACAAAATTATTAAAATATGAATATTTTTTATAATACAAATTCTTAAACACTACAAAAAATAAAACAGACAAGTTTCAGTAAAACATTTAAAATATTTTTAAACAAACTAAGCAAAGAGTCCATACAAACATCTGTAGTGGAAGGGTGTTCGTGCTTGTGCGTCTGAGCCTCACTGTAAAGAGTAGACTTCTCCTCACCCATCCGCTGCACCGCTGGCCGCACCGTTGGGCACCTTGTATGGGAAAGTGGACAAACCTCTCTAAATTATAAACTACAGAACCGATTTTGATGAAACTTGCATAAAATATAATTGACAGCTTGATAAACCAAAAAAAAAAATATGCCCAGTTTTTTAAGAAACTAATTTTTCGTAAAAACTAGTAAAAATTCGGATGTTGTTTAACTAAACCTTATGCAAATACATATGGAATAATCGACTTTGCTACTATGCACAAATTTTACCACGCCGATTTTGTGGGCGTTTTTTGGCTTTTTTATATGGAGCCTTTGGTTGGATGAAATCAGAACCATCTTTTCTATTGTGCTTACACAAGCGAGCCAGTTAGACGAAATGTAAGACAATGAAAAATTATTACAGTTGCATACCTATATCGTAATTTTTTGCTACTGAAAATTTAATTTTTACGATGTGACACAGTAAATTTTAATAATGAAATAATACTGCTTATCACATTATAGAGTCATATGCCCTAAAATTAAATTAACATTGCAAACTTTTTAAATAGTTCTTATTTCATAAAAGCTTTGTTATTGTTTTGATGTTAAATCGTAAACAAAATTCTTTACAACTGTAAATGTAATATTTTGTATTTAACAAAAATGCAAGTCTAGGTTGCTTTGACGTTATCGTACCTATTACATACATACATGGATACTAAGGCAAGTTTTTGAAAAAAAAAATATTCGGACTAGAGTACCTACTCTAGAGATAATAATTTTACACAATATTATGATGATATAAATAAATAAATCGGGTGGCACAACGGCTCATGAAGAACCAGGGCCTAGTGACTAACAACTCGCAACCATTCCTGTGTGCGCCTTTCGACAGGAATGGAAGGGACCTACAATTTTATGCCGAATCCGAACGACTAGACGAGAAGCACTTATTCGTGACAAGTGATACTCTTGGAGGACTTGTCAATTTCTCGCAAGAGGCAATAGCCCTGAAAAAAAACTTTTTAGTTTTTATGTGGACGAAAAAACTAAAAAAGTTTTTTTTTTATTAGGATAGAGAAGTGGAAAAATGGGTGCTGCAGTTCTGTCTGTTTGTCTACCAGACTGTCTGTAGCTTACCCAGTCTTAACCACTGATGTGATTTTCTTCAAACTATGAAATTAAAGTTCCCATCAAACGGCTCCCTGGAGAGAAAATTGAATTTTGTTTAACATCTAAAATAACAGTGCCTGACATAATAACTAATAAACAACAAGTTATTTATCTTATAAACGGCTCTAACAATTTTATTAAAAAAAAATTACAAAGCACTATGAGGATTATGATCAATATTTTGGTCCAACAAATTGTCCAACAACTGTTACACCTGTCACGGCTGCACCGAATTTTCCAACGAATTTCATCAGTATTTTAACAATTTTACGTGCAGAAATTTTCGAAAAAAAAAAATTATTGGATTTAAAAAGTAAGTAAAGTTTTTTTTTGAAAATTCTGTATCTTGAAAACGAATTAATGAATTTTCTTAAAATTTTGTTTTAAATTGTATTTTAATAAATACTTAAAATTGGCATACTAAATTTTATTTTTAAAAATGTTCAAAAAATGTTCTATAAATTGCATTTGAAGTCGAATTCGGACGTTTCCAGATGCGTTCTTTACTAGAAATTGTTGCTTGCACACTACATAATCCGCCAAAAGCAACAGACCCGGGTCGCCAAGTGCCGCTAGTACTTAAAACCTTATGAGAATAAAAATAATCGCTACTATTGAGTTTTTTTGCTCAAAATATTTAATATCTTATTTTTCTCGCTCAGTTAATACATTTATATTACTAATAGGAATATCTTAATTCCACAAAAAAAGAATCATTAAAAAATATTCAGATTTGAGTGTGAACGGATCAATTAAAAACCACCCATATTTTAATAAATTTTTTCTAAATTCAACTTTGGCGATAAAATCCAGGCTTACATATATTTTATTTAAAAAACCGTTATATTTTTTTGATTTTACAACTAATTGACCATAAGAAACGAATAGTGAATCATTAAAATTGACACTTTCGAATAATTGAATTTTTTCCATGTTTGCCCCACTGTGGGCCGCCGCGCCGGTCGTTCCACTAGATAGGCCACAAAATGATCGCATTCAACATAGCTAGCAAACCATGGAGTAGTATTTCTAAGAATTAAATAGTGTGGTTAGTTTTTGGTTAGAGTTTAGAGACCTAACACTTACAGTTAACATTCGGGCGTTCAACATATACGTTTTTATTAATAAAGGCAGGTGTTTTCAAAACCAATTGGAAATGCAACTAAGGGTTGCAAGTTGCAAAGTTTGTAAAACAGCGCAGCACCGACACTGCTTCTATTAACCTAATTTTGTGGACAGTTTACCGGGAATCGTATAACAGTTCGGTTAGGACGATCGTTACGTTTGTTTTAAACAAAAATGGGAAAAATCTTCAATCACAAATGTTTGCTCAATTGCTGCAATTTAATGTTTTTGGTAATCATTTATCAATTATTAAGTACTGTAATCATCAAATTTTGAATCCATTTTCTTTTCTTTTGATCGGATTAGCTGCGCGATAGTTTATGGAATTATTGTGTTTACAGAGAAGGAAAAGGCATAATTGATGTAAAAATTCATTAACGAGTAAAGATTGTGCAAGTGAAGTGAAACAATGTTCGTATGTGTTATAATTAATTAACCAAGCAATTGCTTTTCCGGCGCAGAGTCGACATTTGTATGTATATTGTTGTTTACCAAGAAAGAATTTATAAGAATAAATTCAATTATCTAATATCGTTTTAGATAGAAGCTCTCTGCCTTATGTTTTGTATCCCTCCACATTCCCCCATGAAACACACAGAATTAAAATAAATTCATTAATGAAGTTAAATTTGTGAGAGTCTACATATATTGCGTGTCCAACCAAGCGGAATTCAAAATTTTTAGACTAGGTAAACAAAATGTGCACTAGAGCACATTCTGGTCACTGGTGTTCACGTTTACATTATTTAACCCGCGTCCGATTCATTAAAAAAAAATACTGAAGCTGAAGTTGTTGATGAAACACTTTTTGGATGAATATCTAAAACTATCTATTCACATACTATATACCTGTGTATGTATTTTGCGTTAAAAAAAATATTACTCCTTGTTCAAATTAAGATAAATTTAACGTAAATGATCATCCATGCGACACACTTTTCATATCAAAAAAATGTATATACATACGCAAGGTATGTACACACATAATATACATATTATGTATTTACATAAATGTTTTAACTAAGTACACACATGTGTTTGTGGTCTAAAACTTAAACAAAATATCATAATGTTTTGCATAATTTAAAAGGTTAAATTGTGTATGTGTAGGTTGAGTCGTAACAAAGAAAAAATCGTATGGGATGGTGTCTATGGCCCCCCGTTTAGCAGGAGGTTCAATTTTTTTGTTTTTAATCACAAAATAGAAAACAAAATTATTAAAATATGAATATTTTTTATAATACAAATTCTTAAACACTACAAAAAATAAAACAGACAAGTTTCAGTAAAACAGTTAAAATATTTTTAAACAAACTAAGCAAAGAGTCCATACAAACATCTGTAGTGGAAGGGTGTTCGTGCTTGTGCGTCTGAGCCTCACTGTAAAGAGTAGACTTCTCCTCACCCATCCGCTGCACCGCTGGCCGCACCGCGCGCACCGTTGGGCACCTTGTATGGGAAAGTCGACAAACCAAAGAAGGGTGTTTTTTTTTTTTGGGGAAATTCTTACCATTTTTTGTCCTCGTGCCATTTTTGGGATAGGTGTCAAGAATGGTCAAAATTCCATTCCTTACAATTCCAATAAAAAAAAAACTTTCATCATAGATATTTGTATGGACTCTTGATCCCAGGGGCGGACTGGCCTACCGGGCATCCGGGATTTTGCCCGGTGGGCCCCTGGCCGAGAAAAAAGTTCATAAAAGCATCTACAGTATCTACTTTGTACTCCCAAAAGAAAAGCTTATGTTGATGTTTTCATGGGGATCTCAGAGTTAATACAGAGCTTTTGTGGACCCAAAAGGTTAGTGGGAGGCCCCTAGAGCTGTGTAAGGAACCCTTGATCTCTATTGGAGGCCCCTTCAGCTCTATTCCACGCTATTTAGTTCGTTTAGAGGCCCCCATAGCTAGATTTCAGAAGCTTAAAGATCAGTTGGTGGCCCTTAGAGCTCTTTGGAGGACCTTATAGAAATGAAGAAGGCCCCTATAGTTATTTTAGAGGTTTTAACACCTTTAATAGCTTTTTAAGAGGCCCCTAGATCACTGTTAGAGGCCCAAATATAGTACTTTGGAGGCCCCTGCAGCTCTATTGGTTACCTCTTCAGTTCTTTTGGAGGTCCCTGTAGCTTGGTTGCAGGACCTAACATATAGCTAGGATGGAGGCCCCTTAAGTTGGTTTGGAGACTTCTTCAGCTTTGTTGGAGGCCTCAGAGTTTGGTAGAGGCCCCTTGATCTCTGTTGGAGGCCTCTATAGTTTTTTTGAGACCCCTACATTTCATTGGAGGCCCCTTCAGCTCGGGTCAACAACCTTACCTTACAAACACACAAAGTTACGAATGTAACTTTATACTCAAGAAAGCCGTAATATATTTCCGAACTCAAAATATTGAAAAAGCAATTTGATCCAAGGATCCTGTTTCTACAAAGTAAATAGTAGAAAATTCTTTTTTCAGAATGTTGAGTTTGGAAATTAATTACTCAAAAATTACCGATTAGAATAACTTTATTTAAAAAGCAAATTCAAGTATGGGTTTCTGGGTTCAAGATTAGATATAAGAGAATATTGTGGATGTTACCATTGTTTTTCAATAGTGTTGTTTCTACCTTAAGTAATTTGTTTAGATAATTACCACTCCCATCTTAACGGGGGTATAAGGACCCCCTTTCCGGTATGATTGTCCTATTATTTTGGCTCCACCTACACGTTCCAGTGCGTTGATGCATTTATGTCAACCATTCTTTATTTTCGGTTACACTGTTTGATAATACTACTAACTAATATTTTTGTATCGCTAAATTTTGAAATGCTGTATTTTGGAAACCATTCGGTCGATAGAGATGGTTTTGGGCTCAAATTGGAGAAAAGTAGGTTACTTTGAAATCGTGGGACAATGTTTTTATTTAAAATTACTTCTTTAGGATTAAAATCGCCGATAACTGCAATTGGGCGTAATGATAGTGGGTCTTTTAACTCATGTTTTACTTAACTAACATTTTATTAAGATCAATTCTTCCAATTCGATTTCTGGGGTATTAAATCGTGAGGACTTTTGGCTTCTAACCTTTAGCACCTCATATATGGGGTATTCGCAAAAAAAATATGCCATCTAAGAGGTCAGTAGGTGGTCAAAAAAGGTCAACTAGTTTCAGAAATTAGTCGGCCATAGAAAACTTTTAATCAAGGGTTACATTTTTTCAAGGTCACCAAATATTTTTGGTATCTCATTTATGGGATATTCGAAAAACAAGTATACCTTTCGAAAGGCCACCGGCTCGTGATGAAAGGTCAGCTAGTTTCAGTAATTGGTCAGCCATAGGTTTTTTTAATGAATTTTTAAAGTTTGGTTCAAGGTCACAGTAAAAGACTTTTAGCACCTCATTTATAGAATTTATAAAAAATGAGTATGCCACCTAAAATGTCAGTAATTGGTCAAAAAAGGAAAGCTTGGTCAAATGGCCGAATTTCAACACAAATAGTCATATGGCCATTATGGCCATATGTCACTTTCAAATTATTCTTTTGCCAGAAGTACGCGTGAATTTAAACAAAAAACTTGTAAACGTTTTCAAAAAGCTGTTTTGAAAAATTTTAGTTCAGTTTTTAAATATTCTCCTTAACATTTTAAAAATAAATTAACATAAAATTTAAAACACAAAATTAAAACTTTTTAAAACAATTTTTTGAAAATGTATACAAGTATTTTTAAAAAAATCGCGCGAATTTTTTAAAAATACTTGTATACGTTTTCAAAAAGTTGTATCGAAAAATTTTAATTTTGTTTTTTAAATTTTATGTTAAGTAATTTTTAAAATGTTAAGGAGACTATCTTTAAAAACAAAATTAAAATCTTTCAAAATAACTTTTTGAAAACGAATACAAGTATTTTTAAAAAATTAATTAAATTTTATGTAAAGTTTTTAAAATGTTAAGGAGACTATCTTTAAAAACAAAATTAAAGTCTTTCTTTTTTAAAATCTTAAGGAGACTATCTTTAAAAACAAAATTAAAATCTTTCAAAATAAATTTTTGAAAACGTATACCTACAAGTACTTGTATACGTTTTCAAAAAGTTGTTTTGAAAAAATTTAATTTTGTTGTTAAAGAGTGATTTTTAAAATAATTAACATAAATTCTCATTTGGCACTTCAGGGTGAGCCAAAGCTTTACGATTTATTTATTGAGTTTTGACCACATAAGTGGCTATTCGAGCATTAAATATATGTCCAAAAGTCACAGAGAAATATAGCCATATGACACTTTGAAAAAGGGTCAAGTGGCCATGTTTTCGAATATGGCCATTTGACACTTGCACAATGTGTCATATGGCCATATTTTGGGATATGGCCATATGACGCATGGCCAAATGTCACGGCACATTGGTCGGCCATAGGTTATTTTATATAAATTTTTGAAGTTTTTTGTTTTTAAAGGATTCATGTTAATCACACAAAAAAACTTTTGAAAATGTTTTTACAAAAAACTTGTTGTTTTTAAATTGGAACCCCAAAAACAGCTAAGAAACTTTTTAATATTTAAGTACGAATATCACGAATACCTGACCAAATAGAAAAAGTCTTTGTCAAATTTTCACTACAGTTTCCTTTACTTAAGTAAATGCATGTTGTAATTTTTCAAAAACTAAAATTAAGTTTCAACGAAAACTGATTGTACGTGTACATATCTGATTTTTCAGATTCACAGTAACCGATCAAAATTTCTATCTGATTTTTCTTTAAAGAAAGTTTTGTGATTCGGAAAACATGAGCGGGATGGACTTGAATGTCAATATTTCTCGTGTTTAGATCTCAAAAACTTTCCACATTTATTGGAAAAAGGGATTCCAAGAAATGCACTGGAAAGTTTCTGACAATTGTTGCGTAAATTTTGCGATGTCAGCTTTGATGAGTTGCGCGAAGTTGGCCAAAATAAAAATGACTCTCAACGAAGAATACCTGAAGATATCCCAACGTTGTAACTGATTCAAATGAAGACGAGATCGAACAAGAAGAAGACATTGGAAAAAAACGTCGAAAATTGTAAGAACTGTGCAAATGTTGCTTCAATGGCTTACGGCGTCATTTTTTGTATTTATTTTAAAAACTATACAAAATTGTCTATCGATGAAAATATATTATTATACCACCTTCTTTTTATTCTATTTATAAGCATTGATCAATATCTGGCCCTTTTTCTAAAAGTCCCTGTAGGCCCTTCGAGGCCACCTCCGCTCCGCCCCTGCCTGATCCTTAATTCTCATGCCATTTTGAATATTTGTAAGAATTTTCATCAACGTACCATTCTTTTCAAGGGACAATTTGTTATTATTCTAGCTGTTTCACTGAAAATACAGTCATCTTTTGATAAAATTGACAATAACTTTGTTTAGGATTAGATAGCTATATTGTATCGCCAATTGTAATGCCATTAGTTCCAGAATTAAAAATTACCTAATGTCCATGTATCATAAATATGGTCAAATTGTGTCAGTATACATTTTTAATTTCGAAAAAAATTCCTTTGATTTTTCATTGTTATGGTTAATACATAGTTCCCACCAGCCCCAAGTTTCATTAATATTGTGGTGAATATGCCCAGTTATGTTACATTAGTTACATTAGTACAACTTTCAGCGCCATCTTTGAGTGAAATCAATAATTAAATCCATCACGGTTGGTGTTCGTACTGGAATAATTGACGAAACCTTTTTGGAAAGCACCATCAAGCAGACCCTAGAAAATTCTAGAACCCTTTATTTTCGGATTTAAATACAGGCGCACAAGTCCGAAAGCGGCAGTTTGATTTTGAAAGTGAAGGAATAAATGTCAGTGCGAATAAAGAGTTGCATACTTGTGCTTGGTTATAATAAAAGTATTAGAAGTAAAAGTATTTGAAATAAAAGCGTTTTATTTTGTGAAGTAATTGTAGTTTCAGTTTGAATAAAGGAAATAAGTTTTATTTGCGAACACTTAGTAAAATACTACATTGGTGTCAGAAAAAGTGGAATAAAACTTATTTAATCTGTGAATTCAGATAATTGATGGTGAACAAAAATTGATAAAGTGTGTAGATTAGTGAACAAATAAGAAAGGTGTTTGTGAAAAGTGACACACAAAAATATAAGAACAAAATAGAAAAAAAAAAAATGGGTAAAATTGTGAATGCATTGAATTGTGTTGAACTTAAAGCAGAACTAAACAGACGAGGCCTTCCTACTGCTGGAACAAAAGACCTCATTATCCGTCTGCAGGAAAATTTAAGGCAACACGATGAAAATCCAGACACGTTTCTATTTGAAATTGAAATGCCGGAAGAGCAAGTAAGTACAAGTTTAGACATTTCTAGTATGATGGCTCAGCTGCTCGCCCAGTTTGACGACCAACGAAAAGAGCAAAAGAATCTTCTAGAGGAACAACGAATTGAGCAGAAGAATGAACAAAAGAATCTGCTTGTACGATTTGAAGAATAACGTTGTGAACAAAAGAAACTTCTAGAGGAACAACGCAACGAGCAAAGGAACCTTCTAGACGACCAGAAAAATCTAATCGAAAGTAAGCTAAATTCATTTGAAAATAAATTCATGGCTCTTGATGAACGTGTTGAAAACGTCGAAAAAACAGTTCGAGAAATTTGAAGACAAAATGCAGAACTTTGCCAATGAATTAGATAAGGTTAGGAAAATGAAGGTAAGAGAGGGCAGTTGCGATTTCCATAAGAAGAAAGAAATGTATCCACCAACCTTTGATGGACAGTCTTCTTGGTCAATCTACAAGAAGCAGTTTGAGGCAGCCGCAACAACAAATGGCTGGGATGACGAAGACAAGTTTATTGCCCTGACGCTTGCCCTTAGAGGTTCTGCTGCTGAACATTTGCAAACCATACCAGCAGACCAGAACGGCAACTTCAGTGCTCTTGTTCAGGCTATTGACAAACGCTTCGGCGATAGCCATATGCAAGAAGTCTTCCGCGTCCAGCTCAATACCAGAGTCCAGAAAAGAGGTGAAAGTCTGCAACAACTCCAAGCAGACATCGAACGGTTGGCACACCTAGCATACCCGACTGCAGGAGATGAAATTACCAACCAGCTAGCAACGGAGGCTTTTGTCCGTGCAGTTTCTGACATCAACCTTCAGCGAGCAATTCGAACTGCTGGAAAACGCACGCTTTCTGAAGCATTAGCGTTCGCTCTGACTATGGAAGCATCAGAACAGGCTTCCTTTGGAGTTCATCGGGTAAGAGAACTTGAAGTTGAGGAATGTTCTTACCAGAAAGCTGAATTCCATAGAAGTCAGCGAGAAGGACCAGCTCGATGCTGGAATTGCAACAGAACTGGACATCTTCAGCGCCAGTGCAGATTGCCACCAAGAAGAGTCGCCTGTCAACACTGTGGAAACAGAAATAGTACCCGCGAACAGGTGAGCAATAACATCAACGCTCCTGCTCGCTCTGTTTCTCAGTCGGGAAACGAGTAAGAACCATTTTCAAGGGGCAGAAGCTGGTTTCTGGTATCGATGGCCCCAGAACCACCATACAAGTCTCGCAGACTAAACGGAACAATAAAAGTCTGACAGTGGATGCAACATTAAATGGCAAGAAACAGTTGGCTACAATTGACACCGGTGGCACAGCCTCCATTGTAAGAAAAGACTTAGTCAAGATGACGTGGCTACATAACACCAATAGCTACCGTCTTAAAACTGCGACAGGTGAGGCAGCAAGAGTTAATGGAGAAGTTCGTCTTAAAATCCGTTTGGCAGAATTAGAATTTTCGCATCTATTTTTGGTAGCACACATATGTGATGAGTGCATAATTGGAATCGACTTCATGAAAGAGCACGGAGTGATTCTGGATATCGGTGTTGAAGTACCAAAATGTAGAGATTCCTATGGTTTATGGCAACGAAAACTCATCAACTCTAAGAACTGTCATCAAAGAAGACATATGCTTGACTGCCTCTTCCGAAGTGTTTGTTTGGACGAAAATAGAGGGCGATCTAGGTGGCCATCGATACCTCAAGGTGGAACCAGAGTCTGAGCAATCTTCCCAAAACATCATCTTAGGGAAGACTCTTGCGGAACCAAAGAACAACATGGTACCCGTACGGATTCTGAAAATCAAACCGTACGAGGTCAAGCTCAAGAAACGAGAAGTAATTGAAAAAAGGCGAATCTGTGACCGCAATAACTAAAATCAAAGAAATTAACGCAGAAGAACCAATGGACTCCGGAAAATTCAGCTCCATGAAAGCCAAAATTCTCAAGCCATCCAATCTTAGTCAATATCAGCTTATAGTGTTGCTGGAAGCCTTCTTCATGAGTACGCTGATATATTTTCTTCACCGAGTGAGCAGTATGGTCGAACACAACTGGTATAGCACCGAATCGACATAGGTGATGCGAGACCGATTCGACAACCAGCAAGACGTCTCCCATTAGCCAAACAAGCCGAAGTTGAAGAAATGATATCGACAATTAAGAAAGATGGTCTAATCGAAAATTCCAAAAGCCCTTGAGCGTTACCAGTTGTTCATGTCAAAAAGAAAGATGGAAGCACCCGATTTTGTGTAGACTACCGTAGGCTGAACGATGTAACAAAGAAAGACAGCTACCCTCTGCCCAGAATCAGCGATACATTGGATGCAATGGAAGGAGCTCAATGGTTCTCGACGTTAGACTTGAAGAGTGGCTACTGGCAGGTAGAAATCCATCCAGAAGATCGAGAGAAGACAGCTTTCTCAACCGGAAATGATCTGTGGCAGTTTAAAGTGATGCCATTCGGACTGTACAACGCTCCGGCAACATTTGAGCGTCTGATGGAGTGTGTTCTTCAAGGCCTTACTTTGAAATCATGCCTTGTATATTTAGACGATGTCATCGTTTATGGAAAAACTTTTGACGAGCATTGTGAAAACCTTAAGGCTGTATTTCAGAGGCTTCGAGAAGCACACTTACAATTAAATCCAGATAAATGTGCGCTTTTCAAGACCGAAGTTAAATACCTGGGACATATCATCTCATCCCAAGGAGTAAAGACTGATCCTGAGAAAGTTGACACTGTGAAGAATTGGCCAACACCACAGGATAAACATCAGCTCCGTAGCTTTCTTGGTCTAGCCACATATTATCGGCGCTTTGTGAAGGACTTTGCGCTGGAATCGCTAAGAGCTTGCATCAAATTACTGAAAAGGGGAAGCCGTTCAAATGGTCAGGTGAGTGCGAGAAAAGTTTTCAGGAACTCAAGCTACGTTTGTGTAATGCTCCTGTGCTGACCTATCCGACTCCTGGAACACCTTTCATCATCGATGCCGATGCCAGTAACGTCGGAATTGGAGCTGTACTGTCGCAAGTCCATGAAGGAGAAGAAAAAGTCGTCGCCTACTACAGTAAGGTACTCTCGAGGCCAGAGCGCAATTATTGCGTCACAAGAAGGGAACTTCTAGCTTTGGTTTTGGCAACAAAGCACTTCCATAAGTACATCTATGGACAGAAGTTCCTCCTTCGAACAGATCATGGTGCACTTAATTGGCTTCTGAACTTCAAAAATCCAGAAGGTCAAGTAGCAAGATGGATCGAGAAACTGCAGACATACGACTACGAAATTCAACATCGAAGAGGAAAGCTGCACTCAAACGCAGATGCATTGTCTCGACGACCGTGTAAACAGGACTGTAAGCATTGCACGCGTCAAGAAGAAAAGGAAGCGGTTGCCATCCAACGAATAAGAGCCGATCCCATTTACGGTTGGAGCAATGAAGAACTGAGGCCTGCGCAACAAGAAGACTCGGATATAGAACCCATTCTTGTATGGAAGGAACACGGAGAAAAACCAGAATGGGGTGACATCTGCGATAGAAGTCCAGCTCTTAAAGCATATTGGGCACAGTGGGACTCACTTCATGTGCAAGAAGGAGTACTAAGGCGCAAATGGGAATCTGCAGATGGCATATCTCATCTGATGCAGTTGATAGTGCCTAGGTCAAAGGTTAATGACGTTCTTCGAGAGATGCATGATGGAGCATCTGGAGGTCATTTGGGAGTCAATAAAACGCTGGAGAAGATACGACAACGGTTCTACTGGCTACATGCAAGAGATGATGTCGAAAAGTGGTGCAGAAAATGTGATACTTGTGCTGCTACCAAGGGACCAGGTAGAAAGCTTCAAAGTAAAATGCAACAGTACAATGTGGGCACACCTTTCGAAAGAATAGCAGAAGATGTCGCAAATCCGTTTCCGGAGACCAACAGCGGAAACCGATACATCCTTGTAGTCATGGATTACTTCAGCAAGTGGCATGAGGCATTTGCCACCGCAAATCAAGAAACTAAAACAATTGTTGATCAGATTATCTTCAATTGGGTGAGCAGGTTCGCCGTACTTTTGGAACTGCATTCTGACCAAGGAAGGAACTTCGAATCTAACATCTTTCAGGAGGTTTGCTCTTTCCTTGGCATCAAGAAGACGAGGACAACACCGCTTCATCCACAATCTGATGGGATGGTAGAACGATTCAACAGGACTCTTAAAGAACATCTGTCCAAGGTTGTAGGTGACTACCAACGAGACTGGGACCGCCATATTCCATTGTTCTTGATGGCCTATCGAAGTGCGGTTCATAGTTCAACAGGACATACACCATCGGAGATCCTGTTTGGCACAACAATACAGCTGCCCAGTGAAGTCAAATTTGGATGCCATACCATGGAACCTGAAAGGTCAGATGAATATGTGGATAACCTCAAAGAAAGACTCATTGACATTCATCAACGGACAAGGAAAAACATAAAAACCGCTAGTGATAGGATGAAAACACGGTACGACGCCCGTGCAACAGCGATGGGATTCCAAGAAGGAGACCTGGTGTGGTTTTACAATCCTCACCGACAAAAGGGACTGTCACCAATACTACAAAACTGGGAAGGCCCAGTTATGTAAACAACCACACATTAGTACAACTTTCCGCGCCATCTTTGAGTGAAATCAATAATTAAATCCATCACGGTTGGTGTTCGTACTGGAATAATTGACGAAACCTTTTTGGAAAGCACCATCTAGCAGACCCTAGAAAATTCTAGAACCCTTTATTTTCGGATATAAATACAGGGGCACAAGTCCGAAAGCGGCAGTTTGATTTTGAAAGTGAAGGAATAAATGTCAGTGCGAATAAGAGTTGCATACTTGTGCTTGGTTATAATAAAAGTATTAGAAGTAAAAGTATTTGAAATTAAAGCGTTTTATTTTGTGAAGTAATTGTAGTTTCAGTTTGAATAAAGGAAATAAGTTTTATTTGCGAACCCGTAGTAAAATATTACAATATACAAGTTTTTTCCATTATAGACGATTGTATGTACCTACTATTTTCACCCGTATTATATACAAATGTTGAGTAGTGATTATGGCGATAGCAACACACCCAGTCAGTACTTTCACCTGGATACTCGTTACTCCCGGGCAGCGCTGCCACCCTGTAAATGATTGAGCGCAGTATAAACACTCCCTGTCACTTGTTTGAGGCCACTATTTTCATAAAAGTTTTTTCTCGATAAATACCTGTAAGCAATATTTTTCCTGGAAATGTTTGATACGTGTGAGTAGGTATATATATATTTTGCAATAAAAAAGGATAAAGTTAAAGATTTAAATCGGAAAATTCATAGAAATTTCCCAAATTATGTGAATAGACTGCAAAAAATGGATATAAAAAGTTGCGTCACGTGATTGAGGCCATTCCAAAAAATTGCTGGGCAAAAGCTAACATCACCCATTTTTTTTAAACAAAAGTTTAAAATATTTAAGAAAGGATAGAAAACTATATTTAATATTAAATTTTAAGTTAAAATGGGCTCTGGAAACACGTCGACACTAGCAGAAAGAGGATCAATAGATGCTTTAAAGAAACTGGAATTCTTAGGCCGAGAAAAAGCTAGGAGCCCGAACAGAAGTAAGACCATTATCAACAACTATCTAGCAGACACTATAAACTATGGAAAAAAACAAAAAGGACGCACAGATCAAGCAACAACAATCGGATAAAAGCGACTCATTCAGCGGCTAGCTTCAAATTCCACACTATCAGAGCCTAAAATAAGGTCAAAAAGTGGGGTGTCAGCCATTATTTCGACAGTTTTAAAGATAATTAAAACCAGTGGTATATCAAGAGTATGAAAATCAAAAAGAAACCGGTTCTACGGCAGCTACATACGGAACTACGGATGAATTTCGCCAGGAAACATGTTGGCTGTAGAAACGCATGGAAAAAGGTTGTCTTTTCAGGTGAAAAAAAACTTTAATCTTGACGGACCTGATGGTTACAACTCTTATTTTCACGATTAAAGAAAAGAAGAACTTATTTTCTCAAGACATCACAGTGATACATCAGGTGGTATGGTGTGGGTAGCTTTCACCTATTTGGAACATTTGAATTGGAATTTAAAACTACAACAATGAACGCAAATAGTTACAAATGGCTGTTGTAACGGGTATTTCCAAAGCTAAAGAATATTCTGGAATCTCTACCTTGGATATTCCAACAAGACAACGCCCCTATCCATACTTCCTGGGTAGCTAGGACTCAAACATCATCATAAACGTTTGGGCATAAGGATGTCTTGGTCGAAGCTAACTGCGATGCCTGGAGCCAATTTAACTGGATTATTCCAAAAAAAAACTATATGATTAAATTCTAAACCGTCTAATAGAGCTAATTTCAAAAAATGGCGGTCCCGGTCATACTCATAATTAATTGACAAAAAAAATAATACATTAATGTTTACAAACAAAAAAAAGTTAACATTTTTATAGTTTTGTTCATTTTTTATAAGATTTTTCAAGTGGCCTCAATCAAGTGACGCATTTTTTTATACCCATTTTTGCCATCCAATCTTATAATTTGTGAAATTCCTATGGAATTTCCAAGTTATCCCTTTGAATGTATACTTTTTTATTGCAAAATATATTTACCTAATCACAGGTATCAAAAATTTCCAGGAAAAATATTTCCTACAGGTATTTATAGTAGTAGTAGCCCGTAGCGTAATGGTTAGTGCGTTCAACTGTCACGCTGGAGGTGAAAAGTTTTTTTTTTCACGGCTACTGCCTCTTGCGAGGAATTGACAAATCCTCCAAGAGTATCACTTGTCACGAATAAGTGCTTCTCGTCTAGCCGTTCGGATTCGGCATAAAATTGTAGGTCCCTTCCATTCCTGTCGATAGGCGCACACAGGAATGGTTGCGAGTTGTTAGTCACTAGGCCCTGGTTCTTCATGAGCCGTTGTGCCAGCCGATTTATTTATTTTTTTACAGGTATTTATCAAGAAAAAACTGTTGTGAAAATAGTGGCCTCAAACAAGTGACAGGGAGTGTACATACATATGTATTTATTTTGTATTTCTTCAGAAGAAAGCAAAAAAAAGGAATACAAAATATATGTAAATTAATTAATAATAAGAGTTCAGCAAAACAACAAACATAATGGGGCATATTCATAGTCGCAGGACCAAGGTTGAACTAAACTATACAGTTTAATACAATTTTGGCTCATTGAATACAAACCGATTTTATTTAAAAATTGTTGGTTTTTTATTTTTATAAGATAACTAACTTGGTATACTACACAAGTAGCTTCAAATATTTTGAAATGATAAACTTCAAAAAATAGAATCATGTTTAATGTTTAACTACACAGCTCAAAAATGACTATATGAATACGCCCCATTATAATGAGTAAAAAACGCAGTAGTTTGCAATATACAGTAGATCTTAGAAAAATACTACAGATAAAAAAATAAAATCCTATCCATTTTAAATACATTAACTAACGAAAACAGAAGAATCTGGAGACTAAACAATGACTTCAAAAACTAAGTCCACAAATTATAAGACGGTGTTCACATTCGACTGAAGCCTCCCACATTCTTTGACTTTACACTTTACAAAAGAAAACTCAAAAAAAAAGTAAAATTAAAAAATAAAATCAAATTTTCGTGGATTTGTACGACCTTTTCTTTTACGAACACCGTCTTAAGTGAGCAACAACCAACAAAAAAAAAAGTAAAAACAAAACAAACAAAAAGTCACATTTCGTTAGAGGAATTCATAGACGGTGTTCACATTGGACTGACTCCTCCAAATTTTTTAAAAGAAAACGTAAAAAAAAAAAATATTTTGTTTACTAATTTACTACTTTTCGCTATTTCTGACCATAAAGGGAGATACATTTCAGAGAAGTCAGAAACAGTTGGAAGAGTCAGTACAATGTGAACACCGTCATAGACAAATATTATGGCCGTACCTACTTTCTTTTATATTCGTCGTTTATGAATTTAAATTTATTTAAAAAGTCAATAATGCCTGTTGATTCTGAAGGCGGCCAAATATCTTCTTTGGAGTCTGTCTTTGTGCCTCTTAAAAGAAGAGTAGAGAGGGTCGCAGCACTGCTCCTGTTGTCCGATCAATTTGTATTGACAAAATGATTGAAGACCTTATATGATGAAACATTGCAAGCACACGTATCAATGAATATTGACAATAATTGAACTAATTTTCTTTTTAATTCGCGACAATTAAATCGAAAATCACAAATTTCATTTTAATTTGTTTTTGTTTGCCTCCAAGTACACAAAACAACCTAAACATCGATAAATATTTTGTTGCTGTTCAGAACCCATCCTGACATTGACACTTACATTGATGAAAACCAAATCAATTTTGTTTCGCATCAATGTGGTCAATGTTCATTGACAATGACATTGAAGAGCATACAAACGATCAATACCCAGCGAGAAATGACATTTTCAGCGAATATTGACAATAAACATTGATCGTCTGTAGGGCCCTTAACACTCTGGGAACCTCGAGCTAATTTCACATTATTGTTTCAAACCACTAAAGAAAGTTCATGCGATCCACATTTAATTTAATACGTTTTTAAATAATAAATTAAGCCTTAATTGATCATTGTTTTTCTTTTCAGATGTGCGGTGGATTCTTGATTTTTGTCGGATTCTATATATTCTCGGACACAAAACGAATATTACTTTCACGTCTTCTTGCCTCAACAAGTGAACAACTTAACAGTTTACCCCAACCATTATTTTATTACGTTTCGTTGGGACTAGCAGTTGCTGGTACAATAGCAGTTCTTGCTTCGATAATCGGATTTTGGGCCTCATGTCTTAACACTTATTGCTTCCTCAGTTTGTACTTCATAGCAGTAGCTATTCTTCTTTTAGCTGAATCCGTTGTCTGTCTGGCTTTAACTCTTTGGCCACATTGCTTGGGTATCAGTTTGGATGCAACCCAAATAGTTAAGGCATTGCAAGGAAATTACGGTATCCCAGGGAAGGAACAGTTTACTATTGCAATGGATCTTGCCCAGACACGCTTCAGATGCTGTGGCATGAACAGTGAAATCAATTATGATACATCAATGTGGCGTCTGCAAGGTTATGGAACTCGAGAATGGGTTGTGCCACTTACATGCTGCATTCTTAATAACGATCATCAGCCACTGTCATACCTCGACCCACAGCCATCCAATGAAAACCAATGTCAGGCTCTGCACAAAGCTGAATTTTCCATATATCGCCACACTAAGCCATGCTTGGAGTATTTGGACGTTTGGTATAGGGAGCAGTATGTAATGTTCCTTGGTGCAAGCCTTTTAATTGTGATAGTAGAGTTTTTTGTTCTTTTAAGCGTAATATTAAATTGTAAGAAAATATCAAGAAGATCTTGTAGTGTTGAGGATTTTCTTGAAATGAGAACAACACCCGTAAAATTGAATCAAGCTCTGGTGGAAAACATATATGGTCCAGAAACAAGAAGGTCGTCGTCGGTTGGTGCTCTTAGAGGAGGAAATCGAATACCAACAGATTTTAAGGAGGTTTATGTCCAGCCCCAAGACTTATTAAAAAGTCGACATAACACAACTTTTAAGCCTGGAAGAAGTCAATATCATATTTCAACCAGAAGTTACTTTGTTTAAAATTAAAGGTGCCCTTGAAATGAAGATACAAATTATAAGACTATTCTTAAATTTTACTCTAAGCCAAAGTTATTTCATTTAAATTAGTGTTTTTTACTGTAAAAATAAAAATATGTACCTACCTAGGTACTAAAATCGCCTTTACTGTTTTTATTCTCAAAACTGTTTATTTTGTAAACAAAATGTTAATGTTTCGGTTATTGTGGACTCAAGTATAACAAATCCTTTGAAGAAAAAGTTCTGCGGAAAAGGCCAGCGGGCAAATATTTAACCCTTACAAAATATTTAAACCTTAAATCCAGAAAAAGCAAATTTTTTGCATTTTTAAACCGTTTTGTGATAAGTACCTACCTAACTTTTATTTTTTTGTAGATACTCTCTTTTTTTTTGTATTTGCGTGTTGGATATTTTAGGCGCCAGTTATAGCGATAATTAAAAACCATCAGTAAAAGTTGAAACAGGTGAAAACTGGAATTTTTTACTTACGGGCGGTTATAGCAATCAGTAAAATTATATCAGTAAATTAATGTCAAACCCACAGCCGCAATCTTTTAATTATTTTTAATGATGCAAAATGCTTCAGTAATTTTTTTACTGATGAGTGGAACAGTAAAAAAATGGAACATAGAAAACTGAAACGAAATGTTCCATTTTTTGGATTTTGACAATCAGCTGTTCAGTAAAACGAATTTCCATCAGTAAAATAAATAAATGCTTTTTTTACAAAAATTATTCATCCTTGGGATTATTTTTTGGCAGAAAAAAATATTTTTATTGATTTGCCATCGATTCGTACCATTTTAATGTTTCAATTCTTTTTTTAACACATCAAATTATCCAAAAGAAAATTTTTACTGATGGTTTTTAATTATCGCTATAACTGGCGCCTTAGCTGGAGTTGGTTTCTTCACGGACACTTGTATGTCCCTTTCACACAAAGAAACTGAGTTGCCATCAGCAACTGAGAGTTGGTTGGCCCTTCTCGCCCACAACCCTTCAAGCTAAATCACGGACCCGAATTTCTAGGTTCACTTTGGAATCACTTGGGACTCCAAAAAAACTGAGTGTCTCGCACACATTAACAAATATTCTGTGTACGCATGTAAAAAGAAGAACAAGAATCGAGAGAATTTTGTCATGCACGGAGAAAAAGAGAGAGTACAGTCATTTTGTTTTAATTTCCACCACTTTTTTTTTAGTTCAGTCAGTTTTGTAGGGTAGCGTGGCGAAGACCATTCACCATTGCTTTTTTATCTTCTTTTCTTGTGAAAAGAATACAAGTTTACTGTTTATTATATGTATATGTTTAGTTGTGAAAATATATATTGCACATTTTTTAATTGATAAATAAAAATATAGTCGTGAAATGAACAAAATTCTGTTTGTTTTTTTTTTTGTATGCAATGTAGAAACTCGACTAGATGAGGAAGTTTCTTTTTAATACAATACATTTGGGTATGCCTCGATTCATTCATTTTTGTTGGTCCGTTTTTTTTAGTTCAGTTTTGTAGGTAGCGTGGCGAAGACGGTTGTTTTTTTAATCTCTTTTCTTGTTAAAACTTTGAAAAATGTTCAATCAGAAATGCAAGTTTCTATTTATTAAATTTATATTTGTGGAAATATGTCATGTTTATTAGTGCGAAATAGTCTTTAGAAAACCTTTTATGAATGATAAATAAAAAAAACTCTCTTGAAATGAAAAACTTCTGTTTGTTTTATTTTTGTAGGCAATGGAGAAACTGTACTAGATGGGAAGTTTTTTTTTAATACATTTGGGTTTGGTTGGGTATAAAAGTTCCTTTATTTTGGAGTCTATTAGTTCATCGAAGGTGACCAATACTGTTATTTCAATGAAAAAAACTATTGCAACTAATGTTTGCTATTATTTCAATCTTTGTTGCCATACACTGCCTAAACCCCATGGTTTACAGCTTTATGTCGATATAAAAAAATGATGTACTAGAGCTAGCTTTCCATATATACATATATCATTCGTGGGCAATAGGTAGACAAAAATGCCCATTCTCCTTATAGAGTAAGAGCCCAGGGTCGCCAGACATACGTTATTTTATCAAAAAAATTATTGGGAGGGACAACAAATTTCATACTAAAATGGTGTTAAAAGACCTCATCAATTTGATTTTCCATTACATTTTTGCATTCATTTATCCCTGAAAATAGCCGATTTGGCCACTTTATGAGGCTTATATCTTGAGTTATATTTGTTGGATATTTAAAAACTTAAACTCAATTAAAGTTACATATACATAAAGCTACATTTGTGAGTAAAAATATTTGCAAAGTTATGCAGAAAATCATACTAAAAAGGTGATGAAGTGAAAAATCAATTCGATTCTTGGCATTATAAAATTTAAAAGTTGGTAAAAGAGTTGCTTATGTGCGCAGTCATCGATCAACAAGTGATTAAACTATTTAATTTCGGTAAGAGTTGCATGTGCCGGCTTAGCCTAACAACTCGTGTTCGCCTTGTATTTAACGATTTTTATTTAGATTTTTAAGTGAATACAAAAAAAAAACTAAATGGATTTGATTAATTTCACCAATTGTTTGAATGTTAAATTTATTGATTTTGAACCGGGCTTTTTTGGTCACTTCTTTCTTTATGCAAATAAAAACTTTAGTTCATAATTTTTCGTAATTTTTTTTTAAGTTTTATTAATCTGTTGAGTTATTAAAATTACATTCGTGATTGTTTGCATTTTATAGGTATTATTTTTAGTTAACTTACATGAATAAACTTTTTGTTACATTTAAATTGGAAAAATAAAATGAAAATTTTTATAAAATAACATTAAAATACATTAAAACAAAAACAACAAACAATGGATTAATGTTTGTTGTAATTTGATTTATAAGAAAATTGTAAATTAGAAATAAAAATTCTCCTCTCGCGTAAATACACCTTCCAACACAATTTTATTCCTTTGTGGTGTAAATCATATTAATAAGTAATTATGTCAATGAACCATTTACGGCGAATATAGAGCAGCGGTTCTAAATCTTTTTAAGGTGTCAACCCTTAACAACATCCAATATAAACACTGTCCCTTAACTTGAGGGCTGGGGAATTATTGACCCCCTTCTTGTCAATGAAAAAATAAGGAAATCGTTTACCTACCCAAACACGTTCACATTGGCCACCCAATTTTTGATTTTTAATTACTGAACAATCCAACCTTTTCTATAAAAATTTATCATACTTGTGGGTTGTGGATTGAATCAAGTAGCAAAAAAGTCAAGTAAATATCTTTACACTGCAAAAAAAAAATCTATGCAAAAGTTATTCACATTTTGATTTGAAAATCGGTCCAATTCACCCAGTACTTACCAAAATTATTTTTGTGTTTTTAATTCAAGAAAATCGCGGAACCCTGAAAAACACAGTTTAAAGGATCTCCCAAACCAACGCGAAAGCTGCGCGGAACATTCGTCGACGGCAGTTTTAGTTAATATTAAGCATTGTTTATTCGTCATTTTTGGTATCATTTTGAATGATTCTCCCTTCAGAGCGAATGTTCCGCGCTGGTTTGGGAGAGGCTTAAGAAGGCTACAGAGAATGAAAATAAAAATCTGAACAAAAATAGAGCATTATTCTTTCTTCATTTGGAACCCATTCAAATATGAAAATCCAAAAAAAAGCGATTATAAAGATAACTTTAATGTAGATTTTGTTTGCCTTAAACAAAATTTAAAGAAGTAACAATTTGAAGAAAATTTCATTCTGACGTCATAAAGGTGTCTTGAAAAAAATAAAACCAGTTTAGAGTCATACGAATTGTGTTCGGGAGGCTATTCAAAAGATTGAGGTCAGAAATTAAGTTTCGGTATTGTCTATTAATTTGGTGATAGTAATGAAAAATATTTTATGCAATTAATTATTGCAGCTATTAACAATGAAAATAAAATACAACAAAAAAATACTTGCACTCATGACATTTGGTTAAAACGCTGAATTTACCATAAAGTATATAATTAATGCCGTTTTCCTTTGGACGTCCGGAAGCGTCCGGAAGTCTTCTGAAACCATTCCATTGGCGCAAAAAGTACGCCTCTGACGATTCTGAAGAGAGAAATTTGATTCTTGATTTAAAATCAGAATCCACTCCAGAAGCACTAATACATTTAAAATCAAATGTGAAAAAAAAAAACTCACTCAAGCGTTTTGACAGCAAATTGTGAGAGATGAACAAAAATTGATAAGATGTTCATCGATGTTGGCAAAATATCGATGTTAGACGAAAAAACATCGATGTTTCAACATCGATGTTGGACGAAAAATTTATTTAAGCTTTCAATGCTTTTGAACAACAACAACAACAAAACCAACAACAGCAAAACCAACACCAGAAACACTACCACCAACAACAACAGCAGCACAAATACTAAAACTAACATAAGGAATTACTTAAATAAGGATATATCATCGCAACAGACGGCTCAACAGCCATTGATGCAAACAAAAAAAAAAATGTTTAATGTTAATCAAATTAAGTCTATACTAAAAATTATTTAAACATCTATGCATATAAAAAAAAATTATGTATACCTATACCTATTCTCTCTTGAATTTTTGAATAAACATACTTACTTACTTACTTACTTACTACACTAGCCCACTGGGGGAGAGTACGATAACTCAGGCGCCAAGAAATAATAACGATTTTTTGTAGCAAGTATTTTTTACTATGGGAGGGGGGGCGCTATCTCTCCCCGTTTGGGCGGGAGGGGCAATTTTATAAAAAAAAGTTCTAAAAATAAAAAAAATATTAAAAAATAACGGTTACAGTTACAATTAAGTTTTAGGTCTTTATTTAAAGCCAATAAGCTAGTTTTTAAATCAAGTGAAATCTATGCATAGTTTTTGAAAAAATGGGTTTTGAACCCCATAAATTTGGGAAAATAAAAATATAAAAAAAAGTTTAAAGTGTAATTTTTCAGAACTGCAAAATTATATATATGTTTTATTTTTTTTTTTTTTCGTTGCGCTAATTAATTCCTAATGAAAAACTAAAAATTAGATGATTTTTGTCTTCTACTTCTTGAAAAGCTCGCTGCAGCAAATTTCTTAATAAGTATGTTTGTGTCTTACATACCTATATAATGGGTCTACCCCGAAATCTAGAAAACCAAAATCTCGAAAGACAAAATCTCGAAAGTCATAATCTAGAATGTCAAAATCTCGAATTACAAAAATCTAGAAAACTAAAATAAAGAATGCATATAATCTAGAATAACAAAAATCGAGATCTTTCACGGTAAGGTAATTTTTAAAATATAATAACGGTACTTTTATTCAATTAGTTTTACAGAAGACAGTTAAGATAATTTAAAACATTACTTTCATTTCAACTATTCTTTCTCCAATCTTCACATACATACATATGTATGTGGAAGAGCATTTCTGCATTCTGAAAAGATAGCACGCCTAGGTAATATGATTTAAACTTGAAACAAATAGTTAACAAAAATTATCAATTTTGCATCGCCATCCAGTGACATTTGTGTGAACGTAGCGAACGCTTTACCTAGAATGTTAAAGTCAGTTAGCAACAACATTTTGCATTGTTATATCTATGATTTTGTACAGTTACTTGCCATTATACTGTTATTATTACTATAACACTTGGCACAGTCCATGTAGGTACGCTGTTATTTCTGCCTACGTTTGTTTTTTTTTTCGCCTAAAGTGTTGTTTATTTATTTTTTTAATTGGTTAAATTTTCATATTTTTTAAATAAATATATGTAAAAAAAAAAAATCATATTACGTACTAGTACAGTCAACGGAGGAATTTTGCTTGCATAAAACAAGGCCCTCCGCTTTATTTTTTTATAGGTAGGGGTAAACCACAGGTATAACGTACCCAAAGTCCCCAGCCCAGGGCCGCGAGCTAATCTGAGGAGGGGGGGGGTTAAAGGTTCGCCTCTTTAGATTTTCGTGAATATTTCCACAACCTAACATGTTAGATGAAAAGTCTATGCTACTTAATTAGAGACAATTAAATTGTTTAAAAAGTGATATATTCACATTTTGTCTAGGGTCAAATACTCTTAATTAAAAACTGAAAACTAAATGGGTTTATGTCTCCTAGTTTTTGAGAAAATTGAAAGTTGCGACAATTTTGTTTGATGTTTTTTTTTTTTTTGTATATGTAATTTTTATTATTATTATAGTAGTATGTGATAGTAGTGTTTCTTTGAGCTTGAGGTTAAAGAAAGAATAAATTCTTTGAACCTGCGAAGCAAGCCTACCATGGTAATATGTGAGTGGTAGAGCTGATCCTTGGGTACAACATATCCAAAGTCCCCAGCCCAGGGCCGTAAGCTTAAGGCAGGAGAGGGGGGTAAATGTCCCCTTTTATAGTTTCTCTTCAATATTTGGAAAACTAAGCGTAATAGAGGCAAAGCCAATATGACAAAGTGAAAGAAAATTAAATTCCCTACAAATAGAAGATATGTTCATAGTATTATAAAAGTCAACTAATTAACGAACATTAAGTTTCTAAGGAAATCATTTTTTTTTTATTTTTGTTCGATATTTCTACTCTTGCATCTCTATTGCTTCCAGCAAAGCTATGAGCATATCTTTTATTTGTAGGGAACTTAATTTTCTTTCACTTTGTCATATTGACTTTGCCTCTATTATTTATTTATATAAATTTTATATTTTTATATTTATTTGATTTTGTTTGATGTTTTTTTTTTTTTGTATAATTTTTATTATTATTATAGTAGTATGTGATAGTAGTGTTTCTTTGAGCTTCAGGTTAAAGAAAGAATAAATTCTTTGAACCTGCGAAGCAAGCCTACCATGGTACTATGTGAGTGGTAGAGCTGACCCTTGGGTACAACATATTCAAAGTCCCCAGCCCAGGGCCGCAAGCTTAAGGCAGGAGAGGGGGGTAAATGTCCCCTTTTATAGTTTCTCTACAATATTTGGAAAACTAAGCGTAATAGAAGCAAAGTCAATATGACAAAGTGAAAGAAAATTAAATTGCCTACAAATAGAAGATATGTTCATAGTATTATAAAAGTAAACTAATTAACATTAAGTTTCTAAGGAAATCATTTTTTTTTATTTATGTTCGATATTTCTACTCTCGCATCTCTATTCCTTCCAGCAAAGCTATGATCATATCTTTTATTTGTAGGGAATTTAATTTTCTTTTACTTTGTCATATTGACTTGCGACCCTGGGCTGGGGACTTTGAGTTTGTTGTACCCAAGGATTAGCTCTACCACTCACATAGTACCATGGTAGGCTTGCTTCGCAGGTTCAAAGAATTTATTCTTTCTTTAACCTCAAGCTCAAAGAAACACTACTATCACATACAACTATAATAATAATAATAATAACATATACAAAAAAAAAAAAAAAATATCAAACAAAATTGTCGTCGCAACTTTCAATTTTCTCAAAAACTAGGAGACATAAACCCATTTATTTTTCAGTTTTTAATTAAGAGTTATTAGGGGTAGTGAATAAAAAAAGCCAATTCAGCATCTTATTTCCCAATTTAAAAAGAAAAATCAAAAACAAAATTTTCAATTTTTTTTTAATAATTTTGAGTTTGAAAGTTATTTTTACAAAAGCTATGGACATCAATAACTTGATTTGAAAATAAAATAAAAGAACGGAGTTCTAGCTATCAAAAAAGTTAATTTTTTTTGTTGTAAGTGTTGCCGTTGTTTTTTAATATTATTTAAAAAAAAAATCACCTCCTCTCTAAAGGAGGGGAGAAAGAACCCCCCTCTATGGCCAACAGATGCAATACAGCATAACTTCATTCGATTTGCTTTAAAAGGGTTACCCTGGACTGATCCATATAATCTGCCACCATATGAACATAGGATCCAGCTTCTGCAGGTCCAAACTTTATATCAGAGGCGGGTTAATAATGATTTAATATTTTATCATCAACTTATTACTGGTCAAATTGATGCTCCTGATTTGCTATCCTGTATTGGCTTGAACTACCGCGGGGGTTCTCACCACCTGCGAGAATTTGAACTTTTTTACGTAAATTTTCATAGAACTAATTATGGCATGCATGAACCTCTTAACCGAATGAGTAAACTCTATAATTTAAATGTTTCCTCAATTGATTTTAACATGTGTAAAATAGGACTTAAAAAGTTATTTCGAACCAGTGCTCCACTGTCGTGATCGGTTTAATTTTTTGTTTTATTCTTAATGTTGCATTTTGTTTATAAACTAAATATAACGTAAACTAAACATAATTTTCATTTTTTGATTTCATAATCCTTATTTTTTAAATAGTTTTATTTTTTTTCTCAATTTTAAATTTTTCAACTGCTTGCATTAAGCAGACCTAATCTCTTTTAACTTCCGTTGATACCTACTCGTTTCGCTGTAAGACAAGTTGCTGTGTTATTGTTAAACATAACTAAGTAACGATTTTTTTTTATATAATTATCTAACATCAAATAATTAATATAAGTGCCGATATGACTTGCAATCGTAATTGCTGTCGTACTCGGTGAAAATGGACCCCAGCGCGTGCGGTATCTGGGGGGGAAAGAGGCGTGGGCTTTTTTTTTTAAATAAAATTGTAGGTCCCTTCCATTCCTGTCGATAGGCGCACACAGGAATGGTTGCGAGTTGTTAGTCACTAGGCCCTGGTTCTTCATGAGCCGTTGTGCCAGCCGATTTATTTATTTTTTTACAGGTATTTATCAAGAAAAAACTGTTGTGAAAATAGTGGCCTCAAACAAGTGACAGGGAGTGTACATACATATGTATTTATTTTGTATTTCTTCAGAAGAAAGCAAAAAAAAAGGAATACAAAATATATGTAAATTAGTTAATAATAAGAGTTCAGCAAAACAACAAACATAATGGGGCATATTCATAGTCGCAGGACCAAGGTTGAACTAAACTATACAGTTTAATACAATTTTGGCTAATTGAATACAAACCGATTTTAATTAAAAATGATTGGTTTTTTATTTTTATAAGATAACTAACTTGGTATACTACACAAGTAGCTTCAAATATTTTGAAATGATAAACTTCAAAAAATAGAATCAACGTCCGAAAATTCACAGCTCAAAAATGACTATATGAATACGCCCCATTATAATGAGTAAAAAACGCAGTAGTTTGCAATATACAGTAGATCTTAGAAAAATACTACAGATAAAAAAATAAAATCCTATCCATTTTAAATACATTAACTAACGAAAACAGAAGAATCTGGAGACTTAACAATGACTTCAAAAACTAAGTCCACAAATTATAAGACGGTGTTCACATTCGACTGAAGCCTCTCACATTCTTTGACTTTACACTTTACAAAAGAAAACGCAAAAAAAAGTAAAATTAAAAAATAAAATCAAATTTTCGTGGTACGACCTTTTCTTTTACGAACACCGTCTTAAGTGAGCAACAACCAACAAAAAAAAAAGTAAAAACAAAACAAACAAAAAGTCACATTTCGTTAGAGGAATTCATAGACGGTGTTCACATTGGACTGACTCCTCCAAATTTTTTAAAAGAAAACGTAAAAAAAAAAAATATTTTGTTTACTAATTTACTACTTTTCGCTATTTCTGACCATAAAGGGAGATACATTTCAGAGAAGTCAGAAACAGTTGGAAGAGTCAGTACAATGTGAACACCGTCATAGACAAATATTATGGCCGTACCTACTTTCTTTTATATTCGTCGTTTATGAATTTAAATTTATTTAAAAAGTCAATAATGCCTGTTGATTCTGAAGGCGGCCAAATATCTTCTTTGGAGTCTGTCTTTGTGCCTCTTAAAAGAAGAGTAGAGAGGGTCGCAGCACTGCTCCTGTTGTCCGATCAATTTGTATTGACAAAATGATTGAAGACCTTATATGATGAAACATTGCAAGCACACGTATCAATGAATATTGACAATAATTGAACTAATTTTCTTTTTAATTCGCGACAATTAAATCGAAAATCACAAATTTCATTTTAATTTGTTTTTGTTTGCCTCCAAGTACACAAAACAACCTAAACATCGATAAATATTTTGTTGCTGTTCAGAACCCATCCTGACATTGACACTTACATTGATGAAAACCAAATCAATTTTGTTTCGCATCAATGTGGTCAATGTTCATTGACAATGACATTGAAGAGCATACAAACGATCAATACCCAGCGAGAAATGACATTTTCAGCGAATATTGACAATAAACATTGATCGTCTGTAGGGCCCTTAACACTCTGGGAACCTCGAGCTGATTTCACATTATTGTTTCAAACCACTAAAGAAAGTTCATGCGATCCACATTTAATTTAATACGTTTTTAAATAATAAATTAAGCCTTAATTGATTATTGTTTTTCTTTTCAGATGTGCGGTGGATTCTTGATTTTTGTCGGATTCTATATATTCTCGGACACAAAACGAATATTACTTTCACGTCTTCTTGCCTCAACAAGTGAACAACTTAACAGTTTACCCCAACCATTATTTTATTACGTTTCGTTGGGACTAGCAGTTGCTGGTACAATAGCAGTTCTTGCTTCGATAATCGGATTTTGGGCCTCATGTCTTAACACTTATTGCTTCCTCAGTTTGTACTTCATAGCAGTAGCTATTCTTCTTTTAGCTGAATCCGTTGTCTGTCTGGCTTTAACTCTTTGGCCACATTGCTTGGGTATCAGTTTGGATGCAACCCAAATAGTTAAGGCATTGCAAGGAAATTACGGTATCCCAGGGAAGGAACAGTTTACTATTGCAATGGATCTTGCCCAGACACGCTTCAGATGCTGTGGCATGAACAGTGAAATCAATTATGATACATCAATGTGGCGTCTGCAAGGTTATGGAACTCGAGAATGGGTTGTGCCACTTACATGCTGCATTCTTAATAACGATCATCAGCCACTGTCATACCTCGACCCACAGCCATCCAATGAAAACCAATGTCAGGCTCTGCACAAAGCTGAATTTTCCATATATCGCCACACTAAGCCATGCTTGGAGTATTTGGACGTTTGGTATTGGCACATGGAGTCACGGCACCTAGCAGCCAGCGCGTGAAACTAACAAACGAGATAGATTTCTTTTCCATTTGACGTTCAATGCATTTCCCATAAGAGAAAAACAAAAACAGCTCGTAGAAACATTATTTTAACAAATTAATTTTATATGAACGGTTGTTTCTATTATAATTGCAATAGAATAATTAAACATGCTAGTTTGCAAATCAAACGTAAAATATATGGAAACTTATTACTAATTTGCTTTATTTAGCAGATGAAATATGTAAACAAACGTGCTTTTTTGTTGTTGTTTTCCCAAATGGATGCAAGGCGCCAGTCAGAACGATACCATGTGCGTAGTCAGATAGAAGTTTAGGGGGCTAGAGTTTCTTATGGATTTAAATAAAACATTAATTTGTGATATAAATCTTCATTTTATTTTATTTTTGTATTAGGTACGCGCAGGTTAATATAAAGTTAATATAAATTATAGGGGCATCATTTGATTTCCCTGTGTTCGTTTGTTTTATCCTACCACGTAAGTTTCTTTCTAAGAATACTGTAATTTCTGGCAAAAAAAATTTTATCCTCCATTTAAAAAAAAGGTTAGCACTCTTTTAAAGTAAACTCTTCTTAAAAATAGAAATAAATTAAGGGTGATCGAGCTTGACCTTCATTCATACCTTGCCTCTTTTGTAAACTAAAAAACAAATATGTAAATAGCCAATTGAAAAATATTTTTTTAACAATTGCTTTACAAGAAGATTTTTATTCAAATACCTTTATTTTACGAACAAACATATTTTTTTAATAATCGTGACTACGCCCTGCCTTTCTCTTTTTCTAATCGAGTACTTTTGTTGTTGTTTCTGGTTGTAAAGGTGGTTTGTTTACATTTTTCATTTACAAAGCAAAGCGTTTTAGCTATCTATTTTAATATATTTTCGGGTTAATTTATAAGCTTACACATTTTTTGATTCTATTTCAATCATAATATGGATACCCGTTGATATAAAATAATTTGGTAAAACTAATTTTCATCTGGCGCTTTTTTCGTTTTCTCTTATGGGAAATACATTGAATGTCAAATCGAAAATAATTCTATCGCCTTTTGAAGCTTAAGCGCTTGAGATGCAGGTGGCGTGGAAAGCAACTCACCAGGTGTCAATAGGGAGCAGTATGTAATGTTCCTTGGTGCAAGCCTTTTAATTGTGATAGTAGAGTTTTTTGTTCTTTTAAGCGTAATATTAAATTGTACGAAAATATCAAGAAGATCTTGTAGTGTTGAGGATTTTCTTGAAATGAGAACAAGACCCGTAAAATTGAATCAAGCTCTGGTGGAAAACATATATGGTCCAGAAACAAGAAGGTCGTCGTCGGTTGGTGCTCTTAGAGGAGGAAATCGAATACCAACAGATTTTAAGGAGGTTTATGTCCAGCCCCAAGACTTATTAAAAAGTCGACATAACACAACTTTTAAGCCTGGAAGAAGTCAATATCATATTTCAACCAGAAGTTACTTTGTTTAAAATTAAAGGTGCCCTTGAAATGAAGATACAAATTATAAGACTATTCTTAAATTTTACTCTAAGCCAAAGTTATTTCATTTAAATTAGTGTTTTTTACTGTAAAAATAAAAATATGTACCTACCTAGGTACTAAAATCGCCTTTACTGTTTTTATTCTCAAAACTGTTTATTTTGTAAACAAAATGTAAATGTTTCGGTTATTGTGGACTCAAGTATAACAAATCCTTTGAAGAAAAAGTTCTGCGGAAAAGGCCAGCGGGCAAATATTTAACCCTTACAAAATATTTAAACCTTAAATCCAGAAAAAGCAAATTTTTTGCATTTTTAAACCGTTTTGTGATAAGTACCTACCTAACTTTTATTTTTTTGTAGATACTCTCTTTTTTTTTTGTATTTGCGTGTTGGATATTTTAGGCGCCAGTTATAGCGATAATTAAAAACCATCAGCAAAAGTTGAAACAGGTGAAAACTGGAATTTTTTACTTACGGGCGGTTATAGCAATCAGTAAAATTATATCAGTAAATTAATGTCAAACCCACAGCCGCAATCTTTTAATTATTTTTAATGATGCAAAATGCTTCAGTAATTTTTTTACTGATGAGTGGAACAGTAAAAAAATGGAACATAGAAAACTGAAACGAAATGTTCCATTTTTTGGATTTTGACAATCAGCTGTTCAGTAAAACGAATTTCCATCAGTAAAATAAATAAATGCTTTTTTTACAAAAATTATTCATCCTTGGGATTATTTTTTGGCAGAAAAAAATATTTTTATTGATTTGCCATCGATTCGTACCATTTTAATGTTTCAATTCTTTTTTTAACACATCAAATTATCCAAAAGAAAATTTTTACTGATGGTTTTTAATTATCGCTATAACTGGCGCCTTAGCTGGAGTTGGTTTCTTCACGGACACTTGTATGTCCCTTTCACACAAAGAAACTGAGTTGCCATCAGCAACTGAGAGTTGGTTGGCCCTTCTCGCCCACAACCCTTCAAGCTAAATCACGGACCCGAATTTCTAGGTTCACTTTTGAATCACTTGGGACTCCAAAAAAACTGAGTGTCTCGCACACATTAACAAATATTCTGTGTACGCATGTAAAAAGAAGAACAAGAATCGAGAGAATTTTGTCATGCACGGAGAAAAAGAGAGAGTACAGTCATTTTGTTTTAATTTCCACCAGTGATGCCAGACTTATTCAGTTGGCATGCCCACACAAATGAACGAAAATGCCCTTTTCGTTCACGCAGTTAACGATGTTGCACAAAATTATGTATACAAAAAAAAAACAAATCATAGTAAAAATATAGTTAGCCTTTTCATTTTATTGAGTTCAAACATTAAATTAATCATTTTAAAAGCTTTTTTTCGTGTTTTTATTATTTGGGTAGGTACATTAACAAAATGTTTTATACTAAAAACTAAGTTATAAACTAAGGCATTTGAGATCCTCTTCCCAGGACATCTAGAAATATTTCTTACTTCCCTTTCTTTCAGACATTAGATCAAAATAATATAATAATAATAAATAATATAATGAATTTACCAGCCAGTGAAATTCCTAAACAGAAAAGGACAAGAGCGATCCACGCATCCGTGCAATAACAACAAAACAACGAAAACAGTTCGCTTGACATTTTTTGACGTTTGGAAAATTGAAAATGAGTGCATTCTAGTAAAGGAATTGAAATGGGTTGCTTCAAAATTTAAAAGTTTGAATAGTTATGGAAGAATCGATGCCTTAAAATGCAGAAATAATTTATAAAAATATTTTATAAAAATGGTTGAAATATGGAAATGCCCTTTTTTTGTACTGAGAGTCATCAAGATGCTCTTTGGCCCTTTTAGCTTATTTTTCCATGCAAAATACCCACAAAAAGGGCATTCGCCCACGATCTGGCATCACTGATTTCCACCACTTTTTTTTTTAGTTCAGTCAGTTTTGTAGGGTAGCGTGGCGAAGACCATTGCTTTTTTATCTTCTTTTCTTGTGAAAAGAATACAAGTTTACTGTTTATTATATGTATATGTTTAGTTGTGAAAATATATATTGTACATTTTATAATTGATAAATAAAAATATAGTCGTGAAATGAACAAAATTCTGTTTGTTTTTTTTTTTTTGTATGCAATGTAGAAACTCGACTAGATGAGGAAGTTTCTTTTTAATACAATACATTTGGGTATGCCTCGATTCATTCATTTTTGTTGGTCCGTTTTTTTTAGTTCAGTTTTGTAGGTAGCGTGGCGAAGACGGTTGTTTTTTTAATCTCTTTTCTTGTTAAAACTTTGAAAATGTTCAATCAGAAATGCAAGTTTCTATTTATTAAATTTATATTTGTGGAAATATGTCATGTTTATTAGTGCGAAATAGTCTTTAGAAAACCTTTTATGAATGATAAATAAAAAAAACTCTCTTGAAATGAAAAACTTCTGTTTGTTTTATTTTTGTAGGCAATGGAGAAACTGTACTAGATGGGAAGTTTTTTTTTAATACATTTGGGTTTGGTTGGGTATAAAAGTTCCTTTATTTTGGAGTCTATTAGTTCATCGAAGGTGACCAATACTGTTATTTCAATGAAAAAAACTATTGCAACTAATGTTTGCTATTATTTCAATCTTTGTTGCCATACACTGCCTAAACCCCATGGTTTACAGCTTTATGTCGATATAAAAAAATGATGTACTAGAGCTAGCTTTCCATATATACATATATCATTCGTGGGCAATAGGTAGACAAAAATGCCCATTCTCCTTATAGAGTAAGAGCCCAGGGTCGCCAGACATACGTTATTTTATCAAAAAAATTATTGGGAGGGACAACAAATTTCATACTAAAATGGTGTTAAAAGACCTCATCAATTTGATTTTCCATTACATTTTTGCATTCATTTATCCCTGAAAATAGCCGATTTGGCCACTTTATGAGGCTTATATCTTGAGTTATATTTGTTGGATATTTAAAAACTTAAACTCAATTAAAGTTACATATACATAAAGCTACATTTGTGAGTAAAAATATTTGCAAAGTTATGCAGAAAATCATACTAAAAAGGTGATGAAGTGAAAAATCAATTCGATTCTTGGCATTATAAAATTTAAAAGTTGGTAAAAGAGTTGCTTATGTGACCAGTCATCGATCAACAAGTGATTAAACTATTTAATTTCGGTAAGAGTTGCATGTGCCGGCTTAGCCTAACAACTCGTGTTCGCCTTGTATTTAACGATTTTTATTTAGATTTTTAAGTGAATAAAAAAAAAAAAGTAAATGGATTTGATTAATTTCACCAATTGTTTGAATGTTAAATTTATTGATTTTGAATCGGGCTTTTTTGGTCACTTCTTTCTTTATGCAAATAAAAACTTTAGTTCATAATTTTTCGTAATTTTTTTTTAAGTTTTATTAATCTGTTGAGTTATTAAAATTACATTCGTGATTGTTTACATTTTAAAGGTATTATTTTTAGTTAACTTACATGAATAAACTTTTTGTTAAATTTAAATTGGAAAAATAAAATGAAAATTTTTATAAAATAACATTAAAATACATTAAAACAAAAACAACAAACAATGGATTAATGTTTGTTGTAATTTGATTTATAAGAAAATTGTAAATTAGAAATAAAAATTCTCCTCTCGCGTAAATACACCTTCCAACACAATTTTATTCCTTTGTGGTGTAAATCATATTAATAAGTAATTATGTCAATGAACCATTTACGGCGAATATAGAGCAGCGGTTCTAAATCTTTTTAAGGTGTCAACCCTTAACAACATCCAATATAAACACTGTCCCTTAACTTGAGGGCTGGGGAATTATTGACCCCCTTCTTGTCAATGAAAAAATAAGGAAATCGTTTACCTACCCAAACACGTTCACATTGGCCACCCAATTTTTGATTTTTAATTACTGAACAATCCAACCTTTTCTATAAAAATTTATCATACTTGTGGGTTGTGGATTGAATCAAGTAGCAAAAAAGTCAAGTAAATATCTTTACACTGCAAAAAAAAAATCTATGCAAAAGTTATTCACATTTTGATTTGAAAATCGGTCCAATTCACCCAGTACTTACCAAAATTATTTTTGTGTTTTTAATTCAAGAAAATCGCGGAACCCTGAAAAACACAGTTTAAAGGATCTCCCAAACCAACGCGAAAGCTGCGCGGAACATTCGTCGACGGCAGTTTTAGTTATTATTAAGCATTGTTTATTCGTCATTTTTGGTATCATTTTGAATGATTCTCCCTTCAGAGCGAATGTTCCGCGCTGGTTTGGGAGAGGCTTAAGAAGGCTACAGAGAATGAAAATAAAAATCTGAACAAAAATAGAGCATTATTCTTTCTTCATTTGGAACCCATTCCAATATGAAAATCCAAAAAAAAAGCGATTATAAAGATAACTTTAATGTAGATTTTGTTTGCCTTAAACAAAATTTAAACGACACGTGTTTAGAAGTAACAATTTGAAGAAAATTTCATTCTGACGTCATAAAGGTGTCTTGAAAAAAATAAAACCAGTTTAGAGTCATACGAATTGTGTTCGGGAGGCTATTCAAAAGATTGAGGTCAGAAATTAAGTTTCGGTATTGTCTATTAATTTGGTGATAGTAATGAAAAATATTTTATGCAATTAATTATTGCAGCTATTAACAATGAAAATAAAATACAACAAAAAAATACTTGCGCTCATGACATTTGGTTAAAACGCTGAATTTACCATACAGTATATAATTAATGCCGTTTTCCTTTGGACGTCCGGAAGCGTCCGGAAGTCTTCTGAAACCATTCCATTGGGGCAAAAAGTACGCTTCTGACGATTCTGAAGAGAGAAATTTGATTCTTGATTTAAAATCAGAATCCACTCCAGAAGCACTAATACATTTAAAATCAAATGTGAAAAAAAAACTCACTCAAGCGTTTTGACAGCAAATTGTGAGAGATGAACAAAAATTGATAAGATGTTCATCGATGTTGGCAAAATATCGATGTTAGACGAAAAAACATCGATGTTTCAACATCGATGTTGGACGAAAAATTTATTTAAGCTTTCAATGCTTTTGAACAACAACAACAACAAAACCAACAACAGCAAAACCAACACCAGAAACACTACCACCAACAACAACAGCAGCACAAATACTAAAACTAACATAAGGAATTACTTAAATAAGGATATATCATCGCAACAGACGGCTCAACAGCCATTGATGCAAACAAAAAAAAAAATGTTTAATGTTAATCAAATTAAGTCTATACTAAAAATTATTTAAACATCTATGCATATAAAAAAAAATTATGTATACCTATACCTATTCTCTCTTGAATTTTTGAATAAACATACTTACTTACTACACTAGCCCACTGGGGGAGAGTACGATAACTCAGGCGCCAAGAAATAATAACGATTTTTTGTAGCAAGTATTTTTTACTATGGGAGGGGGGGCGCTATCTCTCCCCGTTTGGGCGGGAGGGGCAATTTTATAAAAAAAAGTTCTAAAAATAAAAAAAATTATTAAAAAATAACGGTTACAGTTACAATTAAGTTTAAGGTCTTTATTTAAAGCCAATAAGCTAGTTTTTAAATCAAGTGAAATCTATGCATAGTTTTTGAAAAAATGGGTTTTGAACCCCATAAATTTGGGAAAATAAAAATATAAAAAAAAGTTTAAAGTGTAATTTTTCAGAACTGCAAAATTATATATATGTTTTATTTTTTTTTTTTTTCGTTGCGCTAATTAATTCCTAATGAAAAACTAAAAATTAGATGATTTTTGTCTTCTACTTCTTGAAAAGCTCGCTGCAGCAAATTTCTTAATAAGTATGTTTGTGTCTTACATACCTATATAATGGGTCTACCCCGAAATCTAGAAAACCAAAATCTCGAAAGACAAAATCTCGAAAGTCATAATCTAGAATGTCAAAATCTCGAATTACAAAAATCTAGAAAACTAAAATAAAGAATGCATATAATCTAGAATAACAAAAATCGAGATCTTTCACGGTAAGGTAATTTTTAAAATATAATAACGGTACTTTTATTCAATTAGTTTTACAGAAGACAGTTAAGATAATTTAAAACATTACTTTCATTTCAACTATTCTTTCTCCAATCTTCACATACATACATATGTATGTGGAAGAGCATTTCTGCATTCTGAAAAGATAGCACGCCTAGGTAATATGATTTAAACTTGAAACAAATAGTTAACAAAAATTATCAATTTTGCATCGCCATCCAGTGACATTTGTGTGAACGTAGCGAACGCTTTACCTAGAATGTTAAAGTCAGTTAGCAAAAACATTTTGCATTGTTATATCTATGATTTTGTACAGTTACTTGCCATTATACTGTTATTATTACTATAACACTTGGCACAGTCCATGTAGGTACGCTGTTATTTCTGCCTACGTTTGTTTTTTTTTCGCCTAAAGTGTTGTTTATTTATTTTTTTAATTGGTTAAATTTTCATATTTTTTAAATAAATATATGTAAAAAAAAAAAATCATATTACGTACTAGTACAGTCAACGGAGGAATTTTGCTTGCATAAAACAAGGCCCTCCGCTTTATTTTTTTATAGGTAGGGGTAAACCACAGGTATAACGTACCCAAAGTCCCCAGCCCAGGGCCGCGAGCTAATCTAAGGAGGGGGGGGGGGTAAAGGTTCGCCTCTTTAGATTTTCGTGAATATTTCCACAACCTAACATGTTAGATGAAAAGTCTATGCTACTTAATTAGAGACAATTAAATTGTTTAAAAAGTGATATATTCACATTTTGTCTAGGGTCAATAATTAAGGATTTGTGGGGGGGGGGGGGTAGAAAAGTCAACAAAACTGAAAAACCTGTTATTGTCTTAGATATTGAATGTTTTCTGACCAACTTACCTGGAAAAAACAAAAAAAGGTAAATACACGTTCATTCACTGTTATTTCATCATGACGTGGGGCTAAGAAAGGGGTTTTAATTTCCTTTTTTTTCTATACATCCGAAACTATACGAAAAAGTCGATGTATACTAAATTAGGCAAAATTTAATTAGCAAGAGTTGTTTTCATATAGCGCCAAAAAGTGATAACGTTTTTTTTAAAGGAACACAATTCGAAATTTGTCGGCAATAGAAGGGGGTTCCTTCTCCCCTCCTTTAGAAAGGAGGGGCATTTTTTTTTAAATAATATTAAAAAACAACGGCAACACTTACAACAAAAAAATTTACTTGTTTTGAAAGCCAGAACTCCGTTCTTTTATTTTATTTTCAAATCAAGTTATTGATGTCCATAGTTTTTGTAAAAATAACTTTCAAACTCAAAATTATTAAAAAAAAATTGAAAATTTTGTTTTTGATTTTTCTTTTTAAATTGGGAAATAAGATGCTGAATTTGCTTTTTCACTACCACTAATAACTCTTAATTAAAAACTGAAAACTAAATAGGTTTATGTCTCCTAGTTTTTGAGAAAATTGAAAGTTGCGACAATTTTGTTTGATGTTTTTTTTTTTTTGTATATGTAATTTTTATTATTATTATAGTAGTATGTGATAGTAGTGTTCCTTTGAGCTTGAGGTTAAAGAAAGAATAAATTCTTTGAACCTGCGAAGCAAGCCTACCATGGTAATATGTGAGTGGTAGAGCTGATCCTTGGGTACAACATATCCAAAGTCCCCAGCCCAGGGCCGCAAGCTTAAGGCAGGAGAGGGGGGTAAATGTCCCCTTTTATAGTTTCTCTTCAATATTTGGAAAACTAAGCGTAATAGAGGCAAAGCCAATATGACAAAGTGAAAGAAAATTAAATTCCCTACAAATAGAAGATATGTTCATAGTATTATAAAATTTGTAGGGAACTTAATTTTCTTTCACTTTGTCATATTGACTTTGCCTCTATTATTTATTTATATAAATTTTATATTTTTATATTTATTTGATTTTGTTTGATGTTTTTTTTTTTTTGTATAATTTTTATTATTATTATAGTAGTATGTGATAGTAGTGTTTCTTTGAGCTTCAGGTTAAAGAAAGAATAAATTCTTTGAACCTGCGAAGCAAGCCTACCATGGTACTATGTGAGTGGTAGAGCTGACCCTTGGGTACAACATATTCAAAGTCCCCAGCCCAGGGCCGCAAGCTTAAGGCAGGAGAGGGGGGTAAATGTCCCCTTTTATAGTTTCTCTACAATATTTGGAAAACTAAGCGTAATAGAAGCAAAGTCGATATGACAAAGTGAAAGAAAATTAAATTGCCTACAAATAGAAGATATGTTCATAGTATTATAAAAGTAAACTAATTAACATTAAGTTTCTAAGGAAATCATTTTTTTTATTTATGTTCGATATTTCTACTCTCGCATCTCTATTCCTTCCAGCAAAGCTATGATCATATCTTTTATTTGTAGGGAATTTAATTTTCTTTTACTTTGTCATATTGACTTGCGACCCTGGGCTGGGGACTTTGAGTTTGTTGTACCCAAGGATCAGCTCTACCACTCACATAGTACCATGGTACCTTGCTGCAGGTTCAAAGAATTTATTCTTTCTTTAACCTCAAGCTCAAAGAAACACTACTATCACATACAACTATAATAATAATAATAATAACATATACAAAAAAAAAAAAAAATATCAAACAAAATTGTCGTCGCAACTTTCAATTTTCTCAAAAACTAGGAGACATAAACCCATTTAGTTTTCAGTTTTTAATTAAGAGTTATTAGGGGTAGTGAATAAAAAAAGCCAATTCAGCATCTTATTTCCCAATTTAAAAAGAAAAATCAAAAACAAAATTTTCAATTTTTTTTTTTAATAATTTTGAGTTTGAAAGTTATTTTTACAAAAGCTATGGACATCAATAACTTGATTTGAAAATAAAATAAAAGAACGGAGTTCTAGCTATCAAAAAAGTTAATTTTTTTTGTTGTAAGTGTTGCCGTTGTTTTTTAATATTATTTAAAAAAAAATTCACCTCCTCTCTAAAGGAGGGGAGAAAGAACCCCCTCTATGGCCAACAGATTTTGTATTGTGTTCCTTTAAAAAAAAAACTTTATCGTTGGCGCCATATGAAAACAACTCTTGCTAATTAAATTTTAATTAATTTAGTATACATCTACTTTTTCGTATAGTTTCGGATATACAGAAAAAAAAAGGAAATTAAAACCCCTTTCTTAGCCCCACGTCATGATGAAATAACAGTGAATGAACGTGTATTTACCTGTTAAAACATTTAAATTTAATATTTAAAACGTACGAAATTTGTTGGCGGAGTAATTTTGGCTAAAAAGTGTGGATATTTCATTTTTACGTAAACGGTTTGACTGTTTTTTCACAATATTTTCCACAACCGTCTTGTCAAAACTATTAACATCAGCCAAATGAACAATGAAATCAAATTCTTTTTTGAAACTACCAACTGAAAGGGGGAGCTTACACAATCTGTGTGCCATTGAATGAAAAGCGGCTATTTTATATTGGTACGAGCAAAAAGAGTCTTTCGTTATGTAGCGATCAGTTGATGTATTTTTTCTGAATACGTCAAACTCTATTTTCTTGTTGTGTTTTTTACATAAAACGTCTAAAAACGGGATGGAATTTTTGTCGTCCTCTTCCTCATAAGTAAACTTGATGGTGTCATATCTGTTGTTTAGTATATTTAGAGTTTCATCAACGGAATTCTTTTTTATAACACTGAAAACGTCATCAACATATCAAAGCCAGATTCTGGGCAAAAGACCTTCTTTTTTCAAATCTGTCTCAAATTTAGACATGAAAGCTTCGGCGATGAGCGGTGACAAAGGATTTCCCATACTCGTTCCATTGTTGTTTTTGTAGAACTTGTCACGGAACACGAAACAATTATGTGACATACAAACTTTTGCTGCTCTTAAATACACTTTCTTTTTTCCTTCTTCTATATTTCTCGCTTCAAGATGTAATTTGAGTGAATCTAATGCTACATCGACAGGTATACTAGGAAACAATGCTTCTACATCAAAAGAGACTATAGATTCATCATCTTCTATGTTTATCTCTTTTACTCTATCGACGAAATCAAAAGTATTCAGAACACTAGCACTCTCAAATCTCCCATACAACTTCATATCTTCGACAAGCCATTTAGAGACCTTGACGAGTGGTGAATTCACATTTGAAACAATTTTTCGCATTTTTTCACCTGGTTTGTGGATTTTCGGTAAACCATACATCTTTGGCACTTCCGGATTAGAAATCATTAATTTGAACTTGTTAATAGTGAATGTTTGTGAAATCTCCTTGATAATTCCTTTTGCGTCTTCTATCATCTTATTCAAGGGTGATCTCTTTAATACGGTAAAACCATCTTCAGCGATTGACTTTTTCATCCTCTCTTCATAGTCCACCTTGTCCAAAATAACTATGTTGTTGCCTTTGTCTGCTTTCATGTAGTAAACTTCCTTCTCTTTCAGTTCTTTAATAATTTGCTTATGTTTTTGTTGTTCCAATGTAGAAGGCCTTCTGGCTTAGATATGTTGATGACGTTTTCAGTGTTATAAAAAAGAATTCGTTGATGAAACTCCAAATATACTAAACAACATAGGCCAGACGAAGAGGAGTATAAAAACAAGATTCAAAGAACACATCAGCTGCATAAAACATAAACAAATGAATCGATCATCAGTTGCTGCTCATATCTTCGCGTCGTGCGATAACAACGAACCACCACACCACATCGGCCCCTTTGAAGAGAGCGTTCGGTTGTTAAAGAGCGTGCAAAATTAAAGAAAGCTTGATGCATTTGAGTCTCTATTAATTTACAAAGCTAAGAATGTAATGAATAGTGATAATGGGAACATTCTGTCTCCCTTGTTCTCATTAACTTAAACCACAATAATTTTAACGTTAACTTTTTATTGAATTGTTTGTGTTTTTTGTTTACATACCCATTTATTGGGTTTTTTTGTTTTTTCTTGTTATTTTGTTTTAGTGTTAATCGAGGTTTCGCTGATGATGAGCTGCATGTCAGTTCGAAATGCATTCGATTTTTTAAATTTTGCAAATAAAAATACGTTACGCTTTGAAAAATTAAATTTCGTGTTTTTATTGTAAAATTTTTAATTTTTGAAGTCAATAAAGGAAATTGATCTTTTTAATAATTTTGTGTATTTACCTTGTTTTGTTTTTTTCCAGGTAAATTAGTCAGAAAACATTCAATATCTAAGACAATAACATGTTTTTCAGATTTGTTGACTTTTCTACCCCCGCATCTCCTTTATTATTGACCCTAGAAAAAATGTGAATATATCATTTTATAGACAATTTAATTGTCTCTAATTAAGTAGCATAGACTTTTCATCTTGCATGTTAGGTTGTGCCAATACTCACGAAAATCTAAAGAGGGGTACCTTTAACCCCCCCTCCTCAGATTAGCTCGCGGTCTGGGCTGGGGACTTTTGGTATGTTTTACCTGTGTGTTACCCCTACCATATAAAAAAATAATCCAGAGGGCCTTCTTTTTTGCATTTATTTTATAATTTTGAGTCTTCGTTGACTGGGCTATGCATTATGTATGAACATTCAAAATGGAAATGGAATTTTACCTTTCTGTAAAATCATCAGTATTTTTCAAATCAAGTTATTGATGTCCATAGTTTTTGTAAAAATAACTTTCAAACTCAAAATTATTAAAAAAAAAATTGAAAATTTTGTTTTTGATTTTTCTTTTTAAATTGGGAAATAAGATGCTGAATTTGCTTTTTTTATTCACTACCACTAATAACTCTTAATTAAAAACTGAAAACTAAATAGGTTTATGTCTCCTAGTTTTTGAGAAAATTGAAAGTTGCGACAATTTTGTTTGATGTTTTTTTTTTTTTGTATATGTTATTTTTATTATTATTATAGTAGTATGTGATAGTAGTGTTCCTTTGAGCTTGAGGTTAAAGAAAGAATAAATTCTTTGAACCTGCGAAGCAAGCCTACCATGGTAATATGTGAGTGGTAGAGCTGATCCTTGGGTACAACATATCCAAAGTCCCCAGCCCAGGGCCGCAAGCTTAAGGCAGGAGAGGGGGGTAAATGTCCCCTTTTATAGTTTCTCTTCAATATTTGGAAAACTAAGCGTAATAGAGGCAAAGCCAATATGACAAAGTGAAAGAAAATTAAATTCCCTACAAATAGAAGATATGTTCATAGTATTATAAAAGTCAACTAATTAACGAACATTAAGTTTCTAAGGAAATCATTTTTTTTTTATTTTTGTTCGATATTTCTACTCTTGCATCTCTATTGCTTCCAGCAAAGCTATGAGCATATCTTTTATTTGTAGGGAACTTAATTTTCTTTCACTTTGTCATATTGACTTTGCCTCTATTATTTATTTATATAAATTTTATATTTTTATATTTATTTGATTTTGTTTGATGTTTTTTTTTTTTTGTATAATTTTTATTATTATTATAGTAGTATGTGATAGTAGTGTTTCTTTGAGCTTCAGGTTAAAGAAAGAATAAATTCTTTGAACCTGCGAAGCAAGCCTACCATGGTACTATGTGAGTGGTAGAGCTGACCCTTGGGTACAACATATTCAAAGTCCCCAGCCCAGGGCCGCAAGCTTAAGGCAGGAGAGGGGGGTAAATGTCCCCTTTTATAGTTTCTCTACAATATTTGGAAAACTAAGCGTAATAGAAGCAAAGTCAATATGACAAAGTGAAAGAAAATTAAATTGCCTACAAATAGAAGATATATTCATAGTATTATAAAAGTAAACTAATTAACATTAAGTTTCTAAGGAAATCATTTTTTTTTATTTATGTTCGATATTTCTACTCTCGCATCTCTATTCCTTCCAGCAAAGCTATGATCATATCTTTTATTTGTAGGGAATTTAATTTTCTTTTACTTTGTCATATTGACTTGCGACCCTGGGCTGGGGACTTTGAGTTTGTTGTACCCAAGGATCAGCTCTACCACTCACATAGTACCATGGTACCTTGCTGCAGGTTCAAAGAATTTATTCTTTCTTTAACCTCAAGCTCAAAGAAACACTACTATCACATACAACTATAATAATAATAATAATAACATATACAAAAAAAAAAAAAATATCAAACAAAATTGTCGTCGCAACTTTCAATTTTCTCAAAAACTAGGAGACATAAACCCATTTAGTTTTCAGTTTTTAATTAAGAGTTATTAGGGGTAGTGAATAAAAAAAGCCAATTCAGCATCTTATTTCCCAATTTAAAAAGAAAAATCAAAAACAAAATTTTCAATTTTTTTTTTTAATAATTTTGAGTTTGAAAGTTATTTTTACAAAAGCTATGGACATCAATAACTTGATTTGAAAATAAAATAAAAGAACGGAGTTCTAGCTATCAAAAAAGTTAATTTTTTTTGTTGTAAGTGTTGCCGTTGTTTTTTAATATTATTTAAAAAAAAATTCACCTCCTCTCTAAAGGAGGGGAGAAAGAACCCCCTCTATGGCCAACAGATTTTGTATTGTGTTCCTTTAAAAAAAAACTTTATCGTTGGCGCCATATGAAAACAACTCTTGCTAATTAAATTTTAATTAATTTAGTATACATCTACTTTTTCGTATAGTTTCGGATATACAGAAAAAAAAAGGAAATTAAAACCCCTTTCTTAGCCCCACGTCATGATGAAATAACAGTGAATGAACGTGTATTTACCTGTTAAAACATTTAAATTTAATATTTAAAACGTACGAAATTTGTTGGCGGAGTAATTTTGGCTAAAAAGTGTGGATATTTCATTTTTACGTAATCGGTTTGACTGTTTTTTCACAATATTTTCCACAACCGTCTTGTCAAAACTATTAACATCAGCCAAATGAACAATGAAATCAAATTCTTTTTTGAAACTACCAACTGAAAGGGGGAGCTTACACAATCTGTGTGCCATTGAATGAAAAGCGGCTATTTTATATTGGTACGAGCAAAAAGAGTCTTTCGTTATGTAGCGATCAGTTGATGTATTTTTTCTGAATACTTCAAACTCTATTTTCTTGTTGTGTTTTTTACATAAAACGTCTAAAAACGGGATGGAATTTTTGTCGTCCTCTTCCTCATAAGTAAACTTGATGGTGTCATATCTGTTGTTTAGTATATTTAGAGTTTCATCAACGGAATTCTTTTTTATAACACTGAAAACGTCATCAACATATCAAAGCCAGATTCTGGGCAAAAGACCTTCTTTTTTCAAATCTGTCTCAAATTTAGACATGAAAGCTTCGGCGATGAGCGGTGACAAAGGATTTCCCATACTCGTTCCATTGTTGTTTTTGTAGAACTTGTCACGGAACACGAAACAATTATGTGACATACAAACTTTTGCTGCTCTTAAATACACTTTCTTTTTTCCTTCTTCTATATTTCTCGCTTCAAGATGTAATTTGAGTGAATCTAATGCTACATCGACAGGTATACTAGGAAACAATGCTTCTACATCAAAAGAGACTATAGATTCATCATCTTCTATGTTTATCTCTTTTACTCTATCGACGAAATCAAAAGTATTCAGAACACTAGCACTCTCAAATCTCCCATACAACTTCATATCTTCGACAAGCCATTTAGAGACCTTGACGAGTGGTGAATTCACATTTGAAACAATTTTTCGCATTTTTTCACCTGGTTTGTGGATTTTCGGTAAACCATACATCTTTGGCACTTCCGGATTAGAAATCATTAATTTGAACTTGTTAATAGTGAATGTTTGTGAAATCTCCTTGATAATTCCTTTTGCGTCTTCTATCATCTTATTCAAGGGTGATCTCTTTAATACGGTAAAACCATCTTCAGCGATTGACTTTTTCATCCTCTCTTCATAGTCCACCTTGTCCAAAATAACTATGTTGTTGCCTTTGTCTGCTTTCATGTAGTAAACTTCCTTCTCTTTCAGTTCTTTAATAATTTGCTTATGTTTTTGTTGTTCCAATGTAGAAGGCCTTCTGGCTTAGATATGTTGATGACGTTTTCAGTGTTATAAAAAAGAATTCGTTGATGAAACTCCAAATATACTAAACAACAGATATGACACCATCAGGTTTACTTATGAGGAAGAGGACGACAAAAATTCCATCCCGTATTTAGACGTTTTATGTAAAAAACACAACAAGAAAATAGAGTTTGACGTATTCAGAAAAAATACATCAACTGATCGCTTCATAACGAAAGACTCTTTTTGCTCGTACCAACATAAAATAGCCGCTTTTCATTCAATGGCACACAGATTGTGTAAGCTCCCCATTTCAGTTGGTAGTTTCAAAAAAGAATTTGATTTCATTGTTCATTTGGCTGATGTTAATGGTTTTGACAAGACGGTTGTGGAAAATATTGTGAAAAAACAGTCAAACCGATTACGTAAAAATGAAATATCCACACTTTTTAGCCAAAATTACTCCGCCAACAAATTTCGTACATCATTTTCATACATACCAGCAATCACAAATCAACTGCGGAAGACCCTGGAGAAAGAAAACATTCACATCGCTTACAACAACAACGGCAAGCTGAAAAACGTTCTCGGTTCAACCAAAGATGTCACACCAACAAGTGAGAAAAGCGGCATATATGAAATCAGCTGTAGAGACTGCAACAAAAAATATATAGGCCAGACGAAGAGGAGTATAAAAACAAGATTCAAAGAACACATCAGCTGCATAAAACATAAACAAATGAATCGATCATCAGTTGCTGCTCATATCTTCGCGTCGTGCGATAACAACGAACCACCACACCACATCGGCCCCTTTGAAGAGAGCTTTCGGTTGTTAAAGAGCGTGCAAAATTAAAGAAAGCTTGATGCATTTGAGTCTCTATTAATTTACAAAGCTAAGAATGTAATGAATAGTGATAATGGGAACATTCTGTCTCCCTTATTCTCATTAACTTAAACCACAATAATTTTAACGTTAACTTTTTATTGAATTGTTTGTGTTTTTTTGTTTACATACCCATTTATTGGGTTTTTTTGTTTTTTCTTGTTATTTTGTTTTAGTGTTAATCGAGGTTTCGCTGATGATGAGCTGCATGTCAGTTCGAAATGCATTCGATTTTTTAAATTTTGCAAATAAAAATACGTTACGCTTTGAAAAATTAAATTTCGTGTTTTTATTGTAAAATTTTTAATTTTTGTAGTCAATAAAGGAAATTGATCTTTTTAATAATTTTGTGTATTTACCTTGTTTTGTTTTTTTCCAGGTAAATTAGTCAGAAAACATTCAATATCTAAGACAATAACATGTTTTTCAGATTTGTTGACTTTTCTACCCCCGCATCTCCTTTATTATTGACCCTAGAAAAAATGTGAATATATCATTTTATAGACAATTTAATTGTCTCTAATTAAGTAGTATAGACTTTTCATCTTGCATGTTAGGTTGTGCCAATACTCACGAAAATCTAAAGAGGGGTACCTTTAACCCCCCCTCCTCAGATTAGCTCGCGGTCTGGGCTGGGGACTTTTGGTATGTTATACCTGTGTGTTACCCCTACCATATAAAAAAATAATCCAGAGGGCCTTCTTTTTTGCATTTATTTTATAATTTTGAGTCTTCGTTGACTGGGCTATGCATTATGTATGAACATTCAAAATGGAAATGGAATTTTACCTTTCTGTAAAATCATCAGTATTTTAAAATGTTACCAACAGTTAAGAGAGCATACCTACATATATAAAACAAAATTCTAGATTTTATTTTGACTTTTGATTTTTGTCATTCTAGATTTCTGCATTCGAGATTTTTTTTTTTGTTTTTCTAGATTTTGTCCATTCTAGATAACGTCATGATCCCCTATATAATGCAATTTTAATGTTAAAAGTATGTATACCTACTTAGATCATTAAACAAAAATCGAACAAACAATCGAATTTTGTACCGTTGTTTTTTTATGCACGTGTGGTATCAAAATTAATATTTACGAAGGTCATTCTTTGTTCAACCTTCGAATGATTAAAGTGTTTTTCTTTTGTTAATTAACAATGGCGGCTAAGTATGCACTACTCCATTCAAAACTCAAAAATTTTTCAATGTTTTGTTCGTTTGGGGATTTTGTATCTTTGGCATAACTTCATTCATGAAACTAACATACATTTTTAAGACATTTTAAAAAACGGACTTGACTATTTAAACTTAACAAATTGTCTGACCGACTCACTGAGACACCATCTACACACGAATTGACTGACTCGGACGTTGAATGCCTCCTCGCGGTACATTCTGGATAACGCTTAATGACTTTCTAAATTGAAATTTTACATACACCAAACCTCGCTCCTACCCCAAATCCTATAGTGTGCCCAAGCAGGGTGGTTGCAGGGGGACAGCATGCCCCCCCCCCTTACATACCTCACCATTTTTATATACGTCGTAATGCTGGGTGCTATAGCACTATATTTATGTAAGCAAGCAAAAAAAAAGAAAATCTCATAAAAAAGTAGTTTCAGTAGTTTTTAATTTTATCAAGAAGAAGAAGACAAAAATCATCTAGTTTTCAGTTTTTGAGTAAGAACTAAATAGAGCAACGAATTTTAGAAAAAAAAAATAAATAATAGATATACAGCCCTATCAAGGTATCCGTTGGGAAAAAGGTCCGAAACGATAGTCCGTTCCGATCGGAGTTTAGATTTCGTTCGAGGTATCCACTTCGGAACAGAAAAAAAAAAAAATGAAGTATACACACGCATTCATTTGACACATATTTCCGAATTAATTCAGTAAGTGAAAATCTTTGGGATGTTTAAAAGTTCATAAATTCGTTCACAAAAATGGATAGTGTTGCTTCATCATTTTTTTTTATTATTTCAACCAACCTCTCTCGCTGAGCCTTCTTCGTTGTTTATGGCACTAACGAAAAAAAATTATGTTTATTTATATTTGTTTGCTTACAGTTCTTAAAATATTCCGCAAGTATTTTCTGTCGGAGAATTTCGGTAGAAATTTAACGCACAACTGTCAAAAATTCCTTATTGTACGCACTTCATCGCTACTATCGGTAGAAAATTCTCCGATTTCGAATAGATCGGAAAAAAATTTCTCCTAACGGATACCACGATAGGGCTGATATATAATTTTACAGTTCTGAAAAATTACAATTTAAATTGTTTTTATGTTTTTTTTCCAAATTTTTAGTTAAAAACCCATTTTTTCAAAACCAATGCATAGATTTGACTTGATTTAAAAACTAGCTAATAGAACAAAGTATTGGCTTTAAATAAATACCTAAAACATAATTGTAACTGTTACCTTTATTTTTTAAATTTTTTTTTTTAAGTTTTAATAATTTTTTTTATAAATTGCCCTCCCTCCCAAACGGGGGGAGATAGACAACCCCCTCCCGTAGTAAAAAATGCTTGTATTTAACGGTTCTACAAAAAAACCGTTATATTTCTTGGCGCCTGAGTTATCGTACTCGTGCCGCCCACTGTACATTAATACAAATTGAAAGTGGGAAAGAATTCCACGCGACTGCCAAATTTGTGGGAAAGATATAACTTTTCATATTTGCTTGTATTAATACATTACCATAACCTAAAAAAAGGTGTGATATAATGTGGGATAGAATTAGAACCATTCCTAAAATTATTCATGTATAGGGCTCGGATTTCCATGCAAATGCATGCTTTTTCTCACAACAATTAGAAGCCTTAGACCAAATTATCTTTACGAATCATGCGATTTCCTTTAAAATGACATTCAATCGTTAGTGCATATTTTGCATATTCTATGTAAAATGCATATTTCTATTATAAATGCATATTTTCATAATAAACGCATATTTTGAGTGCATATTTTCATATTTTTCATTCATAATTTTCAATAAAGTGTCGAGTTTATATTTGTGACGAAAAACCTAGGTCGAGGAGTTAGTTTAATAGATGGGGAACGTGGATAGAAGCAATTACGTAATACGCAAAACATTTTAAAGAGATCCAATTCGATGGTGGTGAATTTGTATTTATTTGCTAAAACTATAATTTTCTATTTGGCACGATCACAAATCTTGAGGGTAGGAGCATAGTGAAAAATCAAATCGATAAAGTTGATGGAAATTTTTGCAAAAATTAATTCTTTTAAAGGCCCTATTGGTGTAATTATGTAGTAGCCCGTAGCGTAATGGTTAGTGCGTTCGACTGTCACGCTGGAGGTCTGGGATCGCTTCCCAGCCTCGTCCACCTAAAAACTAAAAAAGTTTTTTTTCAGGGCTACTGCCTCTTGCGAGGAATTGACAAATCCTCCAAGAGTATCACTTGTCACGAATAAGTGCTTCTCGTCTAGCCGTTCGGATTCGGCATAAAATTGTAGGTCCCTTCCATTCCTGTCGAAAGGCGCACACAGGAATGGTTGCGAGTTGTTAGTCACTAGGCCCTGGCTCTTCATGAGCCGTTGTGCCACCCGATTTATTTTTATTTTATTTTTTTATTGGTGTAATTATTAAACAAAATTAAGACTGTTTTTTGAGAAAAACCAATGCTATTGTAAATTGTAAACTAAAAGCAAATAATTAATTGAATTATCTTTCTATGCATCTATCTACCAAGGCTATTCTATAATGAAAATTTGAATAAGTCTGTATTAGCCCCTAGCGTAATGGTAAGTGCGTTGGACTGTCACACTGGAAGGTCTGGATTCACTTCCGAGCATCGTCCACCTTAAAACTAAAAAGTTTTTTTTCAGGACTACTGCCTCTTGCAAGGAATTGACAAATCCTCCAAGAGTATCACTTGTCATGAATAAGTGCTTCTCGTCTAGCCGTTCGGATTCGGCGTCAAATTGTAGGTCTGCGAGTTGTTAGTCACTAGGCCCTGGTTCTTCACGAGCCGTTGCGCCACACAATTTATTAATTTAGTTTTTACATGTCTGGGGTACAATAACGAAAGCTGTTTTAATAATCTTACAATAGATGAAATTTGTGGTCCAAAAACCGCTCTCTTTACGTCCGATTGAATTCAATTTCTTATAAAATGTAAATAAAAATATTTTTTTTATGAGAAAAATAAGGTAAAATTATTTTTTTTAAATTCATATTTTCCGTTATTTACTGCATATTTTCCATTTTTAAGGGCATATTTTAAGCGCATATTTCCGATTTTTAGGTGCATGAAAATCCTAGCCCTATTCATGTATTAACACATGTCAAATCGTGTGGGATAGAATGTCTGGTTGTGTAGGCTGGGCTTCATATTTTGTTTCCACACTATTCTACATGATTTGTTTCACACTTTTTTGACATTTATTAATACACAGTGAGCTAGTGTGGAAGGCCTTTAAAGCATAGATACTAGCGCTGCCAGACGTCACAGTTTAAGCCGGAACCACACCTGTCTCGTGTGTTGTGTTGTGGAGTCGTGTGTCGTTGTCATTCCATATTTTTATGCGCCACACTGCCATACGACACACGAGACAAATATGGTTCTACGAATATGAAAAACATTGTACCGATAGAGACACAAGACTTCATAACACACGAGACAGGTGTGGTTGCAGCTTAAGGAATTAACATCTAAAATACAAAAACAGCTGAAGTACATATGAACTTAGCTAAGTCCAGATAATTATTTGTTCTTAACTTAAGTTTTTAATAACAAAATTTCTAAAATTTTGAAATAACGTCGCCCGAGAATTGGTTTGTTCCATACGCCATTGGCACTTTTTCGAGAAAAACGCATTTAAAGGTTTGCGTACTTGGTACTACGAAACTGTGTGATAGGATTTTTTTTTAATTTTTTTTAACTTGAAGTTAGTCTTATGAGGATTTCACCTACCAATTTTCAAAGTGTTTTGCCAAGGCGTTAACAAGATACGTTAATTAGCGTAAAAGTCCACTTTATTGACTTGTATCCCACGTCATACATTATATGGCATAAAGCAAAACAGATAGAGAAAATACTAAGAAAGTTGAGAATTGGTTTGTCCTACGTGCACTTTTGTTAAAGAAATGCTATGTATGTAGGACAATGATCACAAACAAAATTTTAGTATTGGCTTGTGCCACCTCCATTATAGTTGTGTAGATATTCGGAGACGATTGAATGAAATCAGCTAGTTGTGGCTTGAAGTTGACTGCCAAGGTGATAGGCCGTGCGATCGCAGATGTTTTTGAGTTTTTTTTTGTAAAGGACACTGTTTCCTTAAGTAAGTACCTGCTTATTTTTCCAATTTATTTAAATAAATGCAGGATATACAGTATATATATAAATATTTTTTTCAAATAAAGCATGTTTGATGACGCATTATTGCCCAAGGATCTTAGTTCTTCCTTTTTGTCGTCGGGATAATTTTCAAGTAATTATAACTTACTCAGTTATTTCAAGGTAACACATTCTATGCTAACTGTTATTTTTCCGAAAGGTGATGATTCAAGAGCTGATCTAAATTATTCAGCTGTGGTGCGTTCTTTTATTAAACACAGTTAACTATGGTTAACTATAGTTAACAATGTTCGTTCCTTTATTACAAAATAGTTACGATTTGTAACTATATGCCGTCATCACATCGTTCCTAAATTCAGTTTATTAGTGTCAAATAGTTACAATTCGTAACTATTTCCAACTCATCTCCATGATAAGAGTTGAAAGTGTTGATCTTTCAAAGCACATGTGAGAAGGTTTGTTTAGAAAAATAAAAATTGAAGAATCAAAACAAAGCTTTTGGTGAAGTGAAATGAATTAAAATTGAATTTGTTTTTTTTTTTTTTAATGAAAAAGGAGAGTATACTGTTGAAAAATAACATGATTTTATGGTTATTAACGATGAAATAAAGTTTTCCAAAATGTTCGTTTGACAGATCAACAATATCTAACAATAAATCGTTCCTAAATGAAATGTAACAATTTTCAACTAAATCTAACAATGACACTTCAACAATTTTGTTTGTCATAACAACCATAGTTTATGGTTAATAAAAGAACGCACCACTGACAGTAGAAGAATGTTAAGTGTTTATTGTCTATGGGATTTGTTAAATAAAAACTTTATTGAAAAAGGGATGTAATCGATTTTCTTTTCAAATTTATCATCCAACTCCATGCTTTCTTGCCTTTCAAATATACATTTGATGAGAATTGCTTTATGCCATATCCATTTTATTGTGTTCCACGTGTATAGAAAAAAAAATCATTTTCAAAATGTATGACGTGGGACACAAGTCAAAAAAGTGGACTTTTACGCTAATTAACGTATCTTGTTAACGGCTTGGCAAAACACTTTGAAAATTGGTAGGTGAAATCCTCATAAGACTAACTTCAAGTAAAAAAAAATTAAAAAAAAATCCTATCACACAGTTTCGTAGTACCAAGTACGCAAACCTTTACATGCGTTTTTCTCGAAAAAGTGCCAATGGCGTATGGAACAAACCAATTCTCGGGCGACGTAATTTCAAAATTTTAGAAATTTTGTTATTAAAAACTTAAGTTAAGAACAAATAATTATCTGGACTTAGCTAAGTTCATATGTACTTCAGCTGTTTTTTGTATTTAAGATGTTCATTCCTTAAGCTGCAACCACACCTGTCTTGTGTGTTATGAAGTCTTGTGTCTCTATCGGTACAATGTTTTTCATATTCGTAGAACCATATTTGTCTCGTGTGTCGTATGGCAGTGTGGCGCATAAAAATATGGAATGACAACGACACACGACTCCACAACACAACACACGAGACTGGTGTGGTTCCGGCTTAAACCGTGACGTCTGGCAGCGCTAGTATCTATGCTTTAAAGGCCTTCCATACTAGCTGACTGTGTATTAATAAATGTCAAAAAAGTGTGAAACAAATCATGTAGAATAGTGTGGAAACAAAATATGAAGCCCAGCCTACACAACCAGACATTCTATCCCACACGATTTGACATGTGTTAATACATGAATAGGGCTAGGATTTTCATGCACCTAAAAATCGGAAATATGCGCTTAAAATATGCCCTTAAAAATGGAAAATATGCAGTAAATAACGGAAAATATGAATTTAAAAAAAATAATTTTACCTTATTTTTCTCATAAAAAAAATATTTTTATTTACATTTTATAAGAAATTGAATTCAATCGGACGTAAAGAGAGCGGTTTTTGGACCACAAATTTCATCTATTGTAAGATTATTAAAACAGCTTTCGTTATTGTACCCCAGACATGTAAAAACTAAATTAATAAATTGTGTGGCGCAACGGCTCGTGAAGAACCAGGGCCTAGTGACTAACAACTCGCAGACCTACAATTTGACGCCGAATCCGAACGGCTAGACGAGAAGCACTTATTCATGACAAGTGATACTCTTGGAGGATTTGTCAATTCCTTGCAAGAGGCAGTAGTCCTGAAAAAAAACTTTTTAGTTTTAAGGTGGACGATGCTCGGAAGTGAATCCAGACCTTCCAGTGTGACAGTCCAACGCACTTACCATTACGCTAGGGGCTAATACAGACTTATTCAAATTTTCATTATAGAATAGCCTTGGTAGATAGATGCATAGAAAGATAATTCAATTAATTATTTGCTTTTAGTTTACAATTTACAATAGCATTGGTTTTTCTCAAAAAACAGTCTTAATTTTGTTTAATAATTACACCAATAAAAAAATAAAATAAAAATAAATCGGGTGGCACAACGGCTCATGAAGAGCCAGGGCCTAGTGACTAACAACTCGCAACCATTCCTGTGTGCGCCTTTCGACAGGAATGGAAGGGACCTACAATTTTATGCCGAATCCGAACGGCTAGACGAGAAGCACTTATTCGTGACAAGTGATACTCTTGGAGGATTTGTCAATTCCTCGCAAGAGGCAGTAGCCCTGAAAAAAAACTTTTTTAGTTTTTAGGTGGACGAGGCTGGGAAGCGATCCCAGACCTCCAGCGTGACAGTCGAACGCACTAACCATTACGCTACGGGCTACTACATAATTACACCAATAGGGCCTTTAAAAGAATTAATTTTTGCAAAAATTTCCATCAACTTTATCGATTTGATTTTTCACTATGCTCCTACCCTCAAGATTTGTGATCGTGCCAAATAGAAAATTATAGTTTTAGCAAATAAATACAAATTCACCACCATCGAATTGGATCTCTTTAAAATGTTTTGCGTATTACGTAATTGCTTCTATCCACGTTCCCCATCTATTAAACTAACTCCTCGACCTAGGTTTTTCGTCACAAATATAAACTCGACACTTTATTGAAAATTATGAATGAAAAATATGAAAATATGCACTCAAAATATGCGTTTATTATGAAAATATACATTTATAATAGAAATATGCATTTTGCATAGAATATGCAAAATATGCACTAACAATTGAATGTCATTTTAAAGGAAATCGCATGATTCGTAAAGATAATTTGGTCTAAGGCTTCTAATTGTTGTGAGAAAAAACATGCATTTGCATGGAAATCCGAGCCCTATACATGAATAATTTTAGGAATGGTTCTAATTCTATCCCACATTATATCACACTTTTTTTTAGGTTATGGTAATGTATTAATACAAGTAAGTATGAAAGCAAAATATGAAAAGTTATATCTTTCCCACAAATTTGGCAGTCGCGTGGAATTCTTTCCCACTTTCAATTTGTATTAATGCACAGTGGGCGGCACGAGTACGATAACTCAGGCGCCAAGAAATATAACGGTTTTTTGTAGAACCGTTAAATACAAGCATTTTTTACTACGGGAGGGGGTGGTCTATCTCCCCCCGTTTGGGAGGGAGGGGCAATTTATAAAAAAAGTATTTAAACTTAAAAAAAAATATTAAAAAATAAAGGTAACAGTTACAATTAAGTTTTAGGTATTTAATTAAAGCCAATACTTTGTTCTATTAGCTAGTTTTTAAATCAAGTCAAATCGTGATATGCACGTGGAACAAAACAATTCTCAGAAAAAAACTGCGAAAAATTGTATGGAAAAGTTGTCCCAAACGCCAAAAAATGATTTATAGCACAAAACAATTCTAAAAACTGTTGATTTTGGTGGATATGGAACAAAATCGATGTTCGATATCTCGGGATTGGAAAGACATAGCGCAAATCGGATCACAGATTTAGAAAGAGCATACAAAATTACCATAGAATCCATTCCTAACTCAAAAACGACAAAAGTGGTGTATGGAACAAACCAATTCTCAGGCGACGAAAAACTGATGCTTTTTAATTCAGTTTTCGAGTTTACGAAAATAATCAAAAACAAATCGCGCAATTTTTGTTGGATTACTTTTGTAAACTCGAAAGCTGAATCAAAAAGCATTTCGAAATTCAGATTTCGAGTTTTCTAAAATAATCAAAGAAAAAGATCGCGCGATTTTTATTTGATTATTTTAGAAAACTCGAATTCAGTTTTCGAAAACAATCAAAACAAAAATCGCGTGATTTTTATTTGATTATTTTCAGTTTTCGCGCGATTTTTTTTTGATTATTTTAGAAAATTCGAAATCTGAATTTCGAAATAAACTGATAATTTTTGATTAAGCTTTCGAGTTTTCGAAATTAATCAAAAAAAAAAAAAAAATTCGCGCGATTTTTATTTGATTATTTTCGTAAACTCGAATACTGAATCAAAAAGCATCAGTTTAATTCGAAATTTTAGAAATTTTGTTATTTAAATTTGGTATCTCGATAGCAAGTTCTTTTTACAGAAATGTATTTTTTAAAATAACAAAACTTAAAAATACTTGAAGAATTATTTGGTTTCCTGTTTTAACATGGGAATTTATTTCACATTCAAAGGGAACTAAAATCCCACAGTTTTTTTGTAACTAATTTCCCACATTTCATGGTAACGAAGCCCACTTTAGTAAAGTGGATTTCGTTCCCATTAAGTGAGAACTTGGCAACAATTACATTGACAATGTACTTACCACTACCAGTTCCTACCGTAATGTTTTTTACATTACCGATTCTAAAAAGTTAAGGTTATATAGAAGTTATATAGAAGTGCTAAAAATTCCACATCTTAATATTACTTAAAAATTACATAAAACATGGCACCCACTGTCATTTTACAAAAATAAACCAAAAGTTTGTTAAACAAATTGATATTTTCTCTTTTTCGCAAAGGAATTTTTCGACGTAGTCCCTCAGCACTGTTCTGGAATATATTCCAATTCCTTTCCTATATGGTACTTACCCCGTCTTCATTCTCACCTTCCATTCTTCCTCACACATAGGCAAGAAAAATGAGGAACAACGATATGAAAAAGCCAGTTTCGGCCTACTATTCATCCTTGTTTCTCCCTCTACTTACATCTCTTCCGTCATCCCATAAATGAAACAGACTTTACTACTTACATAGTTAAACAAAGATATTGTTTATCTATGCTAGTCATCAGACAGGCTGCTATTTTGTTGTTGGTGGGGTATTTTTTCATATGAATTTAGCATTTTTTTTGCTCTGCTACAATTCTACATTCAGTTTCAGTTTCAGGCGATGTTTTCGAGAGTGAGTGGTGAATTCGTTGTTTTCCCACTTTCCCAGTATCGTTCGCGTTCCCATTCCCATTTACATGTAATTTTAAATGTATTTTATTTATTTTGTATTCTCTTTTGAGTGCAGTTGTGATGCGGCGCGTCTTTTTAGTAAACCGCTACCGCAGTTTTTACGATTTGTATGTGGTTGAGTAATAACAATTGATTATTTTATCATTCTAGTTTATTAATTATTTCCCAAAATGTACCAAAAAAAAAACATTTTAAACAATAAATAAAATGAAATACATATATGTAGGAATCACCTAAAACAGAAATTCCATAGGTAATAGTTTGGTCTCTTTTCATCTTTCTATAGTGATGTGTATACTTGTTTCGGTGGCGCGCTGTTGACAGTTTCTTATTTCGTCGGGAAAGATTCATTCAACTCGAACACGATTTTATCTTGTATCGTCTTTCGTGTGCTTCCTACTTTTTTGTTGTGTTCTATTTTCCGTGCTCCGCAAACGTATATTTGCAAATATGTTTACGGGAGGAAAATGCAGAACAGCACCAATTATGAATCTTGTTTCTTGTGTGATTTTATAAAATGTTCTATTGTGCTATAGTATTTTTGCTTTCTTCCGATTTCTGTGTGCATAACCAATTCTGAAAACCAATTGTAAATAAAGAAAATATAATATTGGCTCCATCAGCGATTTTTCGGTTGATGCTTCCATGCTCAAAATAGTTTATAAATTATAACAATTGTTTTAGTGACCAGTTGCGAGTTGAGAAATGAAACAACCTGTTGAAAGTTTTAACATAGTTTTCCTTTGTTGATTTCAAAACCACGTATCTTTCTGCATGGACTCAACTGAACAATAATATGGTGAAAGGTAAGTGGAAATTTGTTAAACGTAGTCTGATGTAGAATCCTAGGAGGTTCAACGACATTTGAATTTTTACTGTCCAACTTGTTAATTTCAATACCCATTTTCTAAAACAATTGAAGTAGCCAATTTTTTTATTTTTTAAAATGGATGAGGTGGTCAATTATTTTTCATGGACTATTTTAACCTAAATTGTTTAGTGATGGATTTTTAGGAATAAAAATATCAAAGTGAAATTTTCTCAGCAGAGTTCCCTTCATTATTTTGTGATTATTTTTATAAACCACCCACCTTAAACCTGCACACGTTGACAACATATTATTATTAGTTTATTTGTATAAGCATAACTGGGTCTTTGAATATTGTTTATACTTGAAAGGTTGTCATGTCTCTCAAAATATCATCAAGGTAATTGGGAGCCAGTAATTGGGAGTTCGAGGGAAAAAATCTCCCCTTACGACCTTCTCGCCAACAAACTCCCAGTTCCTGTCAATTTGGAAATCATTCGGTGTAAATGAACTTGATCAGTCTCTTCCTTGTAGAGTGTGGCAGTGTGGTGGACTAGTTATCTTGGCAGCTAATGTCAATTATTCTATTTTGATATTTGTGAATTAAACATACCTAAAATATACAAAATAGATAAGTACATACACATATGTACATACATACTGCACGAGTCAACTAAAATTCTGAGGTCTACATTTGCGGGTTTCCTAATATCTCCTTTTTGCAATTTGCACTGACTGGCAAAACCGGCCGATTTGATTGTTTCCAAATTCCGTTTGTGGGTTTTTTTTGAAGTCACGAGTTTATGTCAACCAGCCTTAAGAAAGTTCATAAATTCTGGCGGTGGTTACTTAGCCGATATCATATCCAAGCGTCAAATATATATAATCCTAAAGCAGAACCAACGTTTTAAAAACCTAATTAATATTAAGAATTTAAAATAGGCATACACAATTGTTTTTATTTTATAAGCAACTAGCTGACCCGGCGAACTTCGTTCCGCCTAAATTTTGTTAATGTACTGAAATTAATCATTCCGAGCGTGCACAATGCCATGTCTGTCAAGTTAGCATTACCACTACAAAATTTCAGGAATCCAATAATTGGATTAATTGTCGTGAATTTGTCGTAAATTTGTCGTGAAAGAAAAAAATTTGTCGCGCCTTTTTTTTTTTAAATTAACCCTGGGTAATGCTAACTTGACAGTCTTGTTATCATTACTCACCCTCAAAAAAAATTCTAAAAAAAAAAAAAATGAAGATGCAGTTAATTGTCGTGAATTTGTCGTGAAAGAAAAAGTTTTGTCCGACCTTTTTTTTTTAAAATAACCCTGGGTAATGCTAACTTGACAGTCAAATTAGGATTACCCACCCTCAAAAAAAATTCTAAAAAAAAAGATGCAAATAATTGTCGTGAATTTGTCGTAAATTTGTCGTGAAACAAAAAATTTTGAACCACTTGTATTTTCTGAGAAAAAATAAAAAAAACCCATAACCCTCTAAAATAGCATTTTTTTCAATAAATCTAGCACTACCATACCAAAACTTTTTTCTTAGAAGACTTAAAAAAAAAATGTATCCAAACAATTGTCGCAGGCGTCTTTAGATAAGTTACGAACTCAAATAATTTGTCGTGCCTTTTTTTCTCAAAAAAAAAAAATCACGTTTTTATGACTAAACCCCCTAAATTTTTTCATAAAATCTAGCACTACCATACCAAAACTTTTTTCCTAGAAGATTTAAAAAAAAAAATGTATCCAAACAATTGTCGTAAGACGTCCTTAGATAAGTGACGTACTCTAATAATTTATCGTGCCCTTTTTTCTCAAAAAAAAAATCACCTTTTTATGGCTAAACCCCCTAAAATCGCATTTTTTCACAAAATCTAGCACTTTTCTAGCACTACCATACCAAAACTTTTTTCCTAGAAGATTTAAAAAAAAAAAAATTTATCAAAACAATTGTCGTAAGACGTCCTTAGATAAGTTACGTACTCAAATAATTTGTCGTGCCCATTTTTATGACTAAACCCCCTAAAATCGCATTTTTTCATAAAATCTAGCACTACCTTACCGAAACTTTTTTCCTACAAGATGTTTTGAAAAAAAATGTATCCAAACAATTGTCGTAAGACGTCCTTAGATAAGTAACGTATTCAAATAATTTGTCGTGCCCTTTTTTCTCAACAAAATTCACCTTTTTATGACTAAACGCCCTAAAATCGAGTTTTTTCACAAAATCTAGCACTATTCTAGCACTACCATACCAAAACTTTTTTCCTAGAAAATTTTTTGAAAAAAAATGTATCCAAACAATTGTCGTAAGACGTCCTTAGATAAGTAACATACTCAAATAATTTGTCGTGCCCTTTTTTCTCAAACAAAAATCACCTTTTTATGACTAAACCTCCTAAAATCGCATTTTTTCATAAAATCTAGCACTACCATACCAAAACTTTTTTCCTAGAAAATTTTTTGAAAAAAAAATGTATCCAAACAATTGTCGTAAGACGTCCTTAGATAAGTGACGTACTCTAATAATTTATCGTGCCCTTTTTTCTCAAAAAAAAATCACCTTTTTATGGCTAAACCCCCTAAAATCGCATTTTTTCACAAAATCTAGCACTGTTCTAGCACTACCATACCAAAACTTTTTTCCTAGAAGATTTAAAAAAAAAAAATTTATCAAAACAATTGTCGTAAGACGTCCTTAGATAAGTTACGTACTCAAATAATTTGTCGTGCCCATTTTTATGACTAAACCCCCTAAAATCGCATTTTTTCATAAAATCTAGCACTACCTTACCGAAACTTTTTTCCTACAAGATGTTTTGAAAAAAAATGTATCCAAACAATTGTCGTAAGACGTCCTTAGATAAGTAACGTATTCAAATAATTTGTCGTGCCCTTTTTTCTCAACAAAATTCACCTTTTTATGACTAAACGCCCTAAAATCGAGTTTTTTCACAAAATCTAGCACTATTCTAGCACTACCATACCAAAACTTTTTTCCTAGAAAATTTTTTGAAAAAAAATGTATCCAAACAATTGTCGTAAGACGTCCTTAGATAAGTAACATACTCAAATAATTTGTCGTGCCCTTTTTTCTCAAACAAAAATCACCTTTTTATGACTAAACCTCCTAAAATCGCATTTTTTCATAAAATCTAGCACTACCATACCAAAACTTTTTTCCTAGAAAATTTTTTGAAAAAAAATGTATCCAAACAATTGTCGTAAGACGTCCTTAGATAAGTTACGTACTCAAATAATTTGTCGTGCCCATTTTTATGACTAAACCCCCTAAAATCGCATTTTTTAATAAAATCTAGCACTACCATACCAAAATTTTTTTCCTAGAAAATTTTTTGAAAAAAAAAAAATTTATCCAAACAATTGTTGTAAGACGTCCTTAGATAAGTAACGTACTCAAATAATTTGTCGTGCCCTTTTTTCTCCAAAAAAATCACCTTTTTATGACTAAACCACCTAAAATCGCATTTTTTCACAAAATCTAGCACTATTCTAGCACTACCATACCAAAACTTTTTTCGTAGAAGATTAAAAAAAAAAAATTTATCAAAACAATTGTCGTAAGACGTTCTTAGATAAGTTACGTACTCAAATAATTTGTCGCGCCCTTTTTTCTCAAAAAAAATCACCTTTTTATGACTAAACCCCTTAAAATCGCATTTTTTCACAAAATCTATCACTACCATACCAAAACTTTTTTCCTGCAAGATTTTTTGAAAAAAATGTATCCAAATAATTGTCGTTAGACGTCCTTAGATAAATTACGTTCTCAAATAATTTGTCGTGCCCTTTTTTCTAAACAAAAATCACACTTTTATGACTAAGCCCTCTAAATTTTATGAAAAAATGAGATTTTAGGGGGTTTAGTCATAAAAATGTGATTTTTGTTTAGAAAAAAGGGCACGACAAATTATTTGAGTACGTAACTTATCTAAGGACGTCTTACGACAATTGTTTGAATACATTTTTTTTCAAAAAATCTTCTAGGAAAAAAGTTTTGGTATGGTAGTGCTAGATTTTATGAAAAAATGCGACTTTAGGGGGTTTAGTCATAAAAAGGTGATTTTTTTGAGAAAGAAGGGCACGACAAATTATTTGAGTACTGAACTTATCTAAGGACGTCTTACGACAATTGTTTGGATACATTTTTTTTCAAAAAATATTCTAGGAACAAAATTTTGGTATGGTAGTGCTAGATTTTATGAAAAAATGCGATTTTAGGGGGTTTAGTCATAAAAATGTGATTTTTGTTTAGAAAAGAGGGCACGACAAATTATTTGAGTACGTAACTTATCTAAGGACGTCTTACGACAATTGTTTAGATACATTTTGTTTCAAAAAATCTTCTAGGAAAACAATTTTGGTATGGTAGTGCTAGATTTTATGAAAAAATGAGATTTTAGTGGGTTTAGTCATAAAAAGGTGATTTTTTTTGAGAAAAAAGAGCACGACAAATTATTTGAGTACGTAAATTATCTAAAGACGTCTTACGACAATTGTTTGGATACTTTTTTTTTTTTTAAATCTTCTAGGAAAAAAGTTTTGGTATGGTAGTGCTAGATTTTATGAAAAAAATGCGATTTTAGGGGGTTTAGTCATAAAATGTGATTTTTTTTGAGAAAAAAGGGCACGACAAATTCTTTGAGTACTTAACTTATCTAACGACGTCTTACGACAATTGTTTGGATACATTTTTTTCAAAAAATCTTCTAGGAAAAAAGTTTTGGTATGGTAGTGCTAGATTTTATGAAAAAATGCGATTTTAGGGGGTTTAGTCATAAAAATGTGATTTTTGTTTAGAAAAAAGGGCACGACAAATTATTTGAGTACGTAACTTATCTAAGGACGACTTACGACAATTGTTTGGATACATTTTTTTTTCAAAAAATCTTCTAGGAAAAAAGTTTTGGTATGGTAATGCTAGAATAGTGCTAGATTTTGTGAAAAAATTGTGATTTTAGGGGGTTTAGTCATAAAAATGTGATTTTTGTTTAGAAAAAAGGGCACGACAAATTATTTGAGTACGTAACTTATCTAAGGACGTCTTACGACAATTGTTTTGATAAATTTTTTTTGTTTAATCTTCTAGGAAAAAAGTTTTGGTATGGTAGTGCTAGAATAGTGCTAGATTTTGTGAAAAAATGCGATTTTAGGGGGTTTAGTCATGAAAATGTGATTTTTTTGAGAAAAAAGGGCACGACAAATTATTTGAGTACGTAACTTTTCTAAGGACGTCTTACGACAATTGTTTGGATACATTTTTTTTGAAAAACTCTTCTAGGAAAAAAGTTTTGGTATGGTAGTGCTAGATTTTATGAACAAATGCGATTTTAAGGGGTTTAGTCATAAAAATGTGATTTTTTTTGAGAAAAAAGGTTACGACAAATTATTTGAGTAAGTTACTTATCTAAGGACGTCTTACTACAATTGTTTGGATACATTTTTTTTCAAAAAATCTTCTAGGAAAAAAGTTTTGGTTGGTAGTGCTAGATTTTATGAAAAAAATGCGATTTTAGGGGGTTTAGTCAAAAAAATGTGATTTTTGTTTAGAAAAAAGGGCACGACAAATTATTTGACTACGTAACTTATCTAAGGACGTCTGACGACAATTGTTTGGATACATTTTTTTTCAAAAAATCTTCTAGGAAAAAAGTTTTGGTATGGTAGTGCTAGATTTTTTGAAAAAATGCGATTTTAGGGGGTTTAGTCATAAAAATGTGATTTTTTTTTTGAGAAAAAAAGGCACGACAAATTATTTGAGTACGTAACTTATCTAAGGACGTCTTGTGACAATTGTTTGGATACATTTTTTTTTCAAAAAATCTTCTAAGAAAAAAGTTTTGGTATGGTAGTGCTAGTTTTATTGAAAAAAATGCGATTTTAGAGGGTTAGGGGTTTTTTTATTTTTTCTCAGAAAATACAAGTGGTACAAAATTTTTTGTTTCACGACAAATTTACGACAAATTCACGACAATTATTTGCATATTTTTTTTTTAGAATTTTTTTTGAGGGTGGGTAATGCTAACTTGACTGTCAAGTTAGCATTACCCAGGGTTATTTTAAAAAAAAAAGGTCGGACAAAATTTTTTCTTTCACGACAAATTTACAAAAAATTCACGACAATTAAGTGCATCTTCATTTTTTTTTTAGAATTTCATTTGATGGTGGGTAATGCTAACTTGACTGTCAAGTTAACATTACCCAGGGTTAATTTAAAAAAAAAGGCGTGACAAATTTTTTTCTTTCACGACAAATTCACGACAATTAATCCAATTATTGGATTCCTGAAATTTTGAAGTGGTAATGCTAACTTGACAGACATTGATAGTTTTGTATTTGTAAATCTAACGGGAAAAAAGTAGGGGCAATTTAATAAAATAAATCACAAAAAAGCTCCATTTAGCCAAACTAAGAGGTTTCAAACTTGAGTAATACATAATAGTTCATAACAAATGATACATGAATTTGAGGTAAAAATTTGTAATATAAATTTCTGTGTTAAATTTTTTGCAAAATCTTAAAAAAATTCATACTAAAAATGTAAAATAAATTCAATTTTTGGTACTTTAAATGCAAAAGTTAATAAAAATTTATAAATTTTGACAAAAAAAACTAACACTCCAATTGCTCTAATCTTCTTCTTAAATATTGCTAAAAAATGTTTAGTGATTATCTCTAAAATTAGTTTTATTGATTTATTTACCAAAAAATCATGCTTTTTCAAAGAATTTTATTTTTATAATTTCACCACGCCCATAAAATATTTTCAAATTTAAAAATTATAAATCCTGAAAATCTGATAAAAAATTTAATATATAAAACATAACTGCGCATTGCTCACAAGCTTCACAAAATAATTTCAAATATTAAAATTTTACATTAGAAATATTTTTTACGGATAGGTAGGTAGGTAGGTAGAAATGGCGGCCACGGGCAGTCTATCCCATAGCCCAATTAGCGCTGAAGTGCGCCGTTTTGATACCATAACTCGTTTGAACCTGTGGATGGAATTGAAGAGAGAAAATATGGGCATATCCTCAGGATATCGTCCCTTTTTATTTAGTTTAGAATAGGATTTTGTTGTAGCTTTTAGCACAATCATCAGAAAGTGGATCACTCACTCAACCAGATCAGCAAACGCACCCGCACCATCCACAGTAAGCCCACTAGGCAGTTCGTTGGCTGGCACTGGAGCGTCCACTGATCTGATTGGATGATCATCCGGCCAATTTGCACCACAAACCCCCACCAGAACCCTAGTCCACTATCTCGTGATCATAGGGAATCGACGGAAGGTATAATGCAGAAGTAGCCGAAATTTGTTCTAGAGCCATTTCGTTCACCTACGGTTTGCTTTAGTAAGATAAATTGAGAGAATGTTGCCCTTCATAACTCCAAGCGGAATGGTGAAGGGCTGAACCTTGCCTGGCCAGCTCGTCAGCCCGTTCATTGCCCTCAATACCACTGTGACCCGGGACCCAGATAAGAATGACATTGTGGTCAGTGTTCAGACCCGCAAGCTCATTCCGGCATTGCTGGACTAGTTTGGAGGATGCTGTAGCTGAATTAATGGCTTTAACAGCCGCTTGACTGTCTGTAATAATAGCTGCATTACGGTTTTGGTTTGGATCTGCTTTTAGTAACTTGCAAGCTTCCCTGATTGCCAGCAATTCAGCTTGAAAGACGCTAGCAAGGTCAGGTAGCCGAAAGGATCTAGATACATTTAGAGACTCAGAGAAGATTCCTGCACCAACGCCACACTCCATCTTTGAGCCATCAGTAAAGATAGTTGTGTCGAAATCTTTCGTCACGACGTTATCATTCCAATCCTTCCTGGATGGAAATTTAACTTTGAAATCATTACTGATACTCATTGTAGGGGTGCAGTAGTCAGTGGGAGTCGAAAACATTTCCAAGTCTGTGATATTGCTGTGACCATAGGGCTTGGTATACCAAGAGTTTGGTTCTTTAAGTCTTAAAGCGCTGCAAGATACTAGATATTTAATATGTCAATCAAGTGGTAGAAGGTGCACAAACACTTAAGGCATCAGTCGGGCAGGATCTTATAGCCCCTGTCGTGCCAATGCTAGCAGTTCTTTGAACCTTCCTAAGTCTATCGATGTTATATTTTTTGTTAAGTGCAGGCCACCATACAATCGAACCGTATGTGAGGATCGGTCGTACCACGGCTGTGTACGTTCACAGCATCATCTTCGACTGAAGCCCCCACTTTTTATCAAAAGTTTTACTACAGGCATAGAATGCTAAACAGGCCTTCTTGACCCTTTCTTCAATGTTCAACTTCCAATTTAATTTGGGGTCGAGAATAATACCTAAATATTTACCTTTAGAGGAGAGTGAGAGTGTTTGGCCGTTGAGTCGGGGTAGAGTGAAGGGGTGTATCTTAGTCTTGGTAGTAAATAGCATCAGTTCAGTTTTGCTTTGGTTAACTCCTAGTCCACAGCTCGTGGACCAGTTGCTGACCTTTCTTAAAGCCATTTCCGTGATCTCACTTAACACAGGAGTAAACTTCCCTGACACTAATATCACCAAATCATCAGCATATGCCACCGCCTTTACTCCACATCTTTCCAACTTAAGAAGAATTTTATTCATGACTAAAAGCCATAGACGAGGGGACAGAACCCCACCCTGGGGTGGCTCTGAGAGCTTGGGCTCGATGAGATTCCACACAGCCAACAGACCTTTGTTGTTTGTGGAGAGCTCATTCACAACCGATACCTGAAGATCGTCTCTGACAACTTCCGGAGCATGCGGTTGCGCTGCTCTGAGAGGTGGCATTTGTTCACTCCTACTAGGGTTGTCTAGCCTACTCTTCTTCTGCGGTTGTGTGGTCTCTTTTTGAGACCTATTTCGCTTGAGGGCGTTTTCTTGTATAGCCAGAAGACCGTTGTAATATTCAACGATCTTCTGGTACATTATTTTGTCAGCGGCGTCCCTCTCATGGACCGTTCCAGCCTCCTCATTCTTGGCTATCTTGTCAAGAAAGTAGGTAGCTCTCTTGAACTGGGCCTTGAGAAGGGCGCTCGCTGATTGTCTTTTGGTTTTGCGGGAGTTATTGGTGGGTTTGGAAGGTACAGGGGAACTATGCCTAGCACTGCCTGTGCTTCCTGAAGGTCCGGGTGGCCCATGAGTACCGAGACTTCCGGTGCTCACTGAGCTACCTTAAGGGTTTCTTGGCTAGAGGCCAAGAGTTCATCCTCTGTGTCGACGGATGTTTCTACGTCTGTATTGTCAGTATCGTCCATAGTGTAAATCAAAAAATTGGATTCCCACGAGTAGGGCGGAAAGGTCAGCCTTGGCAGAGCCGATATACCGGGGTAAGGCAAAGAATATGACGGACCCTGCCAAGGCTTCCGAAAAATTTATAAATTTTGAAAAACTATTGACACACAATTAAAGGTGTTACATTATTTTACAAATATTTTAGTAATTTTATATTTGTAAATCTAAAGGGAAAAAAAAGTGGCAATTTAATGAGATAAATCACAATAAAGCTCCATTTAGCCAATTTAAAGAGGCTTCAAACTTGAGTAATACTTAATAGTTCGTAACAACTGATACATGAATTTGAGGTAGACATATATAATCTAAATTGCTGTGTTAAGGGTTTTGCAAAATCTTAGAAGAAATTCATACAAAAATTGTGATTTAGTGAAAAATCAATTCGATTTTTGGTACTTTCAGTGCAAAACTTAATACAAAATTGATAAATTTTGAAAAACTAAACCAACACACCAATTGATCTAATCCTCTTCTTAAATATTGTTAGTAAAAGTTAAGTGATTATTACAACAAAAGCCACTCTAAAATTAGTTTTATTGATTTATTTACCAAAAAAAATGCAGAATCGATCATGCTTTTTCAACGACTTTTATATTTATATTTTCTCCACGCCCATAACCAAATTTAAAAATTATAAACCTTGAAAGTCTAATAAAAATATTGATGTATAAAACATAACTGTGCGTTGCTCACAAGCTTCACAAAATAATTTCAAATATTAAAATTTTACATTAGAAGTATTTTTTACAGATAAAATCCAGAAACAAATTTTAAAATTGTCAATTTGTCTGCATAAAATTGGCTATAAATCGAAAAGTACTTATCTGGATTTCAAAATTTAGATGTCTATGGAAAGGTCATTGTCTCACTATTTAAATACATTCAAAATATTGATAGACAACAATATAAATTTAAAGACTTACACGGTTGAACAGTTAAATTGCATTATTTTGATTAAATAGTGAATATTATAACTTTTTATATTGTTGTGCTCGAAATACATCCCACCTTAGAAAGGCATGACCCACTGAGTCACAACTATTGTTAACATACCTCAACTTATGAAATAGGTATTCATCGTCGACAGCAGTTTCGCGTTACACTTAATGTGACGCAATGATTCAGTGGGACACAATTAAAAACCTAACTTCCAGAATGCATCTCAGTAGGTCAAAGCTGAGTAATGCATTTTGGAAGTAACTTGAAGTAAGTTTCAGGTAGGTCTCTTGAAACTCGAGGAGTCAAATTTACAACCTCAACGACGACGGTCTTTTATTCAAACGAAATAAACATAACAATATAACCAATTACCGAAATTTAAATTTTATGATAATTTATACTAATCAACAATTATTTTGGTATATACAACTTATTTCTACGATAACCGTAAGCTTTAATATGGATTTTTAAACATAATTGAAAGAAAATTTTTGCAAAAATCCAGTCATTTTGGTCGATAAAATTGTTTCTTTTTGGAAAAATATACGTAAGATACTTGTAAATAGCCATAACTTGGGCAATAGATATTTATAAATTAGGTATCCAATGAAAGGTTATAAGACATAGAAAATTATAAAAATAAAAATTATTTAATTGGTGTGAAAAAATAAATTGTTAAAATAGAAAGAATTTTCCATAGACCGAAAAATTCATACCTTTGTATATTTACTTAGAAAATTGCTAAAAGTTATTGAAAAAATTATAAAATTTGAAAAACTGATGCACATTTATAGGTGTCACCTTCTACTACAAATATTTGAGTAATGTTGTCTTTGTAAATCTAACAGGAAAAAGATTTGGGTCAATTTAATAAAATAAATCACAAAAAAGCTCCATTTAGCCAACTTAAGAGGTTTCAAACTTCAGTAATATTTAATATTTCATAACGAATGATACATACATGAGTTTGAGGTAAAAATTTATAATCTAAATTTCTGTGTTAAAATTTTTGCAAAATCTTAAAAAAATTCATACTAAAAATGTGATTTAGTGAAAAATCGGTTCAATTTTTGGTACTTTAAATGCAAAAGTTACTAAAAAATTTATGAATTTTGAAAAACAAAACCAACACACTAATTGCTCTAATACTCTTCTTAAGTATTGCTAATAAATGTTAAGTAATTATTTTAAAAAAAGCCACTCTAAAATTAGTTTTATTGATTTATTTACCAAAAAATCTTGCTTTTTCAACGAATTTTATTTTTATAATTTCACCACGCCCATAAAATATTTTCAAATTTAAAAATTATAAATCTTATAAAAATTTTGATATATAAAACATAACTGTGCGTTGCTCACAAGCTTCACAAAATAATTTCAAATATTAAAATTTTACATTAGAAATATTTTTTAAGGGTAAAATCCAGAATAAAATTTAAAATTGTCAATTTGTCTGCATAAAATTGGCTAACAATTGAAAAATACTTATCCGAATTTCAAAATTTAGATGTCGATGGAAAATTCACTGTCTCACTATTTAAATACATACAAAACATTAATAGACGTCCATAAAATTTTAAAGACTAATACGCTTAAACAAATTAAATAGCATTATTTTTTTAAGAGTAAAATCCAGAATAAAATTTAAAATTGTCAATTTGTCTGCATAAAATTGGCTAACAATTGAAAAATACTTATCCGAATTTCAAAATTTAGATGTCGATGGAAAAGTCACTGTCTCACTATTTAAATACATACAAAACATTAATAGAAGTCCATAAAATTTTAAAGACTAATACGCTTAAACAAATTAAATAGCATTATTTTGACTAAATAGTGAATATTGTTATTTTTTATTTAACCGATTATAAAAAATTAAATTTTGTAATAATCTATACGAATCAACAATTATTTGGATATATAAAGCATATTTTTACGATATAACCAAAAGCTTTAATATGGGTTTTTAAACATAACTGAAAGAAAAATTTTGCAAAAATCCAGTCTATTGGTCGATAAAATTTTTTCTTTTTGCTAAAATATACATAACATACCTGTAAATGGCCATAACATGGGTACTACTCTCTTGATATTTATAAATGAGGTATCAAATGAAAGGTTATAAGACATAGAAAATTATAAAAATAAAATATAACTAACTTTCATGACAAAATAAATTGTTAAAAGAGAAGGAATTTGCCATAATGCGAAAAATACCTTTTGAGTGTATTTACTTAGAAAATTATTAAATCTATTTTTGGTACTTTAAATGCAAAAGTTAATAAAAAATTGATAAATTTTGAAAAACAAAACAAACACACCAATTGCTCTAATCCTCTTCTAAAATATTGCTAATAAATATTAAGTGATCATTTCAACAAAAGCCACTCTAAAATTAGCTTTATTGATTTATTTACCAAAAAAATGCAAAATGGATCATGGATACAAAACATAACTGTGCGTTGCTCACAAGCTTCACAAAGTAATTTCAAATATTAAAATTTTACATTAGAAATATTTTTCACAGATAAAATCCAGAAAAAAAATTAAAATTGTCAATTTATCTGCATAAAATTGGCTATAAATCGGAAATTACTTATCTTATTTAGATGTCTTTGGAAAGGTCGTTGTCTCACTATTTAAATACATACAAAATATTAATAGACAACCATACAATTTTAAAGACTGATACGATTAAACAGATGGCAGTATTATGAACATGTCCAGAAAAAATCCAATGGAGTCCAAAAAATCTATGTCCATGCAGCGACTTGGCGAAAAATATAACTTTTTGAACAAGACCTGAGCGTTGTACAAAGCTAAGCTATGAGATTTGCCGTTTCAAGTGCGTATGAGTTTTTGCCTGGTTTTTGTTGAATGTTAGAATGCTAGAATGTTGGAAAATATAATAAGTAGTGATGAAAGGCTAATGAATGGCATGGTATAATTCTCAAGTAAGTAAAAATGCGCCGGTTGTTGATTGGATTGTCGTGGAAGGTAAAATCTTAACCAATCATGTTTGATTTACATGGTCGGTGAAAATTTAGTAATGTTGAAATCAACAGGTCGAATACTTTCACAATCTCCCAAATCAGTGAGAAACATTCGCTCCGTAGAGTAAATCATTCACAAAGATAACAAAAATGGTAGCAGCAATGCAATAAGAGCAAAAACTGCCGTATTACAGCTCCTCTCTTCTGTGCGTTGCAGGTCGTGTGAAGAAATGTCAAAATCTAAGGGCACCAATCGATTAAGGAGGGTGTTATTACCTAATGTCTCGGCCAGCACTTTAACACCAACAGAAAATAAGAAATTTCACTTTTCAATTTGACAGGTGTCGAAATGTCAAGATCTGAGAGCGCCAATCGATTTAGGAGGTGGATTTTGCACTCTAAGTCCAGTGGAAATCAAAAAATTCCCACTTGACAGTTGACAGTGATGGTGGTGAAATGTCAAAAATCCTAAAATCACACCTTTTGCTTTGACAGTTGATAGTTGGGGGCAAGAAAGCAAACCATAGACATTTTTCAAATATTTTCTTACAAATAGGTGTCTAAATCATAGATATTTAGAAGTACGTGAATATATAGTTAAGCTTTTATATTAATAATAATTAACACTTGCACAATATTTCTATCCTTTGAAAATTGAGAACATGAATGATGTTGAAAATTTATTGATGTCAGGAATAAGTTTTCCTGGGGAATTGGGCGGTCAATTCATAGAATTAATTTCAGAGATATTCACGATAGCAGAAATATTAGCAAGGAAAACTATTTTCCACGGGAAATTTTTTTTTCAAGATTTGTTAACAAACTTTCCTTTAACAAAAGGGACCCGGGCAACGCCGGGTATTTCCGCTAGTATGTATATACATAACTACATATATTAGACTGGTCCTTATGTAGGCACCTATTTAATTTTTTTTTATTTTTATTGAAACAAATCTGTTTATATTAACGTTAAACCGGCCCCCAAACACATCTCTTTACATTGTATATAACCTTGAATTTTTACAACTTTGGTAAATTGTAGGGCTAGGATTTCTATTCAAATGCATATAGGTATGTATTTTTGGAAACACTGGAAGTGAAGAAAGGTAAGTAACTATTGTAAAATTTTTGTTATTGCATATTTTTAAATATTTTGCAATTTTTTTTTAATTAAATACCTATAAGCTTATTTTCAAGAAATAAACAAACATTTTTTTAAGAAGGAGAAAAAAGTGTCGCACGCATACTAAAAACTTGTGTAACAAATTCTACCACCATCTTACCTACGCAGAAGGCCACACACTTCCTAAAAAAATACTGCACTGACGCTGGGTCGATGAGTTTCAATAAATTCCGTTGAAATTTTGTTTGGAAAAACAGCACAAAATCGAGGAAACTATGCTAAAATTTTACAAAAAACATATTTCCATATTTCTAATTTCTTATTTGATTTTGTGGCGATATTTCAATTCGAGTTGGTAGCTTGTGCGCTACCCACATAAGTGGTACAAACGTCCATTATGGACTTACGGAAGACCCTTAGCTTATATTATTGTATTAGAATACATAATTCATAATTCAATTTCTGTTGTATAATAAGACACATTTTATTAGGCATATTTTAGTCCATTTATTAATTTGCCTTAGAATTAAGCATTGTATTAAAGAGTTTATTATTATTATTTATTAGCTATTCTGCCTTAATATTAAATTACAATTTCTTTTTCATTTTATCTTTATATTAATATTTATATAAACTTAATTTATGTGTTTTAACAAAATATTTAAAATAAATAAAAATAAAAATATACTTATGCACGGGCAAAAGCCTCCCCCATTGATTTCCATTCACTTCTGTTATGCGTTTTTTGAAACCAAAGTCTGTCGAAAGCATGTAGCTCATCTCTCCATCTTTTTGGTTGACGTCCGACTCGTCTGGTACCAATAAATGGTGTCCACTCAGTGCATTCTTTTGACCACCTGCCATCTGACTTCCGCATAAAATGCCCTGCCCAGTCCCATTTCAGCTTTCTTGTCTTCAAAACAACATCTTCGAATCCTGTCCATGAGCGTATGTTGACGTTTCTTATTCGCTGAGATCTTCTTATTTTTAACATTGCCCTTTCCATTGCCCTTTGAGTTGTTGAAAGCTTACTTTTAATCGCAACGTTGTTCGTCCAAGTTTGGGAGCCATATGTAAGCACTGGTAAAACTGTTGAATCGAAAATGTATTTTTTGGTAACATTTGAGATATTCGAGTCCAACATAGGTTTCACGTCCCAAAATTGCCTCCATCCGTTCGTTATTCTTCGAGATATCTCCTTCTCCTCTCTTCTATTAAACGAAACTAACTGTCCTAGATATATGAAGTCCTCCACATATTCTATCAGCTCTCCATTCATATGTATAGGTGTTCTGGTTGCATTTGTCATGACTTTTGTTTTGTTTTCGTTTGCCTGAAGACCTGCCTTAGAGCATTCGAGAATAAGTTCATTAATCAACTTTTGAAGATCTTCAGGATTATCACTCATCAAAATAATATCATCAGCAAACCGCAAATTTGAAAGATATTTCCCATTGATTTGTAAGCCAATGTATTCCCAATCTAGTTTTCTGAAACATTCTTCTAGGGTAGCTGCGAAGAAAGGTGGTGAAATTGGGTCCCCCTGCTTAGTTCCACTTGTTAGCTTAAATGGTTCTCCAAAGATTTCTGTTTTTATTTGTGCAGTGGAAGAATCATAAATTTTTTTGAAAATTTTTATCCAACGACGATTTATACCTTGGTTAAGAAGTGCATTCCACATAAAATCTTGGTTGATAGTATCGAAGGCCTTTTTAAAATCAATGAAAATGAAATAAGAAGGTAATCGGTATTCTCCACTTTTTTCGATGATTTGGTTTACTGCTTGAAGGTGATCTGTAGTTGAGAAACCTGATCGAAATCCTGCTTGCTCCACTGGTTGATGTTGCCCGAGGTCCACTTCTAGCCTTTTGAAGATACATTTTGCAAAGATTTTGTAGATGTTAGATATCAGACTAATTGGGCGATAGTTGTTGATGTCATCTTTTTTCCCTTTCTTGTGTAACAGAGTGATGTATGACTTTGTCCATTGGATAGGAATTTCTCCAGTAGCTAAAACATCGTTAAAAATATCTTTAAGCCAAGCTGAACAGGATTCAATTCCATACTTTAGGATTTCGGCCTCGATTCCATCACTGCCCTTACTTTTTTCATTCCCAAGTTCCTTTATAGCCTTTTTTATTTCTTCTTGAAGAAAGGGTAAAATTTCTTCAGAGTCTTCTTCAAGCCTCTGTTCTATATTACTTCCGCTTTCATTTTGGCGATTATTTGAGTAGAGGTCCTTATAAAATTCTGTTGCCACTTCGTTTATTTGTTTTCTATTCCGGACTTGTTCGTTGTTTTTTGAAACCCCTAAGACCCACTCCTTCTCCAATTTCAAGCTTTGTTTAACTTTCTTTATCGATTTTGTGGCTTCCAAGATATTTTTTATATTTTTTTCATTAAATTCTCTTATTTCTTGTTTGCTTCTTTTCTTTATTTCTTTCCTTAAGGTTCTCAGTTCCGTTCTTTCATTTTGTGACATATTTTCAGTTTTCCTTAAAAATTCTCTTCTCTTAATCATATTTTGGGTAGCAACTGATATTTTATTTTTGTTCATACTCTCGAGATTTTTAAAGACATGTTTTGAAGCTATTATTTTCAAAGTTTTTTGGAATTGGTCATATTTTTGTTGAACCGTTCTAAAACCACTCGTTTCCTTCAAAATTCGATGGCGGAGCTCTAATTCCTTGTTGTAGTTCGCTATTTGAATTGGATTGGGATCTTTTTCCAGTACAACGTGGGTTTTTTTACAGTACCTCCTTGACTTATGATTGATCAGTAACTTGGCCCTTACTAACCTGTGATCTGAGTCGTATTCGAACTTATTCAACACATCAACATCTTTAAAAAGTGTTCTTTTATTTGTGTGAATAAAATCGATTTGGTTCTTGTGCTTTCGATTCGGATGGATCCAAGTCCACATTCTGCTTTCTTTTTTCCTGAAGAGTGAGTTCGTAACTGTTAATTTATGTTGCCACATCCATTGCAACATCCTTTCCCCTCGGTTATTTTTATTTCCATACCCATATGGTCCCATTATTGGTTCTTCTCCGGGTTTCTTAAATCCAATGCGTGCGTTAAAGTCACCCATTACTACAAGTAAATCTGAGCTGAGTTGGTCGACAGCTAGATTTAGTGTTTTGTAGAATTTTTCTAGCACTTCAATCGAAGCTGTTCCTGTTGGAGCATAAACTTGTATAATGGTAGCTTTAACCCTTCCTATTTGAATCTTCAATCCTATTATTCTTTCATTATATCCTTTTATTTCAATTATGTGTTTTTTCCAACGCTCATGAACTAGAAATCCTACTCCATATTCCCCCTTGGTCTGTCCCCCCTTTTTGTTTTTTGCATATTACTCGAAAACCAAGCTAATTTCGAGAAAACGCCGAAAACCTTTATTATAATGAATAAAATTTAATATAGAATTAGCCTTCTAAAAAAATATTAAATAAATTTTGAATATGCTAAAATGAAAAAAAAAAAAAACATTGCAAAAAATGGCTTTTTGGTTTATTTTACTTATTTGCCTTTAACTTTTTTTCCAGTAGAGATAAGTATAGGCATTTCCGCATATAAAAGAAATATTATAAAATTTCCTTTAAAATGAGTTACTCAAACAAGATTTTTTAGACAAATTAACCAAAATACAGTCGCTCAAAGTAAGCTATTTTTTTCGATTTTTATTGCGTTTACTTCTACATTATTTTCATTTTTATTTTTTTCAACAAAACTTAATTTTATTTAATGAAATGAGAAAAATATGTTAATTTATTAAAAAAAAATATTAATTTTACAACCTTGGTACCCTTGTTGTTACTCTTTTGGTTTTTATGTAATGTGAAAATAAAAGTCATACAGAAATTTCTATTCATACAAAAATAAAATAAAATTTTTCACTTCTAGATTTTATATTTATTAAATAACTTGAATATCACCATCCATGTCTTCAAGACTATCATCTTCTTCTATATGTGCGTTTCTTACGAATGGTCGCAGTTTACACCCATGAAATTCTTACAAAACATAGAACACGTTTAGCCCCAATTTTGTACAACCACAGTTTCCGTGACAACGGGTTGTACATCCGCAAGCCATTTTTGTCAGCAAAACATCTGGTGCAGGAGGTTGATTCATGGTTTTAGGTACCAATCCATATTTAGATGTTTTCCACCCTCACTCGAGAGAATTCAAATTTTTTCCACTCCACTCGTGTACTTGAAAATACGGCCTTAGGCCGTGCTGTGTGATGGCATCACGCGTCGGCGGTCATTGGGCCAATGAAAATTTAACATTTTTTTAATAGCTTGCAAAAGAGTTGAAGGCGAAAGCTACTAAGGGCCAGTTTTTTCACAGCTGATTATCTTTAATCCATGATGAGTGGAGCTGGGAAATCCTCAAATGTTTTTGTTGATCAAATTTTGTTTTAAAAATTCAAAGTATGAGTTGCTAATCATGGATTTTACTAATCAGCAAATTTTGGTTGATTAGCGTTAGTTAATTAAAGCCTATAAAAGTCACATACTAAATTTAACCCACTGTGAACAAACTGGCCCTAAGTGTGCTATTCAACTTTGCCCCATATAAAGATGCTGCAAGAAGTTCAGATGCAGAACCCATCTCTTCTTCATTAGCAACTTCACGTAAAAACCTGTCCATAATATGTGTACGATTTCAACAATATCATATTTTTAGTAATAGATTTCATACATTTATTTTCGTGTATTAAAAAATCCGGATATACAATAGCCAATAGGATCCCCAAATGCATGCATAATTCCAACTTGTTTACTCCGGCGCAACCTTTCTGCACTTTTTGTGCCAATATTTGAATCAGATAGAGAAAGTAGATAGCAGATCGTTGTGGCAGACTGCTCACTGTAGTTTTGTGGCTTTATATTTAGCGCTTGCAAAAGGTGTTGTGACTACCCATAGGCTAGGCGCATATTGAGACGCATCCGACGTGTGTGACGTGACCTGACAAGTGTCGCATGACACGATTTTAGAAACGTGTCATGCCGTTCTTCGCATATTGATTCGCGTGTCTCGTGTCAAAATACATATTAATTGAAGCAAAAATCGTCTGATATATCAGTAATTGAAATAAACTTCAAAAAAAACATGTAATTTCTAAAAAAGCAAACGATATTTTATTTTCAAACCCAACGACAGTTAATTATTTTATTTTTCGACGAAAAAAAACAAACACGCGCCGGTCTCGCAAGGTCGCAAGGAAAACTGTGTTTCGATCACTGTGTTACGGGATTTTCGGAAAACGCGCGTCAGGTCATGTCGTGCCGCTCAATCAATATGCGTTGTTCTATTGATTTATATTGTTTACAAAAACTTGTGCTGTGCTGTGTTGCGTCACTTGCGTCGAACGCGCTTCAATATGCGCCTGGCCTTAGGCTAGGCCTGACGCGCGTTTTTTGAAAATCGCGTGGCACAGTGATCGATACACAGTTTTCCTTGCGAGACCGGCGCGTGTTTGTTTTTTTTCTGTCAAAAAATTAAATAATTAACTGTCGTTGCTTTTGAAAATAAAAAATCGTTTGCTTTTTTTAATAATTACTTGTTTTTTTATTTCAATTATGAATCAATATGCGGAGAACGGCATGACACATTTCTATAATCGTGTCGTGCGACACTCGTCAGGTCACGTCACACGCTTCGGACGCGGCTCAACATGCGCCTAGCCTTAAGGTGATATACATAGCACGTGCGATCATGTAGGTTTGAGGAGATACCGATGCACGTTTTTAGAGCATTCCACATTCGAGTAGTGCGACTAAAGAAGGATATGTTCTTAATGTTTTTGTTAAACAAAGTAAAAAAAGAAAAGAAACTCATGCATATTTCCAATCACTGTGAACGCTCCCTATTTTACGAATCTCCACAACTTCAGATCTACAAAATATGAGCCAAATTTAGGAATAATCCTTTGTTTCTTTGTTTAAAAACCATAAGAATTGTTTAAAGCTGTAAAAATAATCAATTATTGTTAATAAATTAATTTGTTATTATCATTTTATTAAATAAAATTAAGTTCTGTTGCAAAAAATAGAAATTAAAATAATGTCAAAGTAAACGCAATAAAAATCGAAAAAAAGACTCACGGTATCTGTATCTTGGTTAATTTTGCCTAAAAAAACTTTGCTCAATAAGTCATTTTAAAGGAAACCTATCTACTGGAAAAAAGTTTGCATTTTTTTGCAATGTTTTTTTAACGTATCTAAAATTTGTTGAATATGCTATTTCGATAGTAAATTTTATTCTCTACACTAAAGGTCTATGGCATTTTTTCGAAACTTAGCTTGGTTTTCGAGTTATATGCAAAAAAAGAAAAAATGTTGCATTCACCCCCCTCCCTCAAAATTTCATCCTCATAGCACTCCGCGGTTTTCTCATCTTCAATAACCCACTGAATGATTTTTACAATAAAAAACTGCGAACGTTTTAGTTCCTTTCTATATGACATAATCAATAGCCTATAACATGGCTATTATATTATAAAAAGGCAAAAACCTTTTCTATTATAGGTATGAGGCCTCACCAATAATCAAGTTCAAAGATAACTTAAATCTTTAACCAATAATCAGTCTAGCGATTAGTCTAAGAGCCCGCAACAGTTTTTGGATTTGAATGATAACAAAAATGCAAAATGCCTTTGTATGTAATACTCTATTTAAAACTCTTGCATATAATGTTGAAGTTGCTATACTTTTTTATCTGGGCTTAAAAAATGCTTTTTCAATGCAGAATTACCTACACTACCACGGAATGCATAGATTTGTTATTTGCATATAAGAACCTCTTGCTTTGTGTTACATCTTAAAGTACCTATTTTAGTTTTTATATTCGTTGATGCGTGTTTTGGTAATCTATATACAGAGTGTTTAACCTTAGATGTGACAAAAAAAATGGAGCGTGTATGTTGGGTGGAGATAAAAATATAGTTTGGAAGGGGGGTCTATTCCCCTCTGTTTAGGCGGGAGGGCCAATTTTTTGACTTAAACTAAACTTTTGTAAAGAAAGAAATCTCTTCTTTCATTGTCTTTTAAAATAAAGTCATTTAAATAACAGTTTTTGAAAAATTAATTTTCAAACTCAAAACGTAGAAAACAAATATTAAACAATATCAAACTACTTTGTTTTCAAAATTTTACGCAATTAAGTACTATTTTAGTTTCAAAAGTTCTATTAATTTTTAATGAAACACTGAAAACCGGAAGGTTCTAGGACTTTTACTTTTCAAGATATCAAAAGATAAAGAATCCAGCTTCTTAGTAAAAACAAGAAAAAACGAAGTTGATTATAATAATCAATAGTTTGCTGAAATGATCATTTAGCTGGATTCTTCTTAGTTTTATGAGAAAGTTGGTTTATTAGTTTTTTAATATCTTGAAAAGCATAAGCCCTAGAATCATCCAGTTTTCAGTGTTTGACTTAAATTGGAAAGAGCATGTTAACAATGAAAACGAAAAAAGAACTAAACAACGTACTATTTTGAACAAAAAAAAATAGTTTTTTTTTTTTTTTATTTTTAGTTCAAAAATTAATTTTTCAAAAACTGTTCATTAGTTGAACTTTAATATAAAAAAATATATACAAGACGGTATTTCTGGCTTTACAAAAAGGTATAACGGATGCCATTGTAAGTTTTAGCGTTATTTTGTAATTCCCTGTTTTAAGATATTTTTTTTTCTAGAAAATTGCACTTCTCGCCTCAACGAGGGGTATAGAATATATCCCTCTTCCATACAATTTTTGTTCGTGTGTTCATAAAACCTATTAATTGATATTGCGTTTTTTGTTGCTGTCTTGGCCTTGTATGCAAGTTTTTTTTTTCTTAATCCTCAATTGAATAGCCATAAATAAATTTTGTATTTATAAAATATATAAATTTGTTTTTATTTTATCATTTAGAGTTAAAAAAATGAAACAACTTATTAAACAAAATGTAAGATGGTTTGTAATGTATCAACCTTATACAGTTTATTAAATGCAAGTAAACTAGAGTTATGTATAGATACTGTTCATTAGTTAACATTAATTTTTTTAAATTTAATAATATAAAATTGTTACTTTTAAAATAAACAAAAATTTAAATCCAAATTTTCTGAATTAAACAAATTAAGAAAGAATCGAATTGGGTTCCACATTTAATAAAATATGCACATAAAGTTGAATGTTTTATAAAACTTGTTTGGATGTTTAGCACGAATGTCAAACACATACATATAAAACAATAATACATACAAAAAATACATTAATTGTTAAATATTGTATATTTCGTTGATAGTTAATGTAAATTAAATTAAATATTAATTTTTACAAAGAACGGAATGGTATTCAATTTTTAGAAAAAAAATACCAATATTTGTTAAAACAAAACTTTAAAATAACGTATAGTCTTATTCCTAGATATTAAAAAAAAGAACTTAATATGTAAACGTTTCTTCAATTATGTGTTTTAAATCCTGTTTCTGTTTTTTTAACGATATTCTTTTAAAATGAAGGTTTTTAATCCTCTTTAAGCCCTGTCGTATAGCTTTTTTATAAGCATCAGGTAATGTTATTTCTGGTTTAATAGCAGCTGTGAAAAAAATAGTCGTATACATTATGTACCTATTATTAAAAGGCAAACAAGAAATTATTACTTACTAAATAATGCTACGTTAATGTGTTTGTAATCTTTGAATGCTTTTTTACCACTTGTTCCGTCCCAATTATAATGTAAAGCAACTTCTGCTGAGATTACACATTTGAAATTTTTTTCAAGCCCACCGCGTCCAAAAACCATGTCTCTGAATATTTGCACCTTCAAATAAAAATTAATTCAAAAATACATAAAGTTAAAATTAAAAAATTATTTAATTTGTTATTTTTTCTAAAAAGGTACTCACATATTTTTCAGGATCCAGTTTTGCTTCTTTTTCAAGCTCTTCAAAATCGCTTATATTTTCAATAGGGAACGTGAATTTGTTTTCATGTTTTCCTGGAACGACTTCTTCTCTTATAAACGCCCTCAACATAGCAGTTATTGTAGAAATAGCACTATTTTGTTTATCTATTGCATCTTTAAAAAAAAGGTAAGTAAGTGGGTGTGTTTCATTAAAACTACTAATGTTTCTGGTTTAATTTCTTACTACGCAAATATCTAAACTCTTTCTTTATAAATTCGATATCTGGAACTAAAGGATCCGTTTCCATTTTCTCGACCTGAAAAGAATAGATAATAATAATAATTTAATTTAAATTAATTTAATAAACTTTGCCTGCAAGACATTAAAACATATAAAACTTATAAAAGACCTAGGAAGGTATACACAAAAATAGGTACAAAATGTGACAACTTCTGTAAAATAAAATACCTATATTTTTGTTTATACATTCCTAGGTAGTTCTAAATAGCTAAAGCCGCGCTGAGATACCTACCAAAAAACCAGCTTTTAATATTTGGTTTAAGCGGGTTTTTGGTGGATACAATAAGTATCCATGGGTGGATGCTTCATCGAAACCCGCAATTAAATAGTCACTTCATCTGTTCGTCAGAAAAAAAATAATTGTTCTGAAGCCTTCAACCCAAGCTTATCTATAACATAATGATTGTTTATTTTATTTTACATTATTAGTATTAACTTTGTATATGAAAACTATATATAGTAGTTTATCATAAACATCGACAAACTGCTGAGTCACGTAGTGTCGAAATCCACGAACAAAATGCATTCCCTCAACACTTTTTGTTTAGGGAACAAATTTGAAGGTTGAGATTTAACTTCCTTACTCCCTTATAACTTGACTTGCATAACATAAATTTCTTAACATAAATATCTATGATCTCAAAATCGTAAAACATTTGTTGCAAATACATGCGCCACCAACCGATGAAATCAAGCGTAAATAAAAACGAATCCATGATATTACTACAGTTTTCATATTACAAAAGTACCTATGTATTACGAAAATACTGATAATCTCGTTTAAATTTCAGAAAAAAATAGTAAACATTCCCTTGTGACACATACTGTAGATAAATGCTGCTTGCTTGCTATTTTGTTTCTTTTGAAAATACCTACTACCTTGCGAAGGTACGTACATAAACGATTTTTAACTTATTTATACAAAAAATAATCTTACCGATGATGAATCGGTCCCGGTATTTTTTTTCTTTTTTGGTGGTTTCATTTTTAAAAAGTCTTGACCATAGAGTTCCTCCATGGTTAGATATTTAAAAAGCTGATTCTTTGTAAAAATATAGATTTATTTAATAACTCATTAATTTTATTAGCTGCGCCTCTCTAGGTACTTAGTTTGAAACCAAAATCTGACGACCAACGCGATGCACCCTGAATTTACGATCACGATTCACGAACAACTGAAAAAATATATCGTTTTTTTTCATGCATGAAGCTAGCTTATATGTTTCCCCTATCCTATGAAAATTTGACCCGTTTTGTTCAACAGTGAATTCAGGTATATATAATATAAATCACCAGACAGAATTAGTGTTGTCAGACTACAAATTATTTTCCCTTGAAGACTTAACAAAATAGGGACTAAGCGATTTGTTTTCCTCATAGTATTTGTTTAACTTAAAATTTTATTTTCTCTATTATACTAAATATTAAGGGAGATAACAACATTTGAAAATATGAATAAAGCTTATTATGTAGAAAATTTGGAGCCACACTATTTCCCAACTAAAGGAAACTCTCAAATCGGCCAACTTTGGAGTTGACTTCAACTCGAGAATTTCCCAGGGATATTTTAGCAAAATTAATCAAAACCTCAATTTCAAATTAATGTCGTTTTCGGTTGGTTGTTCGGAGTTACTCCTTTTTGACTCCTATTACTCCAGAAGACTTCGATCTGTTCCGAGTAATTTTTTTCGGAGTGTTCTTCTGTTTATTTTTTAAATTTTATATAGGAGTAGACCCGGAACACACATATACATATAAACCATTTCACTGGATTATCTGTCAAATTAATTTTACTCGACTACATGTGCAAAATATACATATGTAAATATCAGAGAATTTTCTGACACACACAAATAAATATTTCGCAAATTAGTTTCGAAACAACAACAAATAATTCGATTGGAATCTAAAGGAGTAGAATTGTTTTATTATATCTGTTATTATCAGTCAATTTGAAGTTTTCAAAGTTTCTTGTTTGTGTTTGCGAATAAATTATTTGTAGAACAATCGTAAATAATCTTGTTAAACTACGAAATATAAAGGCAAATTAACAAATTTTTCGGACAAGAAGACACATATTAAAAATTGGAAAACTGAAGCTCCAAATAAGGTCCCCAAACTATTGGAGGAAAAATAACTAAAGGAGAGAAAGCAGGAAACATGAATTGAGACTTTAAAAGACGACTGCGAACGGGCAGTCGTTGGACTCCTGGTGACTGCCACGAAAGATTATTTTCGTTAGAGTTTACTTTTATTTGTATGTACATGTACAGTACATGTACATAAATACATTTGTACGTTGCACGTTTTATTCAATAAATAATTTTATAAAAAAAGAAACTTTTTTCAATTCCTACTTACATAATTTTATATGTATTTACATGTAGATGTACAATTGTACATGTATATTAGGGTGGCGCTTATTTTGGCAAAGTTGGAATTTCTTTCGGCACTTCCCCTTAAAGTGATCAAGGTAATAAAATAAAAATCTAGGCAAAATTTTGTTGAAATCGGTTTACGTTAACACGTGCCACCGAGCAGTTGAAATTTCTCATACAAAATACATGGAGATTTTTAGTCTTACTAAAAAAACAGCAAAAGTGAAAAAGTTGATTAATTATTAAATGGACTAAAAACAAAAAATATGTCCAGAATTTTAAATATTTTTCTAACCAAGTAAAAATTGAAATGAAAATGAGCAAATTTAGCAAAAGAAAAAAAATTTACTCATTTTCATTTCGATTTTTAACTAGTTAAAAAAATGTTTAGAATTCTGGAAATATTTTTTGATTTTAATCCATATAATAATTAAGATGAATGGTAAGTTTTATTAATATTCATCAACTTTTGCAATTTTGCTGATTTTTTTAGTAAAAGGCTAAAAATCTCCATGTATTTTGTATGGGAACATTCATCTGCTCGGTGGCACGTGTTAACGTCAACCGATTTCAACAAAATTTTGCACAGATTTTTATTTTATTACCTTCATCACTTTTAGGGGGGTCCCGAAAGAAATTCCAACTTTGCCAAAACAAGCGCCACCCTAATGTATATGTACAAAAATACATTTGTACGTTGCACGTTTTCTTCAATATAAGAAAGAAACTTTTTTCAATTCTTCCTCATCTACAATGCACTTGATAAATTAGTTTCTACGCAATCTGTTGGCTTTAAAGACGAAACTGTATGTCGTGACGAGCCAATTCCAACGGTCGCTTACATCTTTAATGTCTTCTCCCATAAGGTAAAGAGGTTTTTCAGTTTTAAAATCTGCAATTTCACTGTCCGTCACTGCCAGTCCCTGTCCGAAGAAGTTAATTAGTCAATTCTTCCCAAAATACATACTTCGGAACATTAACAATTGTTTTTTTTGTGATAAATGAACAAGGTTTATGAACAAATAAGACGAAAAAACAAATTTTTTTACGTAAACTCTCAAGTTTTCTCGACCAACCTCTAGTTTTTCTAGAGTTTAAAATCGAAAATTGAAAACGTCATATTTGATTGAATAAAATTCAAAAGTTTAAAATAAAATTTCTTAAGTTATGTTCAACTTGGAATAAAATCAGCCTTTATTTACTTTTATTATGTCTGTTAAGACTTTCCGCTTTAACGCATAGTTTTTAAAATATTCAAAAACCTACGAGAAGTAACCTTTACCCCTCTCTCATACTCAAAGCTCGCGTTTCTAGGCTGTAGATTTTCCGTTTATATACCTGTGAATATCCCGTACCACTTAAAATTACTACGCAAATTACATGAGCTTTTGCGAACATTGGACTATAAACAATACTACATCTACATACCTTCATGTTTAATCATTTTCACAGTGAAATTTAAAATTCCCTCAATCTGATAACACTTACTAGCGTCTACATGCGCAGTTTAATTTTTTTTTATGCTAACATACAATCAATTTTATGATGAAGTGTGTGCAGAAGAAGCATCTGTGTAATATGTCTGTGTTGCTCTTACTCGGCTGGATCATGGAGGTGGAAAAAAGCACACATTTTAATAGATTCCTTCTCTCTGGTTCACTTCCTCTACCAAAGGCATTTAATAAAACAATAATCTTAGCTGTGTTTGTGTGGCTATTATTTTAGTCTACCTAAACTCTAAAGTATTATCAGTAATGATTTTGATTTCTAAGGGTTGTCATTGACATCGCATTTATGTTTTCTTTGTTTGCATGTTTTATTTTATCGAGAATGTTTAGTTGTCCGTTTCTGTTGCTTCGTTTATTTCGTAATTATACATACAAAATTGTCAACCTACCTAGCTATTCGTTAAAAGAACATCTGGTGGATTTAATTCATAAAACAAGATAAGATACAAGTTATCACCTCTATTAGATTATGTATGATTATTAGATTATGTATTTTGACAAAAAATAACTATTGATATTGACCTGTGGGGGTTTGAATTTCAATTGAAATCAACATTACGCTAAGTAGTAGGTATTCACCATTTAAATACATAGGTAGGTAGATACATGTACTTAAAATCAACCGTTTAAGTGGAAACTGGACGATGACACTGTGTCAGTGTTGCCAGATGACATTTTCAAAGTCCCCCCAAATTCGAAAAAAATCCCCCCATTTTTGTATGGGAAGGGAAACAAACAGCCATATAATTTTATTTTTGAATAATAGGGAATAAATAAAAAACTAATGATCTTCATAGAATATGAGGAAAATATCGATACTTACTTTTAATTTTCCCAATCAAACTTTTGGTTCAAGATACCTAAACTTAATATCTATAACACAAGTTCTTAAAAATAATATTTCTTTTGAAAATATTAGGAAAAACATACAATTTATATTAAAAAAAAAAAACGTTTTCTTTATATATATTTAAATTCATAGTCTTTGAAAATGTATCCACAATTTCTGTGTTATCGTCCGAGTCGTTCAAAGTAGGTATACATTATTTCCGAGTTGAACTTGTTCAGCTTTGTTTTTGAAGATTTGAAATTAGCACAGACATGATTACCCAAACTCTAACGAACATTAAAGACAGCATCATTAGTTTTGATGCTTAATCGATTTCTTAATTTATTTTTCACTATATTTAATATTGAAAATGCTCTATCCACTGAAGAATTTGAAAAAGGAAGACTTAAAAGTAACTCAGAATTGAACTAAAAGTCCCCCCATGAAAAAATCTTTCAATTTATTTCCCCCCATACATCCCCCACTATTTTTTCCCACCATTTTCCCCCCAAAGTTTTTTTTTTCCAGCCATTTTGGCCGGAAAAATAGCCCATCTGGGAACACTGCACTGTGCGGATGGGGACCAGTAGGTACTGGCGTTCTTGTTTCAAAGGTAGCATAGGGTGGCGTTGCCATCCGTCCGGTTTTTCCCAGACATGTACTCATTTTAACCTATGCGGGGAACGTCCGGAATAGGATTGTCCTCTTTTCATCACTTAAAAAAAAGTTTCTTAATATTCTTTATCCATTTCCTATTCTAAAACTCAATCGGGGCTAGTTAGATTAAGAAAATAAACAGAACCAATACCATTTAAAAACCAGATCGCTTTATCTGTATCCTGCAGTTGAACGACTTTTGCTCATGTTTGAAGTTCTAAAATCCTATTTCGAAGACGTTGAGAACCCACCAAGCATATTGATTGAATTCTTCGAAGATGATTTGTGTGAGGCGTATTTATTTCTAGTTCAAAAGAAGTTCAAAACTTCTATTCTATTCTTCTATTCAAAAACTTGAAAAACAAGATATATCTATTATTGAGACCGTGAATGTTTTACAATATTGTAAGGAACATAAAAGAGCGAATAAATAGTAATTTTATTCCTATCGAAATCAAATCTATTATGAAGAAGCTTGTTGAATCTGGTTTACAAGAAAAAGTAAACAAATTTAAAATTGATACCAATAACCTCTATAATGTTACTTTCAATCCTGGCTAAAACCTTTCGAAGAATTTAAGTTTTTTCATGGATGCAGTTCAATGATAAAAATGTAACGTGGTGATTCCCACGTTACATTTTTAACCATGTTTGATATATATTCAGGAAAAAGGTGTTAATAATATTTTTTTTTGTTTGTATGCAATGTATACAAAATATGAAATGTTCCTATGAAATATGATGACAATGTACCTACATAATATGTAACTAGATATGTAACTATTTATAAATTAATTTATTTTTATTTTTCCAAAAAAACTGAAGTACCCAAATACAATTATTTTCTTAAAAAAAAAGTAAAAAAAGTGTCCTCGTTTAGTACTCTTTTTTGGATTCTAATTTGTCCGGGAAAGTCCGGTATTTCAAATCTCGCTACCTAGTTTCATCAAAATTCTTCTTGCAACCCTTATACCTATCACTTTTTATAGATACTGAGTAGAACTATGTTCTAAAAAGTCCCTTTTAAGCGCTTATAATAGGCCAATCAAATTATCAAAAAAAAAATCGAAAATATCTACACAAATTCGGGAGAAGTATTTCTTGAATCTCTTGGGGATTCTAAAACCACAATTTTCCAATATAAAAACTCTGCGTCGTCCGCCATTTTGAAAAAGGAGTTTAAAAGTGTTTACTCAATTTTCTCAACCGCTATTAGTCGTAGAGTAGTTATTTTTGTTTACTTTTGTAGGTTACCATGTTCTCTATAATTTTTTTTTTGGAAGCTCCTTCCTATAAACAGTTATTGTTGAAAAATCAAAAAATTTTCGATTTTAAAAATGGGTTTTCAAGTTTATCTCACCCAATATCCCATCCGAACCAAAAATCACTCTGAGGGCCAACTTGTTCACAGTCCATTAAAAACATAATTGTGTCGTTTTAACTAATATCACGTTTAATATAAAATTGTCGTTAAGAACACTTCATTAATTTTTGATTCATTCACTCGCCTTTAGTTAACTGGCTCGCTTTAAACTGCTGCTTTAAATTTATGTGCTTTTTTAAAAATATCCTTGGGATTTTTATTTTATTTTGAATGATGAACTATCAATTTAGCACTAAATCAAGTTTAAAATAACGTCTGTTTGTTGACTCTCAGTTGACAGTCAGTTTTGTGTTTTATTTGTAATCCGAAAGTGCGATTTGAATAACCAAAACCGGCAAAGTTGAAAAAAAACCTTCTGGTGGTAACACAAACTATACTTTTCGGAATATTTTTGGTACACTGAATCAAAACCAAGCCCCTAAATAATTTCTTTAGGATTTTTACTATATTGCAATCAAAAATCGATGCAAAACAGTTTTTTGTACTTAAATATTGGAGAATTTCAAAAACCAAACGTTACCTATAGGGTAATTTTGAGGTCTGATTCGTAGTTGTTGATTGTTTTTGCAACAGAAGGCTTTTCAACTCTTGTTTGCTTTTGTTTCTCACATCGTTCTTTATGATTACAAAAAAAAAAAAAAAAAAAAAAAAAAAATATCGACTGTTAATGCTAATTGAGAGTGAATAAAAGGAAACAGTTCGTTAACTCTCTATTATGGCTAAACATCCCCCCTAAAAAGTTGATTTTGTCGTTTTAGCTAAAACCAATTTTAAATTAACTAAACAATTAGTTAATAGAGGAAACTTCATTTTTAATCGTTAAAGGAGGGTGAATAAATACAAATATTTAAAATCGATCAATTTATAATTTTTAATACCGTATTTAAATTTAATGGAAAGCGAATAAATTAGGCCTTAATGCTTTTTATAGTACTCTCAATTTTCTACATTTCTGTTTATTTAGATTTCAAAACAGTTTCACGATATAGCACGACAAAGTTTTTAATATTATATAATAAAGTGTAGATTGATTTTAGTAAATTGGTCCTACTTGTTCCCCGTTAGATTAACAAATATAAAATTACTAACATAGTTATAGAGAAAGGTTATACCTATAATTGTTTATGATTTGTTTCTTGAAAATTTAAAATTTGTCATCATATTTTGAATTTAAAATAGTATATATAAAGTTGGCGGGACGTTTACGCACCCCTTTAGTACGAAACTTTTTGTCCCTCCCCAATAATTTTTATTTAAAAATTTAGCCACATTTGCAATCTAAATTTTGAAATCTTAATCTTAAAATTCTGACCAGTAGAAATATAGTTATGATTTTTTAAAAGGAAAAAAAGTCGATTAGAAAAAATTTATTTTTATTTTATTTTTATATGTTTTTTTATTTATTTGTTTTTATTTTATTTTTATATGCATACTAGCGGCGCCCGCCAAACGTTGTTTTGGCTTCACTCAAAATGCTGTTAATAGCTAACTGTTCAATCGATTGTATACTGAATATTTTAACACAATCGGTTGGGAGGTTTCGAAGTCCATAGCACACCAACAAAATAGGGACTCCAATTATTGGTGTCTCATCATATAACATTGTGTACCTATTTTATTATTGTATCTTGTCCGGGCGAAGGGATACATATAAAGCTAGGTATACCATTTAGTTTTATGTAATGAACTATTCTTCTACAAAACATTTATCAATCGAATATTTTCATACGGGAATCAATCAACTTGAATCAACATGAACAGAGAGAGAGAGAGAGTTAAAAGAGAAGGTGCAACAATTTTTGAACGAATTCGAAATCAATATCAGTTCGTTATCCGAAAAAAACAAAATAGAAAGAGAATTATGAATTATGCAAGTGCAGCAGATGCATCTTCCAACGTACCCACAACATCAAAAAGGATCAGGGCATCAATGAAATTCAGAAAATAATAATGTTATGTGATGAAATATTAATCTAAATACTTATTCTTTTTAAAACTTATATAAGTTGTAGATTTTATTTCAGGGGTCCTACCCTGTATCCATTTTTACAGGGGTCTTATAGTCTAAGAGCCGGCAGCAAATTTTGGGAGTGGATTGATGACCAAAATATGAGTATGAGGGTTTGTAGGTTCATATATCGCGGCATCAAAAACAACCGTCTGGCAGGTTTCTTTAACAGCCTTTGGCGGGGGTGGGGGTTTGAAAATAGCGATTTTCCAGTTTATTTTGTTAGAGGTATTACCACTTCAATGAAGTTAAAAAATATATACCGTGATGCTCTGTCATTTTCATGTTGGAAATCCGACCAATAGAACTCAAGATATAAGCTTTTAAAGAGGACATTATCATCTTTTTCTTGGAGAATTATAAAACACATAAAATCAACAAAACCAAGTCTCCAAAAAACATCGATTAAGGTTCGCTTAAAAAGCTAATATCTTGAGTTCTATTGGTCGGATTGCCAAGATTATGACGTTATGACTTAAAGAAAATGACAAAGCATCATGGCATATATTTTTTAAATTTATTGAATTGCAATACATCTGACAAAATAAATTGGAAAATCGCTGTTTTCAAACCCCCACCCCCGCCAAAGGCTGAAAAAGAAACCTGTCAGACGGTTGTTTTTGATACTGCGATATATGCACCTACAAACTCTCATACTCATATTTTTGTTATCAATCCACTTCCAAAATTTGCTGTGGGGTCTTGGTCTATTACTACTTACCTCTTTTCTACTTTGGAATGTGTTCGAAAGTTGTTTTTACTGCTTATTTAAAGTGGTTTTATGCAGTAAAGTAGATTCAAATGTTATAGTCTGAGAACCTACATCAAATTTAGGGAGTGGATGTATAACTAAAATGGGAATATGATTTTATTGGTTTATCGGTCAATATTTTGAGATGTTGAAGCCAAAAATCTGACAGGTTTTTTTCTTATCCTTTGATGGGGGTTTGAAAATAGATAGACACATTAGAATTTGTTTGTCAGATTCTTTTTAGGATACTGTTTTTTTTTTTGCATTTTGTAAATAAAAAATCCAATACGGTTCGCTTAAAAAGCCATTATGATGTATTTTTATTTAAAATTTATTTATTTTGAAACTCCCAACCCAGACAAAGGCTGAGAAAAAACTTACCATACTTTTGTCTTTGACATCGCAAAATATGCACATAATAGCCTTCATTCTTCTATACTTTTATTTATATGTACATCTACTCTCTAGAATGGCTTTCGGCTATTGTATTTTTGTTAAAGAATCTCCAAAAAGAAGTGTTATATTTTATTTTAAAATTTGAAATGCATGCAAAAAATTAGTTAACTGAGATTTTACTGTAGAACTATCAGCTTAGCCGATTCCACCGAAGGATCTTTCAAAGGCAAAAATGTCCTCATTTCGATGATAACACTACGGCATATTTATTTTGAAAATCGTCAATTGCAGCAAATGTTGTACGACGGATATTGCTATAATTGCAAAAGTATTTTCTTGTGGTTGAAGATTTATTTGTTCATGTATTTTTGATTTTATCCAACTTTAAAAAAATTTTCTTACTTTTTTATCTAATCAAATAATAAAATTCGGTACTTAGAAATTTATATGTATGGATATTGATTATAATTCCAAAAATGTTTTCTTGCTACATAACTATTTTTCAATTGAAATTAAACAATTTTTGTATGTATGTGATTGATAATATTTTAATTTTATAGATTGATTGAAACATCTAATTATATTATGAAAATTGCTTTAATTTGATAACTCTTACGCAGGCATACATTTAATGTAGCATTTAATGTTATGAAAACTCTCTTGGCTTAGGCCTTCATCCTTAATTTTTACCAAGCCCCCCACCGCATTTAGCTGAAGTTACCATTTCCAGAATACAGCTGCAAGTGCTGCATTTTCAACATCCGCCCAATTTGTGTTCAGTATATGTACATTAATAACCATTACTATAATGAATCATCAGTATGAATTATTGTTAATTGCGACTGCTGCTCCTTGTTGCGAAAAAATTATTAAGTGTCCTCTAAGAACCTACATAAACCTTTCAAACACATTTTTCTTTCTAATATTATTCGATTTTGCTCAAGTAATGGCGTAAGGCAATAATGCCCAAGGCAAAAGCGCCCAAATCGATTTGGAATTATCGCCCAAAAAAATTCTGAAGAAATTGTTGTTGTATTTTTGTTTCCAGTTTTGGGCGTTTTTTTTCGGTTTTCGCTATATTTATCTAGATGAAACAACGCCCAAAATTTTATGTTTAAATTAGACAAATTGGAAATAAAGGCCCAAAAAATAAAAATATTCCCAAAAACAATTAAAAAACTATAAAGTTATGCCCAAATACAAGGCAATATCGCCAATTGGGGTGCTTTCAGTTTATTTGTAATAAACAGTAATGTGGGTGGCACGCTTCGCGGGTTCAAGGATTTTAACTCCCTTTTCGGGTCCTCTGTCCCGCTCACGCGACTCGAAGATGATTTGTGTGAGGGGTATTTATTTCTAGTTCATTCTCTTATGTCCATTTTTAATTTTTATATTCAAAAACTTGAAAAACAAGATATATCTATTGAGACGAGAGCGAATAAATAGTAATTTTATTCCTATCGAAATCAAATCTATTATGAAGAAGCTTGTTGAATCTGGTTTACAAGAAAAAGTAAACAAATTTAAAATTGATACCAATAACCTCTATAATGTTACTTTCAAATACATTGAATCCTGGCTAAAACCTTTCAAAGAATTTAAGTTTTTTCGTGGATGCAGTTCATTGATAACCATGTTTGATATATATTCAGGAAAAAGGTGTTAATAATATTTTTTTTTTGTTTGTATGCAATGTTTACAAATATAAATTATGTGCTGAATGTTAACTTAATGTATACAAAATATGAAATGTTCCTATGAAATATGATGACAGATGTACCTACGTAATATGTAACTAGATATGTAACTATTTATAAATTAATTTATTTTTATTTTTTCAAAAAAACTAAAGTACCCAAATACAATTATTTTCTTTAAAAAAAAAGTAAAAAAAGTGTCCTCGTTTAGTACTCTTTTTTGGATTTTAATTTGTCCGGGAAAGTCCAGTATTTCAAATCTCGCTACCTAGTTTCATCAAAATTCTTCTTGCAACCCTTATACCTGTCACTTTTTATAGATACTGAGTAGAACTATGTTCTAAAAAGTCCTTTTTAAGCGCTTATAATAGGCCAATCAAATTATCAAAAAAAAAATCAAAAATATCTACACAAATTCGGGAGAAGTATTTTATTTTTTTTATTTTGAAGAGTACCTCTTGGGGATTCTAAAACCATAATTTTCCAATATAAAAACTCTCTGTGTCGTCCAGCATTTTGAAAAAGGAGTCTAAAAGTGTTTACTCAATTTTCTCAACCGCTATTAGTCGTATAGTAGTTATTTTTGTTTACTTTTGTAGGTTACCATGTTCTCTACAATTTTTTTTTTTGGAAGCTCCTTCCTATAAATAGTTATTGTTGAAAAATCAACAAATTTTCGATTTTAAAAATGGGTTTTCAAGTTTATCTCACCCAATATCCCATCCGAACCAAAAATAACTCTTAGGGCCAACTTGTTCACAGTCCATTAAAAACATAATTGTGTCGTTTTAACTTATATCACGTTTAATATAAAATTGTCGTTAAGAACACTTCATAAATTTTTGATTCATTCACTCGCCTTTAGTTAACTGGCTCGCTTTAAACTGCTGCTTTAAATTTATGTGCTTTTTTAAAAATATCCTTGGGATTTTTATTTTATTTTATTTTGACTGGTGAACTATCAATTTAGCACTAAATTAAGTTTAAATTAGCGTCTGTTTGTTGACTCTCAATTAGCGTTGACAGTCACTTTTGTGTTTTATTTGTAATCCGAAAGTGCGATTTGAATAACCAAAACCGGCAAAGTTGAAAAAAAAACCTTCTGGTGGTAATACAAACTATACTTTTCGGAATATTTTTGGTACACTGAATCAAAATCAAGCCCCTAAATAATTTCTTTAGTATTTGTACTATATTGCAATCAAAAATCGATGCAAAACAGTTTTTTGTACTTAAATATTGGAGAATTTCAAAAACCAAACGTTACCTATAGGGTAATTTTGAGGTCTGATTCGTAGTTGTTGATTGTTTTTGCACCATAAGGCTTTTCAACTCTTGTTTGCTTTTGTTTCCCACATCGTACATTATGATTACAAAAAAAAAAAAAAAAATATCGACTGTCAACGCTAATTGAGAGTGAATAAAAGGAAACAGTTCGTTAACTCTCTATTATGGCTAAACATCCCCCTTAAAAAGTTGATTTTGTCGTTTTAGCTAAAACCAATTTTAAATTAACTTAACAATTAGTTAATAGAGGAAACTTCATTTTTAATCGTTAAAGGAGGGTGAATAAATATAAATATTTAAAATCGATCAATTTATAATTTTTAATACCGAATTTAAATTTAATGGAAAGCGAATAAATTAGGCCTTAATGCTTTTTATAGAACTCTAAATTTTCTACATTTCTGTTTATTTAGATTTCAAAACAGTTTCACGATATAGCACGACAAAGTTTTTAATATTATATAATAAAGTGTAGATTGATTTTAGTAAATTGGTCCTACGTTAGATTAACAAATATAAAATTACTAACATAGTTATAGAGAAAGGTTATACCTAAAATTGTTTATGATTTGTTTCTTGAAAATTTAAAATTTGTCATCATATTTTGAATTTAAAATAGTATATATAAAGTTGGCGGGACGTTTACGCACCCTTTTAGTACGAAACTTTTTGTCCCTCGCCAATAATTTTTATTTAAAAATTTAGCCACATTTGCAATCTAAACTTTGAAATCTTAATCTTAAAATTCTGACCAGTAGAAATGTAGTTATGATTTTTTAAAAGGAAAAAAAGTCGATTAGAAAAAATTTATTTTTATTTTATTTTTATATGTTTTTTTATTTATTTGTTTTTATTTTATTTTTATATGCATACTAGCGGCGCCCGCCAAACGTTGTTTTGGCTTCACTCAAAATGCTGTTAATAGCTAACTGTTCAATCGATTGTATACTGAATATTTTAACACAATCGGTTGGGAGGTTTCGAAGTCCATAGCATACCAACAAAATAGGGACTCCAATTATTGGTGTCTCATCATATAACATTGTGTACCTATTTTATTATTGTATCTTGTCCGGGCGAAGGGATACATATAAAGCTAGGTATACCATTTAGTTTTATGTAATGAACTATTCTTCTACAAAACATTTATCAATCGAATATTTTCATACGGGAATCAATCAACTTGAATCAACATGAACAGAGAGAGAGAGAGAGTTAAAAGAGAAGGTGCAACAATTTTTGAACGAATTCGAAATCAATATCAGTTCGTTATCCGAAAAAAACAAAATAGAAAGAGAATTATGAATTATGCAAGTGCAGCAGATGCATCTTCCAACGTACCCACAACATCAAAAAGGATCAGGGCATCAATGAAATTCAGAAAATAATAATGTTATGTGATGAAATATTAATCTAAATACTTATTCTTTTTAAAACTTATATAAGTTGTAGATTTTATTTCAGGGGTCCTACCCTGTATCCATTTTTACAGGGGTCTTATAGTCTAAGAGCCGGCAGCAAATTTTGGGAGTGGATTGATGACCAAAATATGAGTATGAGGGTTTGTAGGTTCATATATCGCGGCATCAAAAACAACCGTCTGGCAGGTTTCTTTAACAGCCTTTGGCGGGGGTGGGGGTTTGAAAATAGCGATTTTCCAGTTTATTTTGTTAGAGGTATTACCACTTCAATGAAGTTAAAAAATATATACCGTGATGCTCTGTCATTTTCATGTTGGAAATCCGACCAATAGAACTCAAGATATAAGCTTTTAAAGAGGACATTATCATCTTTTTCTTGGAGAATTATAAAACACATAAAATCAACAAAACCAAGTCTCCAAAAAACATCGATTAAGGTTCGCTTAAAAAGCTAATATCTTGAGTTCTATTGGTCGGATTGCCAAGATTATGACGTTATGACTTAAAGAAAATGACAAAGCATCATGGCATATATTTTTTAAATTTATTGAATTGCAATACATCTGACAAAATAAATTGGAAAATCGCTGTTTTCAAACCCCCACCCCCGCCAAAGGCTGAAAAAGAAACCTGTCAGACGGTTGTTTTTGATACTGCGATATATGCACCTACAAACTCTCATACTCATATTTTTGTTATCAATCCACTTCCAAAATTTGCTGTGGGGTCTTGGTCTATTACTACTTACCTCTTTTCTACTTTGGAATGTGTTCGAAAGTTGTTTTTACTGCTTATTTAAAGTGGTTTTATGCAGTAAAGTAGATTCAAATGTTATAGTCTGAGAACCTACATCAAATTTAGGGAGTGGATGTATAACTAAAATGGGAATATGATTTTATTGGTTTATCGGTCAATATTTTGAGATGTTGAAGCCAAAAATCTGACAGGTTTTTTTCTTATCCTTTGATGGGGGTTTGAAAATAGATAGACACATTAGAATTTGTTTGTCAGATTCTTTTTAGGATACTGTTTTTTTTTTTGCATTTTGTAAATAAAAAATCCAATACGGTTCGCTTAAAAAGCCATTATGATGTATTTTTATTTAAAATTTATTTATTTTGAAACTCCCAACCCAGACAAAGGCTGAGAAAAAACTTACCATACTTTTGTCTTTGACATCGCAAAATATGCACATAATAGCCTTCATTCTTCTATACTTTTATTTATATGTACATCTACTCTCTAGAATGGCTTTCGGCTATTGTATTTTTGTTAAAGAATCTCCAAAAAGAAGTGTTATATTTTATTTTAAAATTTGAAATGCATGCAAAAAATTAGTTAACTGAGATTTTACTGTAGAACTATCAGCTTAGCCGATTCCACCGAAGGATCTTTCAAAGGCAAAAATGTCCTCATTTCGATGATAACACTACGGCATATTTATTTTGAAAATCGTCAATTGCAGCAAATGTTGTACGACGGATATTGCTATAATTGCAAAAGTATTTTCTTGTGGTTGAAGATTTATTTGTTCATGTATTTTTGATTTTATCCAACTTTAAAAAAATTTTCTTACTTTTTTATCTAATCAAATAATAAAATTCGGTACTTAGAAATTTATATGTATGGATATTGATTATAATTCCAAAAATGTTTTCTTGCTACATAACTATTTTTCAATTGAAATTAAACAATTTTTGTATGTATGTGATTGATAATATTTTAATTTTATAGATTGATTGAAACATCTAATTATATTATGAAAATTGCTTTAATTTGATAACTCTTACGCAGGCATACATTTAATGTAGCATTTAATGTTATGAAAACTCTCTTGGCTTAGGCCTTCATCCTTAATTTTTACCAAGCCCCCCACCGCATTTAGCTGAAGTTACCATTTCCAGAATACAGCTGCAAGTGCTGCATTTTCAACATCCGCCCAATTTGTGTTCAGTATATGTACATTAATAACCATTACTATAATGAATCATCAGTATGAATTATTGTTAATTGCGACTGCTGCTCCTTGTTGCGAAAAAATTATTAAGTGTCCTCTAAGAACCTACATAAACCTTTCAAACACATTTTTCTTTCTGATGTCATTCGAATTTGCTCAAGTAACGGCGTAAGGCAATAATGCCCAAGGCAAAAGCGCCCAAATCGATTTGGAATTATCGCCCAAAAAAATTCTGAAGAAATTGTTGTTGTATTTTTGTTTCCAGTTTTGGGCGTTTTTTTTCGGTTTTTGCTATATTTATCTAGATGAAACAACGCCCAAAATTTTATGTTTAAATTAGACAAATTGGAAATAAAGGCCCAAAAAATAAAAATATTCCCAGAAACAATTACAAAACAATAAAGTTATGCCCAAATACAAGGAAATATCACCCTAAAAAACTGAATACTTCTGAGGGTATAGGTAGTCGTCAGTTGGGGTGCTTTCAGTTTATTTGTAATAAACAGTAATTTGGGTGGCCCGCTTCGCGGGTTCAAGGATTTTAACTCCCTTTTCGGGTCCTCTGTCCCGCTCACGCGACTCCGTCGCTCCGCTTAGGGTATGCTCAGTTGCCAGGCAGGCGCCTATGTTGTCACACACTAACTGGCAAATTAGGCGCCTGCCTGGCAACTGAGCATACCCTAAGCGGAGCGACGGAGTATGTACATATAAAGAAGATGTTTTTTTTTATTATTTATTTTAAAAAGGGCTAAAATCGCAAACGCGATGTAGTTCTGTATTTTTGATATGTTGTTGCGGCATGTTAGAATACAAAACGTAGTCGATAGCTACGAAAAAAGAGGGGAGAATTTTATCTAAACATGGCATAAAATGCATTTTTAAGCCACCAGCAAAAACTCGTCAAATTCTGCGGTCGCCAAAAGATAAAATTCTCCTACAGAATCTATGAGTTTATTCTTATTATTATTTACAACAACAACAATTAGCATCTCAAATGCAACTGCCACATTAGTTAAAGCACCGGTACAACTGTCAGAAGAGAGTATAAAAACAAAAACAAAAAAAAAAAAGAACAAAAATGCTACCAAGGTTTCGTAAAAAAAAAGATAAATATTATTGGCCCTACCAATCATCAAATTTAGTAACGACTTAAATATTTAAGGAAAATAGACCATAATGGAATACACTATAAAAAATAATGTTGTAATAATAAATATAAAATAATAATAATAATGTTATGTTTCATATTTTAGACTCCATACCATGTAATATTCATTATTTAGGGTCCACCTAAATATTTAAGTCATTACATGGTTAGTTTATTATTTAGAGCCCATACAATTATGGTCGATTTTACTTAAATACTTAAGTCATTGCTAGATTTGATTATTGGTAGGGTCCTATAACTATATTTAATAATAGTTAAGGGTTCCAAGTAAGTATACAAACATCAGTGCAAACCTATATCCTACTTTGACCACACCAATGATGCAACATGGCGCATTGCACTTAGTTAACATCATGTTTCTTGCCAAAACTATTTCACCGATTTGGATCGAATTTTCGAGTTTCGTCTTGTAATACTCTAGACCAGTGTTTCCCAACCTTTTGTGTGCTATGCCCCACAGAATCTTTTCAAAATCCTCATGTCCCCCTTACATTATATGAAGATACTAAAATAATTTTGAACATCTATGAAATGTCCAGTGCAAAAGTTGAACAGCTGACATTAGGAAGAAATCCATAGAAATTAAGTAAACCGTAAGTTTATTTTCAAAAAATACCAGTATAATGTATAACTGAAATTCAAATACGAAATAATTTAATAATTATACAGGGTGTCCCGAAATCACCGCCGCAGAAGAAAACCATGGGTTCCTGAGGTCATTTTAAGTCGAAAAACTTAAAAGGTAATTTGCTCGTTCTCGCTCCGTTTTCGACTTATAACAGTTTTTATGATTTGTATTGGTTTTCCCTTTGACTGGCTCTTTATGATTTGTATTGGTTTTCCCTTTGACTGGCTCTGACTCTGCCAAACTACAACTGATTTAAATTTTTTTTTTATTTAATCAAGAACAGTTAGAAATTTGTATCTGTCATACAACTGATTTCTGTGGGGATAACGGTTTTCCCACAATTTATTATCAAACACATTTTTTAAGCATTTTTAGGTTGGTTTTTTGACTTCGATATGATTTTTTTCACAAAAACACGTTATTAGGTATTATTTTTTTTTTTATTATTATGAAAGCCCAATTTGTGTTCTTAAAAATACATAACAGTTTTTACCCAAAAATACATTTAAAATTATTAAAAAAGTAAAAAAAAAAACAAAAAATAAAACAAAAAAATAAAGGAAAATCAAGAAAATTTGAATATTTGAATAATAACGAATTCCTTGATTCTTACAATAAGTGTTCAAATATTCCACCCTGCTGATCAATACACAACTGTGCTCGCCTCAAAATACTTGAGGTAACCCTTTTTTTCATATCAGGTGTCACTGTTCGATACGCCTCTTGAATTAGGTGATCTAACTCTTCAATACTGTTTATTTGGCGCTTATGTACAATGTTTTTTAAGTGTCCCTACAAGAAATAATCCAATGGGTTCAGATCTGGTGACCTTGGTGGCCAACTAATTGGTCCCCCTCTGCCGATCCACCGATCCGGGAAATTCTCATTTAGAATGTTGCGCGACACGAGAGCATAATGAGCTGGAGCACCATCGTGCATAAACCAAATAGTCCTGTGTTGCTCAAAAGTTAGGTCTTCGGTTAATTCTGGCAGATTATTTCTTAAAAAATCTGCATAATTTGCCCCATTAACTCTTGAGGGCATTTTCCAAGGTCCAATCTTAACCAAAACAAAAACAAATTTTAGTTTTGAAGCACATTTTTCATATTTAAATATCTTCTAGTCTACAAAAAATTAATTTAAATAAATTATAATACTTAATACTTACTAGGGAGTCATTTAGAAGCCCAGACCACAAATTGAAGCTGAATTGTTGTTGGAATTGTGTAGCCCTTGTCACTTGAGGGTTTTCCTCAGCCCAGAAATGATAATTATGACAATTGAAAAAACCTCTTGTAAATATTGCTTCATCGGTCCAAATGATTTTGAAAATAAAATCAGGATTTCGGGTATTCATGTTCAGAATCCACTCGCAAAAAGCAACGCGTCGTTCCTGGTCACCGGGATGGAGATTTTGTACCTTTGTGTATTGGTACGGGTGAAAATTGTTCTTGTTTAACGTGCTCCTCGGTATCGCTAGGATACAAGCTGCTCGTCGCGTGCTCGTACACGGTTTATTTCTGAAGAATTGAAGAACTCTGTCTTCGCGGTTTTGTACGTTATGCACGTTTTGTAAGTTTTGCCCGCTATCTTGTCGCTGCGGTTGAAGTACACCTTCTCCGCGAATGCGATTTACTAGCCGATTAAAAACGTGGTCGTCAGGATGACGTCGGTTCGGAAAACGTATTCCATATTCTCCAGCTACACTTCGAGCACATCGTCCCATTTCACCAAAAATAAGGATCATTTCAAAATATTCCTCGTTAGTGTAATCCATTTTTAAATTCGAAAACAATTAAAAAATAAAACAGTCTTGAATCACTTAAATCACTTAAATCACGAATACAAAAGGTCAAATAGACTTAAAAAGAAAATCAAAGATGGCTCCAAAGCCAGATTCTTATCGAGATAAACATAGTCATAGATTTGTTGACGTTCTTACTCTTTACTCTCTCTTTTTATTCGTTTTAATTCGTTATTATTATTTAAATATTCATATTTTCTTGATTTTCCTTTATTTTTTTTTTTTTTTTTTTTTTAGTTTTTTAATAATTTTAAATGTATTTTTGGGTAAAAACTGTTATGTATTTTTAAGAACACAAATTGGGCTTTCATAATAATAAAAAAAAAAATAATACCTAATAACGTGTTTTTTTGAAAAAAATCATATCGAAGTCAAAAAACCAACCTAAAAATGCTTAAAAAATGTGTTTGATAATAAATTGTTGTATGACATACAAATTTCTAACTGTTCTTGATTAAATAAAAAAATCAGTTGTAGTTTGGCAGAGTTAGAGCCAGTCAAAAGGAAAACCAATACATATCATAAAAACCGTTATAAGTCGAAAACGGAGCGAGAACGATCAAATTATCCCTTAAGTTTTGTCGACTTAAAATGACCTCAGGAACCCATGGTTTTCTTCTGCGGCGGTGATTTCGGTACACCCTGTATAATTGTAACTTTTAGTGTTGTGTAATTATCGTTATTTTTAAATCCCTTGAGATTAATGCTTCATTCAATTCAGCTACAATATTAAGTCTCACCGTTTTTTTTATATCAAGGCAATTTCTTTTTTGTTATCGGCAAATTAATTATGGCACTAAATTTACATTTAAATTTAAATACCAAAATGGAAAAGGTAATGAAACAGTTCCCTTGCATATTTGTTTGCATTGGGGTATTTGATTTCGGTTAAAAATCAAGGTAAAAAAAACTTGATACAACAAAAGTTGATACTAGGCCTTTTTTATTGGTAAGTGTATACGCAGCGCAGCAAAATTTTACACTGCAAACAACAACAAAGGAAAAGTGCGGATACTACATACCGTGTTATTACTTTGTCTTGTGATGTTTCAACAATGTTAGATATTTTTTAAACATCACAAAACAAAGTAATAATACGTTATGTAGTATCCACACTTTTCCTTTGTTGTTGTTTACAGTGTACAATTTAGCTGTGCTGCGTATATACTTACCAATAAAAAAGGCCTTCTATTGTTTAATACAGAAGCAGATCCTGGCTATGTTCCGAAATATATATCTTTAAGGGTGGATACACAAGAAGCATATATTTTTCTGAGAAAAGTGTATTGCAGCATAAGCATAACTTTAAATTGCCCCCCCCATAATATCAAATTGAAACACTGCTCTAGACTATTTGATTCCAACTATTTATTTATTATATAATATCAAATTGAAACACTGCTCTAGACTATTTGATTCCAACTATTTAGCAGAATTGGACAATTTTGACCTATTTTTTGAGTGCTTTAAAATAACTTAGTTTTTCAGATATTTTTTAGTTCATGGTTATATAGCAACACAAATATAACACGCATTAATTTAAAACTAATGTGGTCTTGTAGAAAATTTTATAACGAACAAGTTTATAGTGATTGTTTTTTTACTAAGTTGCCTATTTCCAAAGTTAAAAAGGAAAATGTCGGAAAATGGGATGATTTAAGCGTTTTTTTCACTGTTACATTTTTCTTGCAGCGAGCACAGATTTTTCGAAGTTGCAAACTTAGCTACAGACGACTCTGACATGCCGCAACAACATATCAAAAATGCAGAACTACATCAGGCTTTGCTTTGTTTTGTGGGAAAAACAAAGGATTAAAAACAATTGACACAAATTTGTTTCTGCAAGTTCAGGATATATTGGATAATTACATATTGAGCAAGAAATCTTGACTTTTCGGTTCTTTTTCGAGGTAGCAATAATTACCCGTGGTCAATTTTTTTTTATAATAAATTCCTCATGCTGCGATTTTTATAAGAGTCGGTAAACATTGCCCAAACTTGTGTCATAGTATAGGATATGGCAGACTGACTGAAGAGCCCACTGTCATATCGGGGCAAAACACGTTAATTTTGTACTTGTACTTTTTATTTGAATAATTATATTAATTCGCTCCACTTACCTAAACCAGAAGTAATTTTAGTGCTTTGATACTCATATTTCTTCGTCTTCAACGTTATTTTTAGTCTGCCAAATACATAACAATTGATCTTCTGATAAAAATTTCCAGAAGCAAATTTAATTTTGTTGACGAACAATACAATTTAAAGCTAAATGCCACAACAAAGTGACAGGGATGGCGAACCTTTTAAGAGCCTCGTGCTATTTTTAAAAAATTAAATAATTTGAAGTACCTTTGGCGTGCCAACATACAGTCTTGATCTATTCTTCTAGTGACTACTAGGAAACAAAATAAATATTTTCACAGTGCGCAAAATTTCGTTTGTAAACATTTGGGTGGATAACAATTTTCTTTTTTCGTTTGTTCAAAGCTTCCTCTTTGAATTCTTGGAATTAATTTCTTTTGGCGCTAAAAACACTAGCAGTTTTTTTTCTTCAGATTTTGAGCATCAGTTTTAAAAATATCGAAATAAATTATAATTTAAATTCTTTTAATACATTTTTAAGTGCAGTTTTTTTTAGGACAAATAAATCAATCGGAATTCACAAAACAAATAGCTGTTATAGTTCGAGAAAAAATGTGAAAAGTGTAAAATTCCCGTACAAATTTCTATAAGAAAAGTATGACCTTAGAGACACGGGTTAATGACCTCGGATCATATTTTTTTTGTCAATTATTTTTTTTACGGCATTGACAGGGTGTGCTTTCCAAAAAAATGAGTTTGGGAAATAACGGAAGCCCTAATGTACATATTAAAAGTTTTAAAATTATATTTACGAAACGTTTTATTGAGGGTTAAAAAAAGCTCATTAAAAAGAACAACGTCATAACTCAAAAAACATCAAACTTCAGAAATCGCAATTTAAAGTTTGTATGGCTAAATTTCATAATCATCTTCATTTGTATCTAATTTTTTTCTTTTTTCTTGGTAGAGCTATGAATTAAAATTTTATCGCAAAATATGACACTTTTAAAATATTTATTAGACTGTTTTCACTTCAAAGGTCCCTGCGTAAATGAAAAAAATACAGTATTTCCACAAAAAAATATTTAAAAGTGACAGTGTATATAACGAAAAATGATGCTCTATAGCCTTCAATTTTTCAGTTATAGAAATGAAATTTTGCCAAAAAAAACTTTATAGAAAATGAGTTTGAACTGTATCATTAGGTCAAAATGTATGTTTTTTGAGTTATGACGTTGTTCTTTTTAATGAGCGATATGCTCAGCTTGTTCCACATTTAGTAAAGAAAAAATGGGATGCTAAAATGGAACGAAACAAAATTAATCATAAATATTGAATTTTTTGAATTTCCGTCAATTTTTATCTCAATCACTTTTTGGCTGATTGTTTTGAAAGTTATTCCTTTTTTTATAATATACTTGTTTAGTTTATCTCAATAGCCAGTTGGATTGCTCCCCTTAAACAATTCAACCGTAATACTCGCGCTTCTAGGAATGCCCATCAGTTTACCCTTGAGCCCAACTTCGGACGTACTGTTAAGTACAGAGATTCCTTCTTCAGTCGCACTACACTAATGTGGAATGCTCTACCCAACTCAATTTTCCCCTCCAAGGATTTTCCGCGATCTGATGTGAAAACTAAATTATTTCATTTCCCATACATTACCTTGCAATATACAAAATTCAAACCAATTTTAATCGGAAAGGTCGAACACTTAATTTTACTATACGAGTGCAAATTAAATCAAAAAAAAAAAATTTGATGAAAAAATGTTGAATTTTCCGGGAAAACTCGATTTTAAGTTAGCAGAGCAAGTTATGTATGGGAAATGAAATAATTTTTTTTTCACATCAGATCGCGGAAAATCCTTGGGAAAGGTCGAGCACCAAATTTTACTATACGAGTGCAAAATAAATCAAAAAAAAAATTGGATGAAAATATGTTGAATTTTCCGGGAAAACTCGATTTTAAGTTAGCAGAGCAATTAATATATGGGAAATGAAATATTTTTTTTTTCACATCAGATCGCGGAAAATCCTTGCGAAAGGTCGAGCACCTAATTTCACTATACGAGTGCAAAGTAAATAAAAAAAAAATTGTTGAAAAAATGTTGAATTTTCCGGGAAAACTCGATCTAAGTTAGCAGAGCAGGTTATGTATGGGAAATGAAATAATTTTTTTTTTCACATCAGATCGCGGAAAATCCTTGGGAAAGGTCGAGCACCTAATTTAACTATACGAGTGCAAAATAAATCAAAAAAAAAAATTTTAGGAAAAAATGTTGAATTTTCCGGGAAAACTCGATTTTAAGTTAGCAGAGCAGGTTATGTATGGGAAATGAAATAATATTTTTTTCACATCAGATCGCGGAAAATCCTTGGGAAAGGTCGAGCACCTAATTTTACTATACGAGTACAAAATTAATCAAAAAAATTTGGATGAAAAAAAGATGAAATAAAAATTCAAAATTATTAAAATATTTTTTTTTTTTTTTGTAGAAAAAAACAATTTTTTTCGTATTTTTTTTTTTTGGATTCGTAGAGCACTTAAGTAGCTTGTTAACATAGTACTCACCCCATTTTTCTACCTGAAAGATTAAAGATTTGGTCTGCTAACTTGAAATCAAGTTAGCAGAACATTCATTATTTCCAAAATTACTGGAGCACTTAATTTAATTAATTTTTGGGTACTTAATTAGCGCTTTATAAGCACCTTGTAAGACCATCAATTTTTTTTTTCTGCTGACTTTGCTCTGCTAAGTTGAGGGACATAGTCAACGAAGGAGTTTTGCTTGCAAAAAATAGTGCTCTCTGGAATATTTATTGAGACCAAGATATTTTTTTCAAATAGTACTTTACCTCTTCCTCAAGCTCAGATTATTTTAACTGTCTTAAGTTTGTTTAAAAACTGTATTTGGGCATATTAACAAATAATGTTCCACATACGCCACCATGCACCTAATAAAATAAAGTTTTTAAAAACTATTACATATTATAGTTTTTTGGAAAAACTTAAAGTGCGGACAGTTTTGTCCGCTGAATGTTTTATGGTACTTTAATTAATCGGTAATGTCAGAATTGGTAAACAAAACTGTTTTGACAAAAATAAAAAGTTTCATGTTAGTCTGAATACCGTTTTTAGCTTTTTTTTCGAAATCATGAAAACATCAATTTATGTATTTTCCCGTCATATTTACAGCAGTTATTTGGCAACTACTGGAATCCTCAAAGGTAATATTTTACCAAAAAAAAGTGTCCTGCGAACTTCATACCAAAAAAGCCTTAAATCTACTTCCAGCCGGTGGTGTAGTAGTGGCAGCCACTGCTCATCATACACACACTTCAGAATGCGGTAATATTCGACAGTGGAGTGATGCAGTGAAAAGCTATGAGTGGGCACGTGAAAAGCAACTTTGAGGTCCAGCTATACTTAGAAATTATTATTTGTTTTCTGATTGTAATAATATAAAGAAAGAACTTCTAAGTTTCATTAAACAAACAATAGTGGCAGCCAACATACACACAAAGCGACACAGCCCTTCTGAGCATACTATTTACGGAAAACAAACCAATACAAAACAGTGCTTTATTTTGAATTTGTGATGCTTTTGTCTCCTTTGCTGGTTTGTAAAAATACTTTTTAAATAGAAACAATTTATTTTCCTGGAATTTAGGATTTATCGAAACTCTGTCCCTCGAAATTGAACTGCCCCAGTGGCCTAATGGATAAGGCATCGGCCTCCTAAGCCGGGGATTGTGGGTTCGAGTCCCATCTGGGGTAATCAAATAGTATTTTTTTCTTAAATGATGATTTAGTTTTATCAGTTTTATTGTTATTTTTGTCTGCAGTTAGTATTCTGGTATCCGTTAGTCGAAGGCGGTTGTTCTAAAAACAAATAAAATGAAGAGAACATATAAATAAACGCAAACACAAAGCAACTAATTATAACAAAATCGTAATTGAATAGCAGCGATATCTAATAGTCTAGGAGCCCCCCATAGGACGACCTTACCTTCATCATTTTATCAAATAGTGGTTTATAGTTTTTGAGGAAGTGCTTAAACAATCAATTTGCGCATAAACATAAAAAAATAATCAATACAAAATAAAACTAATAAATTTTAAATTACCTACGTAATTTTTAAAACTAGCATTTTTAATTGGGTAAATAAGGATACACAAAAATGCAGGTCGATGATGTTCTTTCTAAACGGAAAATGATAGTTTTTTTTATGTTATCAAAAAGTTATAGATAAAAAGAAAGAGTTGTTTATATACATAAAATCTAGAACTCGAGATTTAAGCGTTTAAAAGTAAAAAAATGATAAATATATGACGGTGTTCACATTGAAACATATCTGAAATGTATTTTCTCCCTCTGGTTAGAAAAATCAAAAAAGGAGCACATTTAAAAAAAATTAATATAATATTTTTTTTGGATTTTTGTTGACGTTTTCTTTTGAAAATTCGGAGGAGTCAGTCCAATGTGAACACACCGTCTATGAATGTCTGAGAAAAAAAAAAACACCATAATTCGGGATGATGTTTTCTGTTGTTTCCAAAAACATTGTTTCCATTCCGGGTTGCCGGACTTTTAACTTCATATGTATGTATGTTGTATAGCCACATTATAACAGGTACAAACGTCTTTATCTCATCCCAGAAGTTTGACAAGTTTTTTTTTTCAGTTTGTCGTCGAGATGTATTTAAACATAGCGAATATGCCAATTAGTCTGTCAGGGGTTCTACCATCATTTCAGTTCAAATTTTAAAAATTAGGTCTGCTGCTGTCCCTTCCCCTAAGACTTAAGCTTTTATTATCTCAAATCCTATCAAGAATTAAGATATACAGTAGCGACTTTAAATTTCTATAATGAAAGTTTTTCCAACTTTCTAAAACTTCAAAGAGCTCTTTGATATATGAGGAAGTAAGAATAATGTTATATATGATTAAAAATAAAGGTATATTGAATTTATACAAAAATAAACTATAGCAAAATTAATGTAGACGAAGAAATTTATATATTAAATTTACTTCTGTTTTAAGTGGAGCGAATGAATATAATTCAAATAAAAAGTACAAGTGAGCTCAACTCCCAAAATGAATGTGTTTCGCCCAGATATGACAATGGACTCTTCTGTAAGTCTGTCATATCCTTATAAGACACACATTTTGATCGATGTCTACCGACTCTTATAAAAATAACATCAGGAAGATAATAGGATATGACAGACTGACTGATTGTCATATCTGGGCGAAACATATTCATATATGGGGTTGATATCATACAATACAAAGGCTCCTAACCTTTAGCACCTCATATATGGGATATTCGCAAAAAAAGAATGCCATCTAAAAGGTCAGTAAGTGGTCAAAAAAGGTCAATTAGTTTCTTCAAAATTTCATATAAAATAACCTATAACTGACCAATTACTGAAACTAGCTGACCTTTTATCAGGAGTCGGTGGCCTTTCAAATGGTATACCCTATTTGCGAATATCCCATAAATGAGCTACTAAAAGTCTTATACGACCTTGAAAAAATAAATTTTTAAAATTCAATTAAACAAAAACTATGGCTGACCAATTAGTGAAATAAGTTGACCTTTTATGAGGTCTAGGTAACCTTTCAGATGGTGTATAATTTTTTCAAATATCCATAAATGAGGTGCTAAAAATAGTTTTGACCTTGAAATTTAAAAAAAAAAAATATTAAAAAAATCTATGGCTGACCAATTACTGAAAGTAGCTGACCTTTTTTTACCAATTACTGACCTTTTAGATGGCAAACTAATTTTTTTTAAATTCTATAAATGAGGTGCTAAAAGTCTTATACTGTGACCTTGAAACAAACTTTAAAAATTCATTAAAAAAAAACCTATGGCTGACCAATTACTGAAACTAGCTGACCTTTTATCACGAGCCGGTGGCCTTTCGAATGATATACTTTTTTTGCGAATATCCCATAAATGAGGTGCCAAAAATACTTGGTGACCTTGAAAAATGTAACCCTTGATTAAAAATTTTTTATGGCTGACCAATTTCTGAAACTAGTTGACCTTTTTTGACCACTTACTGACCTTTTAGATGGCATACTTTTTTTGGCGGATATCCCATTTATGAGGTGCTAAAGGTTAGGAGCCGTTGATATCACTTTTGATTTTGATTTCTTATACACCTTAAGTTAAGAACAAAACAAAATGCACATTTCATTTATATTTTAAAAGAATACAAAGAAAGTTACTAGTAGATATTCCATAAGTCCATAGTCTGGCTCCAAACTTTAAAATCATTAACTAGCTAACAAAAAAAACTTAAATTAGGGATATATTATTAAGAAAGCAAAACAAGGAATAAAAATAAATCAAATTAGGGACTTCAAAGTGGACCCAGTCTATTCGGGTCCTTACTGTAAATTCATAGCATACTTTGTTCTCGATAAGAGAAGGGCAGTATGATTTTCGTTTCAAATTAAACTTCACAGTGAAATTAGCAGGACACATTTTGTATCTCGTGAACCAAGCATGCGAGGAATTTTTAGTAAGACTCCAAAATTGTAGTTATTTTGCATCTCAAAAACAGTTATGTTCAAATTTTAAAGCCCTTAATTTGAAACAAAAATTCATACTGCCCTGCCCATCGAAGTTACCAGGTCGCATGGTGTAGCTCGAGAGCAAAGTATGCTTAGAATTTATAGTAAGGCTCCGCATTGACTGGATCCAAACTTGATGTCCCTAATTAAGAGATTATAAGCCCTACGATTTTTATGCAAATTCATATTTCTTTAGAAACAAGTTACACGTATGGGAACTAACTATGTTTACGAATCATGAAATTTGTCTAAAATGGCATTCAATGGTTAGTGCATATTTGCCTATAAATGCATATTTTTCATATTTTTGCATATTTCTATAGTAAATGCATATTTTCGAGCATGTTTTGAAAAAAAACAGAAAATTGAAAAACATAGGTTTAACGAAATTCAAACTCATTTTTAAATTTTCTTCATTTGGAATCACTAAGCTTAGAAGAATACTGAAAGTTCAAACAAAAATGTTCTTTTCAGTGCGAGAAAAATCTACAAATATCTTGGTGTTTTTCAATTAAAATTATTGTGTTCTCACACACTGATTTTTCTACATTTCAAAGAGATCAATATTTATTTAGTTTTGTACTGATACAATATTTTTAAATGAATGATTTGGAAGCTACGCTCTCTTCTTATGCTTTAAATTCGTGTCCTTGGTTAACTGATTTTTCTTTATATTTTCAAGTTTATTGGTTGCAATCAAAAAGACATGAATGAAAGTGCTTTAAGAATTCATGGTCCTGTTTCTGTTCAACTGACTTCTTTTTAAAATATCTCAATATTTTTTTTTTTTTAAGTATGAAGATTTAAAGTAAAATAAATGTTTATTTATTGCATATAACTCCAAGCACTAGCTAATGAGAGGACCATGAAAATGCGAAGGGTGATGTAATCAAAGGAATTTCAGCTACAGTCCTCGTCGAGTCAAAAGACTCAAGTCCTAGTCCACAAAAGAATCCTATCAAATATGCTATTGAGGATGATTGGGGTCTGTCAAAAAAAATGGCATCCGCTCTAATAACTGGTGTCAATATAGAGGCTATGAATAATACTCAAAATAGTACTTAATGTATTAAATTGCAGGCAAGTATAGTGAATGCAGTGGTGCAGGGAAATAATTCCACGGGAATCTGCTTCACATGGGAAATTATTTCACTTTTAGTGGGAATCTGCTCCATTTTTCAAAGTGGATTGATGAATATATTTCACCTTAAATTTTGTGAAATTGTTTCTCACCTAAAACCGTGCGAATCCAATTGGACATATCGCCCAAACATTTTATAGTATCCAAAAAATAAATAAGAAAAGAATTGCTCTAAATTATAAAATGAAAATGTCACCAAAATATTTTTAGGGTCAAATTTCGTTTTTTTCTCGATTTTAGGATATTTTTCCAAGCTAAATTGCAACGGAATTTACTAAACCATATCGCCCAGGCATCAATTTCAATAGTTTTCTTTTAAAAGGGTACCTTGGGTGGCCCGCATTGCAGTTCAAAGTATTCTAATTCCATTTTTGGAGTCTCTGTCCTGGTCACGCGACTCCGCTTAGGATATGCTCAGTCGCCAGGCAGGCACCTATGTTTTCACTGGATTTTTAAATTTTCTTGCATAGCTGGAAAATAACTAACCAAAGATCATAGAAGAAGAAGTGTAATTATATCTCACACTAAGTGGGCTACCTTTTAAAGTGAAATTCATTCTCAGTAAGTGTAATAAGTTCTCTCTCTCTATGCTCCACTTTGAAAAGTGGAGAATATTCTTACTAAAATTGAAATAAATTCCCATGTGGAGTAGATTCCCGTAGAATTATTTCCCTGCACCGAATGCAGTTAACAGCAGAGCTATTAAAAGAATGCTGAAAAACAATTCACCTACTCTTCATAAAATTTTGGTTCATAGTCAAAATACCAAATACCATATGGAATATCAATCACTATTCACTACCACTTTGAGAAGTGTCAGTGAAAACAAAGTACAAAGACTACACAAAATTCAGATATCAAAATAATAAATAAAATGTTGAGTTTAAAAATAAATGTTTCAAAAACTATTCACTTTAAAACAAAAAAAAAGGAACTTCTGGCTTTAAAAAAAGTACAATGAGGTATTTGTAAGTGTTACTTTTGTTTCTAAAAACTTTTTTCTATTTTAAGTCAATCCTTTTGGAAATTTTTTCTCCTGCCTAAATGGAGGGGGGAATAGCCTCACCCCCTATCATATTGTCTTCACCCAACTACCACGTGTTTTGTCACACCTTATGAGGATCACCTTGTATACTGTAGGTATGTAAATTATTTGGTTGGAATTTGAATCCGTTTGTTTTAATTTTTTTTTGTTGTTAAGCTGTGTTGCCTCTGTTTATTTCTCATTTCTCTTCTAGTAAAACCTTAATTTGTAGTTAGAAGAGTTGTTTAAAGTCATTCAAATTATGAAATACCTATTTAGACGAGGGCTAGCACATAAACGATGCCGTTAACTAGATATTGTTCTATTCTTTAACAGAACAATGTTTAAAATTTTGTGCCACTTTTAGTATTGGGTAGGTTAGGTATACTGTTAAACAATAAATTATTGCAATATCTTTCTACTAGCTACATTTATATTATTCATATAAAATTGGCCTTTAGATTAATAAAGATGTCATTATCCAAGTTTGCCATCAAGAAAACATCGGCCTCTTTAGCTCAGTGGCAGAGCACTGGTCTTGTAAACCAGGGGTCGTGAGTTCAATCCTCACAGGAGGCAAAATACTTTTTTCTATTAAGATTTTTTTTTTTTTTTTGAAAATTAAGTTCTTTGGCAATTGATTCGTATTCGTGCTGGCTAAAAATTCAATAAAATAAAATATAATAGATACATAAAATAAAATTAAGAGCCAGGTCTTTATTGTAGGTAAAAGTATGTTTCTCTATTATCACACCTACATACATACTAATTTATTAACTTGCAGTCAAATTCGGTATAAGTATAAATGAAACATTGCAACTGAGATATTTGTGGGATTCCATCACAAATAACATATCGCCACTTAAGTGCATGAGCTATAATAGGTAACTTGATTTTTTTGAATTTTGAATATAACAACGTTCTTCGCTATCTATCTATCTGCGCACGATGAAAACGTGTGTTTTTTTTTTGTTTACTTTTTACAAATATCTTAAATTTTGTTGTGCCGTCATTTATTGGAAGAAAAATGTTGCTAACTATTCCCTATGTATGTATATACATCTTTGCCGAGATATTTTTAAAGTGGAAAATCCAGTTATAAATAGTTGTTCCGGCTCAGAAAGGTCAAAACAGTGCAAACGACATTCTTTTTTTTCTATATCCTGAAAGTATGCAACACAGAAAACAAATTTTTAGATATAAATTGATTTGCTATTAAATTTGCTGCATTTGCTGCATTACATCGCAGAACGACATCAGTGCAGAGATCAAGTGAAGAATTACTCTTGCCAACCGCTGTTTCTTCGGTCTAAGAAGGCATTTAAGTAGTAAGGCCCTCTCTCAGAGAACCAAGGAGACTTTATACAAGACCCTAATCATCCCGGTCCTGCTTTATGGGTCAGAAGCATGGACACTGAAAGATTCGGATAAAAATCTGCTAGGGTGCTTTGAGAGGAAGATTCTTCGTGTGATTTTCGGTCCGGTGTGTATCGAAGGAGTATGGAGGAGAAGATTCAACGACGAGCTATACGGGCTATACAGCGACGTTGATCTGGTCAAAAAGCTGAAAATACAGCGGCTGGGATGGCTGGGGCACGTGGATCGTATGGACAGCAACTCACCTGCCCGACGTGTCTTCGAATCCAACCCCGATGGGGTACGCAGCAGAGGAAGAACCCGTAACAGGTGGCGCAATCAAGTGAATGACGACATCAAAGCACTCGGTGTGCGCAACTGGAAGTAGCTAGCTAGGGACAGAGCTGGCTGGAGGGGCTTGTTAGTTGAGGCCGAAGCCCATCCTGGGCTGTGAGCGCCATCAAAAGTAAAGTAAGTAAGTTTAATTTGCTGCAAGATGGCGTTTGTTTAAAACTCAATTCTAGTAAATTTTTGTTGTTAATAGCACTAAAATTGAAAAAAAAAAAGTTTAAAAAAGAGTAGATACCTAGTTTTCAAGCGCTTAACTGACAGGTACAAAACAGGGTATTTTAATATGAAACACCAACACCGGATCCAAATCGGGAATTTTGTACACAGAGAAAAAAACAACGTAAAATCAAAGCAAAAAACTTTGATTCTAATATTTTTCGGAATGATTTGGCGTCAACGCCGAAAATTCTTAAACCAAAGTGGAGCGACTTTATTTCAAAGTGATTCCATACTTAAAAACGAACTAAATTTTACTACGTTTACATGTTGATTTAAAGTGGAATCATAGGTAAATCAAATTCATCCATCTTTTAAAACAACATTTATCTACGTAGATTGAACTTCGCTTGGTTAGGTATTGATTCAAAATGGCTACACACGCCACGCTTGTTTGTTTACATTTATATAAGACAAAGACAAATGTATATTCATGATCGACGCATTTCATTTTTGTGGTGAATCATTTATTTGTGACGACTTAAGTGAATCGTTTGATGCTATGAGTATTTCATAGAAATAATTATAGGAAAAGTAATTAAATTTTGTTTTTCGGTAATATGAAAGTGAATTTTGAGTGCGCGTTTAATTTGTTCACAAATGTAAGGGCGGTACTTCGAAAAACAACAACGCGCTCTCGAAATTCTTTATATTAAGCTTACAAATACAAACAAATTAAGGTTTACTTAACTATGCAACGCTTTAAAACTACGTTGTTGCCATAAAAGTGGATCACAAAGTAAAATGTGGATTTCAATGTAAAAATGAATACGTTTCACTTTGAAACAAGATTGAGCGCACTTTAAATGTATATATCAATTTAAAAATGATAACGTTTCAGATTACAATAACGTTGAACGAAATGTATATGCACAAAAGTTGATTTCGATGTATAAATAAACACGTTTTACTTTGAAACTAGGTTGAATCTCTTATAATTACGTCGCATATTCAAATTAAGATTGTTTCAACGTAAAAATGAAAATGCTCCACTTTATTTAAAAAACTTTAGATCAAATACGCTCGTATTTAACTTTAGAAAGCATTTTTTCCCTCAGATACTCCTTCAATATCAAACCGAATTATATCGGATTTTGGTATTTTTTTTTGTAATACTCTAGACTCTAGAGTACCTATTTCTACGTTTGTGGTACCTTATAATTGGACAATTTTGTACCTGTCAGCTGAGCGCTTCAAAAATTATCTGTATTTTTGTAACTTTTTTCTGACTTCATTCTTATATAGTATACCAAAAAATGGAATATCGGCAAGTTTTTAACAAATGTCATCCTGTAGAGAATCTTGTAACAAACAACCCTAAGCTTTGAATATTTCGAACGTTTTCTTTGGAAAAATTGATTTTGTTTCTGTGAACAACTTTTTTGTCAAAATTTTTATAAGGTCTTACTGAAGTTTAGAGAAAAAATTTCAAGCTATAATTAAGCTGGATACGTCCTAGGCTTAGAGATACAATTAAATAATTATAAGAAATACAAGATACAAGTAACAAAATATTGGGCTGATCAAAACCGATCTTTTCGACTTTGGTGCTTCGGCCGCCATTTCTAAAGATGTGTTTTAACTTATATCGTGAGAATGACTGATCGTACAATTTTTTTTTACATATATTTCTGTTATCTTCATTTTTTTACAATTTTTTTTTTTTTTAGGATTTTCAGAGTTAAAGCGTGGAAAAGTGTGTTTTTTCAGTTGTTTTTGTTCATATTAACAAGCGTTAAGAAGTCTTTAAGCAAAAACTGAAAAAGCATAACTTTTCGGCGTAAGATTTATACTGAAAGTATAAATCTTACCAGCAAAACTTGTTTGAAGAAAAGGAAGATAATTCTGTTCTCTATATTATATGATATGTAAAAAAAAATTTACGATGAGTCGTTCTCGAGATATTAGCACAACACGCGCCGATTTTTTGTACCTATATACTCATAAATAAACCATCTACCAATTTAAATCATAAAATTTGAGCGGTATGTTCTAGTAACTTTTTATGTTTTTTTTTTAAGAATTATTATTATTATTATTAGATATTAGAAATATATTTATTAATTCTACTTCGCGACGACGCGACGGACGCACGTTTCGATGAAATTGCACTCTTCGTGGTCACGGGATAAGACTGACGTTTGACGTATTTTGTTGTTCTGTTGTTCACTGTTATTAGTCACTTTCAATAGAAGTGATGGGTGCGAGGCAATTTGGATCTTGTTGTACTGAGTTTGTATAATCTTGTGTGCATACAAACCTTACAACGGCAACGACAGACAATTCGTTTTATATTTTTGTCGGTTTTGTATGTTTTGTATTACGAAAAATTATTTTTGCCTCTGCCGACTAGCCTGAAAATTGTAATTTTTGTTTGCAGTTTTATGCTGGGTTTACATGTATCTTTGTCTCCAAATATGAAGAAAAGTAGAGCTTGACAGATGTATGTCAAAAATCCGTGCGTGTGAAAGAGAACCATCAAGAAGATGAACATGTTCGTCTTCATATCTGCATTATGGGCACTTCCTTTAATCTGCATGTACGACGATCTTCTGCATTTTGTTTTCTCTCTATCCAACACATGTAAATTTTAATATATATATATATATATATATAGCAAATCCATGAGCATGTATTCAAGATATCGCGACATGTAGGTATGTTTTTCTTATCGTTGACCTTATTTTGTTGGTTTATTTATTATTGGTTTACATTTATATATCCAAGCTGATAACTGCAGTTCACGCAAAAATACTGATTTTCCCATAATTTATTATTACAAAAAAGCAAACTATAAAACACTCGAGAGAAAGTAAACTTCACTCAACCCGTAGCTAAAAGTACTATTCTATTCTCATTCATACCAAAATAAAGATTCTTAAAACTCAAGTAAATGAGAAAGAATATTGTGATTGCGATTTGTGAGTCTCAAAGAGAAAATAATAAATAATCACACAAACTCAAATACACAATGGAATGAATTCACTCCGTAGAAACAGGCAATCATAATTGCAAACGACTTTGTCTTGAATATTGCAAAAAATCATGTTTGTTTTTGTTTCTCTATGAATACGACTGTAAAATGTTTCTCAAATTCCAGAGTATCTTTGTGGGCGCCTTCCAGCTCACACATGTTGCCAAAGTCTCGGAATGTTTTTTATTAAATCGAAGAAAATTAAAACTAACATATAAGTACATTATGTTATCTTGCTGAGGAAACAAAATAAAAAAATCCAACACTTTGCATTTATTAAGGAAACAGAAAAGTAGTAATAAAACTAATTCGTTTGTTGCCTTATTTTTATATTTATTAAGTTTAAAATAAAATGGATTTTTTTATGATGCAAATTTATAGAACAAGAAAGAAGGAAAGAAAAACTAGAAGATACACAAACTGGAAATAATAAAAATGATGAATGTTTAATGTAATATAATTGATGGTGGGGTTGACACATCTGACATAACCTAGAGAGTTGCACTATTGCTTTGTGCGTCGTCGATGGAAGCTGAAGTTGACCTATTTAAAAGTATTTATCGTTTTAGCGATAAAAATGTGCACTGCTTAATTTTTCCTTTTCTATTTTGCTTTTCTTTTGTTTTGTTTTCTTCAGTAGATTAAACCTGGTTTTAATTAAGTAAGCTCTTCTTACACGTTTAAGGGGCGCAATTAAAACAATAGAATACTTTCATTTTTTAATTGAAAACAAAATTTATATCGCATTGATAACCGAATTTTGGCTAAAGCCAAATATTAGTATACATAACAGAAATTTCTATTGTTACAGATCGGACAGATTATCGGAGAGGGGTGGAGGAGTATGCATTTTCGTAAACAAGTCTGTGAAACATAAACTAGTTCCAACCACAAAAACTTATTTGATAGAAACTTTATCAATTGAAGTCAAATGTAGTCCCTCAAAAGTATTCAAAATTATGGCTGCCTATTTTCCTGGCAGTAGAGTAAGCAACGAAAAAAAAAAACAAAAATTTAAGTCTGAAATCTTGAAGTTTATAAGAACAAACGATTATTATCTCTTATGTGGTGACTTTAACTGTCGTCATTCTTCATGGGGCTGTGTTCGCGCAAATTCGTGGGGAACAGTATTGTCAGGACCTCAAAGTCTTCGAAGATTTTGATATTGCTTATCCATCTGAACCAATTTATATACCTTCCAATGGTCGAGGACTTCCCTCAACTTTAGATCTAGTTCTTTCAAATACAATTGACAATATTTAGCGACCAATTGTTATAAATGATCTTTCATCTGACCACAAACCTGTTGTTTTCTATCTTAATGAATCGTTCACCATTGGAGCTCCAACTGAAAATTACAATTTCAAACGGGCAAATTGGAAAAAATTTAAACGTTGCGTAAACGTTTCACTTTCTAGCTTTTCTCAACCCTCTACCTTTACGTTAGAGGAAATTGATGATAAAGTTAGCTCATTTGAATGTTCCATTAATGAAGGGATCAAGGCGTCTGTCCCTTTACTTTCCGCCTCCCTTAAAAAAAACAGCGAAATTTCTTTACTAATGACGTAAGACAGACGATTACATTTAGGAATTTAATACGCAGACGTTATCAAAGATCTAGGGACTTATTTCTGAAATTTCAATTGAATTTGCTTAACAAATTAGTTATACAAAAAATCCAGGAAATACGTAATAATAACTGGAATCATATGTTATCCAAAATTGACAAACACGACCAAAATATTTGGAAAATTTCGAAGATTTTTAAGAAAAAAAATAATAGAATCCCATACCTTGAATGCAATGGTGAAATTCTTCATACCAATAAAGAGAAAGCCACTGAATTCGGTAAATATTTTCATTCTAGTCACTCAATAACAGAGGGTTATAGTGACACACAAACCAAACAATTAGTTCAAAACAGTGTCAACTGTATTAAACTAACTTCAATTGAAATAAATAATATTCATATACCAATATCTCTGGTTAAAAATACTATTTCTTGTGTTTGCATAAAAAAAGCAGCTGGTAATGATAAAATTTCAAATAGGGTCATCCAATACCTACCAAATAATGCTGTTCAGTATATTACATCCCTATTTGAAAGTTGTCTGCGGTACGGATATTTTCCAAGAAGATGGAAGATTGCGGAGATCATTCCAATAGCTAAACCAACTCAACTACTGATGCAGACGTCAAGTTATCGCCCAATAAGCTTACTTAACTGTGTAGGTAAACTTTTTGAAAAAATCATTCTCCTAAAGATGAACGACTTTGTTGAATCAAACAGTCATGTTCCAAATGAACAGTTCGGTTTTAGAAAGGAGCACTCGACGACTCACCAACTGGAAAGAATTACAAATACAGTTAAAGATTCTCTTAAAATCAAAAAATCACTTGGTATGATATCATTTGATATCCAAAAGGCATTCGACAGTGTTTGGCACGACGACGGCCTGCTTCACAAATTATTCACTCAAAATTTTCCTACCTACATCCTTAAAATCATTCAAAGCCTTCTGTCAGATAGCGTTTTTTATGTCAAAATTATTTCCGATTCATCTCCTCTGTTTCCCATAAAAGCGGGCGTTCCACAAGGTTCAACCTTATCGCCACTTTTATATAACTTGTATATTGCTGATTTTCCTAGACACTTACACTGCGAAAATGCCTTCTTTGCTGATGATACAGCTATATTCTGTACCTCTAACGATTGTCAAAGTATATTAACGAATCTACAAAACGCTCTATTTGAAATAGAAAAGTTTTTTCACAGGTGGAAAATTAAAATAAATCCAACCAAATCACAAGCGATATTTTTTTCAAGAAAGAGAAAAGCTTCAAATCTACCTCAATATAATCTGTCGATCTGTAACACTCCAATAGAATGGACAAGAACAATAAAATACCTAGGTATCACTCTCGATAAGACATTAACTTTCTCAAACCATATTACTGCTTCTATCAAAAAAGCAAATCTATTAATAAAAGTTCTGTATCCACTTATTAGTAAAAATTCTTATCTAAGCAAGGATAATAAGCTTATTCTCTATAAAGTTGTCATACTTCCTACATTAATATATGCTTCTCCTTGCTGGAATAAATGTGCCGAATGTCATTTAAAAAAACTTCAAATTTGTCAAAACAAAACTCTTAAAATGATTATGCATCTTTCCTGGCATTTCTCCACACTAGCGTTGCATGATATTACCAAAATTTCAAAAATTAAGTCTAAAATTACAACAATTTCAATCAATTTTGAGAATAAATGTTTGAGCCACGAAAATGTATTAATAAATTCACTGGTTTAGCCATACCAATTTAGTTTAAGTTATTATTAAGTTAGATTTTAAGATTATTTTATTCATAGTTTTTAAGATTTTTGCATACATTTCTCGTAACAATATCCACTTTCATATGAAATCTCTATATTAAAAAATCTTTAGTTGCTAAGAATCAATGTATTCTAATCTCTATGATAAAAGTATTCTACCATGTAACACGATTTCACCGAAGAAGAAATAAATTTGAAATTTGGAAACTTTTGTGTATCCGACATCATTTTGTGTATTATTATTAAAGTGATGGGATCGATGGTTGTGTGGTCTCATCTTAAACTAAGTTTCTTTATTCTTTTTGTGTTTTATATAAAGCAAATTATCTCTCTATGTATTTAAAGTATAGCAACAATTTACTGACGTAGATCAATGATTTATTTTCATGATCATTTTCGGAGGTTTTAGGCTATCATTGAAGTATAATTACATAAAATAAAATAATTAAATTTCATTTCAATTTCAAATGTATTCACCTACTTTATTAAGAATCTAATTTGTCGAAGGGCGCATTTAGGTGAAAGGTATTTGTCTGGATGTTGATATTTAGGTGAATAATAAATGTACAAACCTATTTATTAATCCGAAGACCATAAAATTGTTAGAATCTTACTGTCTATTATTTAACCTGGAGTTTGAGATTCTTACTCTCCCGGCTGACGTCTTTGATAGAACTATATGCAACTACAACTTGAAACAAAATTTAAGGACTTTGCTCACTCGACTCCTCTAAAAAATTCAAAAAAATATGAATAACTGTTTTCAAGAGAACTTTTTACCAATTATGTAGGAATATATCCCTCTCTCGTTCATTGATTCGAAAACGTCAAATTGTTCACTTTAATGAAACTTGCGTTTGTACTGTGATTTTCGTCAGACGTCCGTCGGTCTGTTTGTCTGCGCGTCTGTGCGCCTTAGCGTCGAGCTAGAGCCTAAACGGTTGAACTGATTGTTTTTATGTGATGAGAAAAAATTCGATTTTTTGTTCTAGCTGATGGAACGGGTAGCTGCCACACAAAAATAGAACATAAAGTGTTCTCGAAAACGGCTCTTACGATTTTAATTAAACTTCGTACATGCCATCTTTAGACCATTTCTAAAAATACTGCATATTGCAGTGCTGCCACTTTTTAGGCTAAACATTAATTTTTAGAAATCCATTTTCACGAAGAATTCAAAATGAAAAATATTACAAACAAAGTTGATTGATTCTTCAGAAGATAGATCTTGGAAAGACTGGTTGCAATTTTCAGTTTTTTGGAAACATTTTGTTTGATGTCTAAAAGTAGGGTTGTATTTATTTAAAAGTTTTAAATGTGTTTTTATTTTATTGTATTCTTTTTTTAAATATTATTATGCTTCGTATTATTTTGTCTTATTTTATTTTATATAATTTTTATATTATTTTATTCAGTAACATAATTTATTTTATTTTAATTTTTTTAATTTAAGATTTGTTTACACTGTAAGATATAATATATTATTCTAGTGAAGCTTTGTTATTTGAACAATAGCTACAAAAAAGATTTTGCATGATTCCAAATTATTTCAATTATTTATGATGTTTGAAGATTTCAAAATGAAGATTTTATTTTCAATAAACATAAACGTTTTAAGTAAATACAACTTGCTTTAAAATAAAGAACATAAACATATAAAGTAAATAAGTACAATATCTTAAATTTCAACACGCCCACTAGATGTTGGTACTTTTATAAGTTAAATTGCAACAGTGGTTATGTTTTTTAACCGGAAGTCCTTTAGTCATAACGTCTGCAAGCATGTCTTCTGTTCTTAAATATTCGATCTTTATCTTCTTTTCATCTTTAAGATCTGGTATAAAGTGATGTCTGATGTCGATATGCTTGGAACGTGCATGATACATGTTGTCTTGAGAAAGATTTATTGCGCTCTTGTTATCGCATCGCAATATCGATTCTTCATTCCAGGTAGTAAGTTCTTTTAATAAAGATTGAACCCACAGTGCTTCTTGGGACGTTGAAGCCAGAGTCATGTACTCTGCTTCTGTAGTGGAAAGAGCCACGGTTGGTTGCTTCTTTGCATTCCACGATACAGGTCCTCCATGGTATTTAAAGATGTAACCAGTTGTTGATTTTCTATCATCTTCGTATTTGGCCCAGTCCGCAACTGAAAATCCTTCTAGACGTCCTTCATCATTACGTGTAAGCTCTAACTTATAGTTTGTATTCCCTTTGACATAACCGAAAAGCCTCTTACCTGCTGCCCAGTGAGACTTTGATGGATTGTTATTGAGCCGTTTGTCTCGTAATAAATGCAAGGATCCGTTTTAGATTGTGTAAGTCCGATTTGTTTTAAATTTGCGTCCAGTTTTTTATTCCATACTCTGCTAGCTTGTTTGAGACCATACAGTGGCTTTTTAAGATTACATACCTTTCCTTGAACATCATCAAATCCTTCAGGGGGTTTCATGTAGACCTCTTCTTCAAGTTCACTTTGCAAGAAAGCAGTCACAACGTCCATTTTATCGATGTCCAAGTTATAACGTACCGCTAAACTTAACAGCAATCTTATCGATGTGTATCTTACGACGGGAGAAAATGTTTCTTGGTAATCGATCCCTTGACGTTGTGAATAACATTTGAAAACTAGCCTTGCTTTATACTTTACTATTTCACCATGCATGTCTCTTTTTGTCTTGAACGTCCACTTGCAGTTAATCGTTTTTTTTTTCCTTTTGGTAATTCTACAAGTATCGAATCTGATAAGAGCTGCATATTCGTCGTTCATTGCTTCTTTCCAAAAAGAATTGTTCATAACCGTCTCTTACAGGTGCATTTCTTGGTCTAGTTGAACGTCTTAGTTGTATGGGAGATGTGATTCCTTCGGAAGATTCTTCAACAGCGGAATCATCTTGAGCATCTGTAAAACTATTTTCCGAATCCGTTGTACTCGTTCGTTCAAAACAAGGGTTGAATCATCATTTCCCTCACGGAATCACATCCTACAAACATTTCATAATAAAAAACATCATTCACCTCGATATTCTTTGGAAAACTCTATTCAAAGAAGACTGCTACGCCACTTATAACCACTTCCTTCTTTTTCATATCGAAGAAACGGTATGATCTTGAGTGTGTGTAGTATCCAATAAAAACTACATCTCTCCCCTTAGCATCCAGTTTCTTTCGTTTCTCTTTGGGAATGTGAATGACAGCTTGACATCCAAAGACTCTCAAGTGTTCGAGATTTGACTTTTTCCCCGTCCAAAGCTCTTCCGGTGATTTGTTTTGTATACCCTTACATGGTGTCCGATTAATAATATACACTGCCGTATTTGCTGCTTCAGCCCAAAATCTTTTTTCCAGTCCAAATCCGATAAGAAGGCAACGCACTTTTTCGATCACGGTCCTATTCATCCGTTCTGCCAAGCCATTTTGTTGCGAAGAATATGGAACTGTCGTTTGATGTTGAATTCCCCATCGACTAGAATCTTTTTCATCTTCCAATTGCAGTATTCTTTTCCATTGTAGCTTCTTAATGCTTTTATTCGCTTGCCTGTTTGATTTTACACGAAAGTCTTAAATTCAAGAATCTTTTCAGCTACTTCCGTCTTGCTTTTAATGAAATAAGCAAAGACTTTTCTTGAAAAATCGTCAATAAGGAGAAGCATGTACAATGAACCTCCAATTGACTTGTGATTCATTGGACCAAAAAGATCTGTATGAATGAGTTCTAGGATGGAGTCCGCTCTGACACTAATTGCTTTAAATGGCTGGCGTGCCATTTTTCCTTTAAGGCATGTGATACAGCTGACTTTAGCACCGTCAACATCAACATTTTTGACAGTTTCAGGAGCCATCAGCTTAGTCGTCTCGATACTTTGCAGCGTATGCACATTGGTTGGGTAATCTATTTCTGCAGTTGCAATAATATTATCCTTATTGTCTTTGACTAGACTTCCATTCTTGCTAAAAACCATTGAAAAACCTTTTTGTACAATTTTTGACACAGACAAAAGATTTATGTACAAGTCTGGAACATGGAGAACGTCCAGAAATTCTACCTCGTTTTCTTTCGATTTTCCTTTCGAAGCCTTCATGTCAAACTTGCCAATACCTTTTACCTCTTTCTTTGAATTATTAGCGACAATAACCTCAGATTTCATAGATTCCATCTTGCTTGAAAAATATGAACTATTGGAGCACATTATGAGCTGATGCTCCAGAGTCAAAGTACCATTCGTCTTTGTTTAGTGCCTTGACTGAGAACGAACTGAACATCGCATTCTTCTTGTTTTTCTTTAGACATTTTGCGGCAATATGACCAAATTCGTTACAGTTGTAAAATTTAGGACGCTTGAATTGTTTACTGCCTGAACTCTTCCAATTTTACCAATGAATGCAGTATCATTACTATCGTCCGTTTTAACGCCTTGCAACAAATTCATTTCAATTGAATCTCCAGTAATTTTAATACCAAAACTTTGAATTCCCATTATCATGGGCTTGTATTCGTCAGGGAGTCCAGCTAAGAGCATTGAACCGATCCATTACTCGTCAACATTCAGACCTGCAGACCTAAGCTTGCATGATGTATTTAAAACCTCGTTCACATACCCATCTACACTTGAGAAATCGCTCAATTTCGTGGAACAAAATTTTTGAGTGAGTCCAACTCTCCTCATAAGTGCAGAATCTTGAAAAATTCTTTGAAGTGAATCCCAAATTTCTTGTGCGCTGTTGCATTGTCTTATGTGAGGATAAATAGACCTCTCTACAAGCAATACCTGCTCAGATTTCGCATTTAAAAGCTTCGTTTCATTTGTTTCAGTATCAGGAACAGCCTTCCATAGACCTTTCATATGAAAATATGCTTCGACTGAAAATTTCCAGTCTTCAAAATTTTCGATTCCCCGAAGCCTTTCTAAATTGTGCTTCATTTCAGACATCTTTCTTTAATATATTTTCCTTAATATTTAAACATGATAAGGCCCATAACCTGATGTTTTAAGATTCCAAAATGAAGACTTTATTTTCAATAAACATAAACGTTTTAAGTAAATACAACTTGATTTAAAATACAAAAAAGGACGCGTGTAACTCAGTACTCGTGGCAAAAGTGAAACTTCTTTGGCGATCTAAAAATCTCGATATATATAGGGATATTAAGCTTATATGCGTTAGACGCATCTAAGTGTTCTATATCAATATGATCGATGGGTTGGGGTTGTAAACTTGAAAATTAAATAATAATGGTGAAAATTTAAAGTAAAAAAGGGTGACAATTTAAAATATATAAATCAGTTCATTTGAGTAGGTTTTCCGACTATTTCCAAAAATTCCTACACTCAAAATCTCTGCAAAATCAAAATTTTGCATATGGCAACAATAATTTGGTTTTATGTTTTTTGCAACCATATATAATTAAAATTTTTAGCGGACTCTCCTGGTTTAATTTAATTTTTTGAAATTAGCCTATTTTGAGATAAAATTTTTAAAATAATTTATATCTCCATACCAGTAGGAGATAGACAAAAATCTTAAACTAGTAAGATTTTTAGGATTTCATTATCTATCCACCAAAAAAAATTCAAAACTCTAGCATTCTAATTAACGAAATTAGAAAAAACACATAAGAGGACATTTCCCTTTTATCTGTTACAATAATATAGATTATCAAAAAATCCAAACTTATTGCAATATAAAATATATTAGCCTATCAATAAAAATTTTTACTTTTACTCTACCTCCCACCACTTAGCTAATCAATGATCTCAGCGTTGCACATAAACATATACAGCCTTATGCATAAACGAATTATAGCGAGTGCATAGCGCTATGCACTCTATATAATGCCTCTGAACGCAAAAACCTCATTCATAAACTTATGCAACGTTGAATAGAAGCAACATAAGCTAAACGCGTTTGGAGGTTGTATAGAGCCAACATAAGGGTTGTTTAGTATCGGAATGTCACTTTGACTCACACATAGCAACAATGTAGATAGATGTTAGGGGGGCGCTTATTTTTGCAATCTTTGAGGTGTTGAAATCTCACTTTCAAAATATTTTATAAAATTTAATAGGTACAACAATTAATAATGTTAGCTTTGTTAATTTACTGTACATTTTTGTTGGGATATTGTGTAAAAAAATAAAGAATACTTTTTTGCGCACTTTATTTTATAGAAGCTGCTTAATAAATGTGAAAAATTTAAAGATTTTCCATCAAATCTTACAACTTTTGCAAATGCTCGACGGCATGCGTGATTTAAATAAAATTATACAAAGATTCACCTTCATCACTTTCATGGGAAAATACAAATGAATTTTAAGCATTACAAAATAAGCACCACCGTTTTATATTTATCCTCAAAAAAAAAAAAAAAACATCACGATGTGAGTGAATGGAACAATTCATGGAATAAATCAAAAACGACGTATTTTTTGTTGCAAATATTTTTAATTTTATTTCCGAACACAAAAAAACAACAAAGTAACTGGATAATTATAATAATATTAAAAGAAATTAATAAGAAACCAAAAAGAATCCAATCGCCAGCAGAATTACTTCTATTGATTTTTCACACAGCACACACACAGCTGGGTCTCTTTTGTCAGTTTGGAAATTAAAACGTACTAGATTCCTCCTTTATGGTACTAATTTTGACACAAGCTCATTATAAGTATAATGGGTTGAAAAATATGTTATGCATAACAATTTATGCAACGTTGTATAATGGCTACATAAATCCTTATGCAGCGCATAACTATTCATCTGTTTAGCGGATTCTAATGAATACGGCTGATAAAGTATATAAGTACATAGTACAATATCTTAAATTTCAACAATTTACATTGTAACAAACTATACAATAACAGCCGTATTCATTAGAATCCGCTGAACAGATGAATAGTTATGCACTGCATAAGGACTTATGTAGCCACTATACAGCTCTAGTAAAACATTAGAACGTCCTTTCACATATCACCAACCTGCCAGTTAAAAAAATATCTTATAAATTATTATGTTTTCTTATTAAAACTGTGACTAATGTAAAATGTAAGTTTTATCTCGGTTGTTTCTAATTAAAAGTTGTTAGAAATATGGTAAATAAATTATTATTCTGGCAAATAATTTATTTTTTAGGAACGTTAAATAAAAAAATAATAATAAAAATAAATTTCAGAAAATAACCTCAATTAAGAACATTGTATTAAAAAATTGCCAGGGGACTGAGAGTTTTCATAGTTTTTGCACCAAAAACATAGTAGGGTTTTATTTTATATAAGAAAAAAATATTTTATACTGTGGTTTCACTAGGCCTAAACAATAGCGCACAAAAATATGCCTGCTTAGATACAAAATTTGTGCGTTAACCATTGCCAGGGGATTTAGAAACTGAGTGGACATTCCTCGTTTTATCACAAAAAAATGTATTCTTCACAACTGACATACATAACGGACGCCATGAATGGTCACTATTACGTGTTAGCGAGGTTTGAAACTTTACTATACCATATCTGAAACTTCGATCGGTATATTAGTTATCGAAATTTGCAACCGTTTCAATCTGCCAGTGGACTGATAAGAAAGCTGAGGGACCAAGTTTAATGATTTTTTTGTTAGTAGAATTAATTTTATGAAAAATTTGCTTACTTGATAATGAAGATTTATTCAAGGAGAAGAATGTAATAGAAGCTGGGGACACGTCAGGGGACTGAGAATTAGGCGCTTTGAAGAATTTTTAGAGTAAAAATGTATCAGTAGAAAATGTATCAGATCTTCATAATTTTGTATGGCCATGTGGGTATCGACTAGATTAACTGTAAAGAAAATCGTTTTTAAAACATCAGAGTGGCATCAGAAATTTCCATCATGTGTAGAATCACCCCTTAATTTTTCTAAGAATAACATTTTTTGGAATTTAGTACAGCAAAAAATTGATGTTTTTAAGTTTCTATGTGTCAAACTCTTTGCTTACTATATCCTCTCAAATTAGGAGGATATAAAATAACTCGAAAATCATTTGTTCATTCATGTTTTGATCTCTATAGTTAAATTAATTCCTTGAAATTTAGGTAGTAGGACTAAAAAATATTTGTATTGCCAAATGCAACAACACCTCCCCTTCGCCACGCCCATCCTCTACTGAACATTTTTTGTATTAACTTTTTTTCTTCCACCAATAGGAATTTAAAAAAAAATTGATTTAAAAAAGGAACAAAATAGGGGAGCACTGCAATGGAAGATAGAGCAACTTGTTATTTAATGCTTAAGATTTGTAGGCACGCCATATTCCCTACTTTGTAGGGCTCGACTAAAAGCACACTTGGTATAAAACACTAGCACCCTTATTCATAAAGAAAAAAAAAATGTTATTTAAGATCCCGTGTTTAGGAAAACTACACCATGGAATAAGAATTTTCAGGACTCAAATGGAGCAGTAACCAATTGTCTTTAGTTTGAGCCCAGATAATTCTTATTCCATGGTGTAGTTTTTCTAAACACGGGAGCTAAAATAACTTTTTTTTCTTTATGAATACGGGTGTAGGTATCACACTTAAAATTAACCAACCTTTCAATTATTTTCATTTCGAATCAGCGCGCTGCAGCTACGGTACGGTACGGAATAAACAAAATACGGAAAAAATTACTTTGGTATTTTTATCAAATATTCTTATTCTTGGTATTCATGAGAAATGCAACAGTTATACCAAGTTTCATTAACGGGCCATTATTTCCAATAGTCCAATCAAATTAACAAAAATATCTTCAAAAATTTTGGAGGAGAATTTTATAGTTTTATTTTAAAGAGTACCTCTGGGGATTCTAAAACCACAAATTCCAACAACAAAAACCCTCTGCGTCGCCCGCCATTTTGAAAAAGGCGTTTAAAACCGTTAACTCGATTTTCACAACCGCTATAAGTCGTAGAGTAGTAATTTTTGTTTACTTTTGTAGGTAAAGATGATCTCTACAATTTCTATCTTACAAAATTTTTTGATAGCTCCTACCTATAAAAATTTGTTGTTGAAAAACCAGCAAATTTTCGATTTAAACATGGTTTTTCAAGTTTATCTTATCCAATGTCCATCCAAACGAAAAATCACGGAGGATACTTTTCACAGAACATTAAATTTCCTACATTCCTGTATATTTAGATTTCATGTTAATCAAAAAATAACATGTAAATAAAAAACAAAGTTTCTTGTATTGTTTAATAAAGTGTCGATTGATTTGATTAAACTACCCCTGCTTGTTACCCGTTATATTAACAATTTGTAGAGAAAAGCTATACCTATAATTTTGTATAATTTGTTTTTTAAAAGTTTAAAATTTTTCGTCAAATTTTGAATTTAAAATAGTAAATATAAAGTTGATGGGACATTTATACAACCTTTTAGTACAAAATTGTTTGCCCCTCCCAATAATTTGTATTTAAAAATTTAGCCACATTTGTTAGGTAAGTTTTGAGATCTTAATCTAAAAAATTGACTAGTAGAAATGAAGTTAGGATTTTTTTAAAAGACGATTAGTTCATGTCAATTTTCTTTAGACAACTGTACAGTGTACATAGATTCAAAATATATGTATTTTCAAGCACAACAGAAAATTTCTTTCACAAAAAGACCTTTGTTGACATTTCAATATTGGTTTAAATATTTATTTTCTTCTGCTATTTAATACTTATTTTATGTATCTCTAAAAAAAGAGAACTGGTTCCATCCAGGATCGAACTGGAGACCTTCTGCGTGTAAAGCAGACGTGATTTTTTTTTTTTTTTTTTTTTTAAATTCATTTTTATTTTAAATTCAACTTAAAACTATCTTAATGCTAGACAAAAATTCATAAAAACTAGCCTACTTATCAATATCTTACAACTAACTTACTGGCCCTGAGCGGGCGCTCTAAGTTAAACAATAACTTAATACTATTGCCTTTCGGCCTAAGAACTAATTACATACTTATATCGATCTGGTTTTATTTTTTACCAAGAAAGATGTAAAAAAAACTTGGTATCAGTATCATTTTTTTATTTTTTATATAAAACTTACATACTACCTAAGAATATCTTAAAACTACTTAGACTACTTAAAACTACTATAAAACTACTTACAAACTACTTAAAAACTAGAACAGCCACAGCAAGCATTTTCAATTTTATATTTTTTTGTTTTGTTTGTTTTTGATGTTTTTATATTTTTTTTTTTTTTTTTTTTTTTTTTTTTTTTTTTTTTTTTTTTTTTGGTGCCACCCCGGCTGTCCCTACTTAAAACTAATAAACCTAAAACTATGTAAGTCGGCCAAGACCAAAAAGCTCAACTTAAGAAATCATTATTTTCATCGTTAAGCCACCAAAACTGGCTCTCCTGCTTCACCCTATCTCTTCGGTCCCTATCAGACACAGTCCTACTGAACCGAAGTCGCTCAGCTCCGCCTTGTGCGATGACGTCTCGACTATAAAGAAGTCGCCTATCCACAGTTCTACGGCAGACGTGGTAGATTAGCGGAACCGCCTCTCTATCCTGTATCAGCCCCCGACTGTCTAAATAGAAGAATGCGTTAGGTGGAATATAACCGCTCAAACGCACACTCTCAAAGTATTCGTTGTTGGGGTAGTAAGCCCCAAAAATTAAGCTATTAGCCGAGGACATCGCTCTTGCAATGTGACCCCGAATCAGCTTGAGTATAAAATTATCGATTCTGTTAATGTTGGCTCCATTGTATAGAACCTCGTTGGCATAATAATGTTTGTACTCCGACTCTGGTGTTCTGTGTAATCCAAGGCAGCGTCGAAGACACTGCCTCTCAAACACCCGAATCTTTTCCATTTAAGATGGGGCAACGTTGAACCACACCGGGCATCCATAGGCAATCATTGGCCGGATAAGGGCCATGTAGCAAATCACCTTAACCCTGCTGTCAAGACGGCTGCTATAAAACAACCGTTTTGTCAGGGCAAAAGCTCCCCTGGCTCTGGTCAGAGCAGCATTTATATGTCTGTCGAAATACAAATACTGATCCATCCAGATGCCAAGGTACTTTACTACACTTTTATTCGCCAGTGGATGTCCATGTGGCCCTACGATCACCAGCTTGCGCCAGTTCTTTCTTGTATCCCTAGGGGCTCCATGCAATGTAGTCCTGAACAGAATGGTTTCGGATTTCTGAAAGTTGATTTTCAACTTCCAGTCATCGCAATATCGCTGAATCTTGTCGAAGTCACGCTGTAAGAGAATTCTGATGACCTCAACTGTTGGAGCTGTTCTGTACGCAATTAGATCGTCGGCATACGCTATGGCATGGGCTAGACTACCTATCAGATCGCTGGTGTAAATACTGAATAGAATCGGTGAGTTCACCGCTCCCAGTTGAAGACCATTTTTAATTTCGAAGGTTGCGGTAGAAGTTACATTGCCAATTTTGACAACAAACTTTCTACCATTGAGCATATCATAAAGCATATATAAAAGCGGTTTACTTATGCCCAGTCTGGCTAGCTTTAGATACAGACCTTCTAACCATACGGTGTCGAAAGCTTTCTCCAAGTCAACCAGACAAGCACCCGTACACTGTCTTTTAGATTTGTTCCATTGGACATCAGAAACGAGCTTAGACGCGGCATGAATGGTGTCATGTCCCGCCTTAAAACCGAACTGATTGTCCGGTATGATATTGTTGTCCTCCGCCCACTTGGACAGAGCTCTATTTATAACTTTCTCAAATACCTTACTGATACTGGGAAGAAGACTTATCGACCTTTCCCTTTTTCGGGAGAGGATGAACCACAGCTGTCTTCCACCGCCCTGGATAATATGCATTATTCAGAGCGTTGTTAAACAGTGTGGCATAAATGTCAACTGCTTCCTGAGGCAGATGTCGCAGTACAACGTTGGATATACCATCGATTCCTGCTGACTTCTTTTTCTTTAACGAAGCGAAGATGAGCAGGAGCTCAACTTTCGAAATTAACAGGGAATTAGCCCCGTTTCGCTCGGCGATGGTGGCGTTTGCCAAGTGTTCTTCATTGAACCTGGTGAAACCGAGATTCTCTGATCGCCATTGCGTCATTTCATTTCGAAGGTAGAAGTGGTGAAGCAAGGCTCTGTTTTCCAGGTCATGGTTCGGGCGAATGCTAGCATTCACCTTGTACACTTGCTGGAAAGCAGCCCCCACAGCCTCCACTTTCTCACGAGGATCTTCGATAATAAAGAGGTCATCGTCCAAGACGGCTTCCTCTGGGTCTATGCCTGCTGTCAGAAGTACGTCTCTGTTCTCTGTCGTTCTCAGAAGCTTAAGACACGGAAGTTCTTTTTGATCATTCCGTCTAAATATTTTATTAATTTGAGGAAACATACTCGGGTCGCTAGAATTAACGGCCCGAATTTTGTTGTCCCAATATAAATTAATAGACAACCGGTAATTTTCCTTGATCAATTGGTTGATGTTTTTAATTGACGACTTCAGTGTCCTAATCTCCAGATCGTGTATGTCAGTAAACCGTCTGTACAAAAGTTTCAGTCTTGTCAGAAGTCCACTTTTTTGTCTGTGTAGTGCGTCGATGGTCGCGTTGCGGTATATGTCTGTGGCTTCGCGTTCTTTGTATTTTGGTATTGTTTTTTGCATGTTCGTTGGATCGTATGGTCCATTTTTTCTAAGTATTCGTCAATTTCAGTATTTGTTAAATTCCTGTCATTTGGTGGGGATATATTGTTCGTACGTAGTTCACTCGATAAAGCGCTGGTGAAGCGTGGCCAGCGAGTCTTACTGTAATTGTAAGAATTCACCGGCACATACTCCTCCAACTCCACGAGCTCGTTTGGAAGTTGAATTACGGCAGCAAGTCCGCAGTGGTCACTGTCGTACTCGATCGTTCGTAAACAGTTTCTAGGTCGTTGACCCACAGTGTCAGTAATTGTCAGTCTTGAGTCCTTAAGCAATAGATCCAGATAGGAACCGCTTCTTGGAAACGAAGGCCTATCAGTAGCCAGAAGGTCGAGCATATACTCAACGTTGTATTGATTCATCCAATTAAATAGATGGCTACCTCTCGGATTTTGTATTTGATTTCCCTAATCTACATGTTTGGCATTCAAATCACCGGCCATGAGATAGTAATTCTCTTCCGAGTTCAGTTGTAAGCATTGAAAAAGTTTTTCGAGCTCTGTTAAAAATTCAGTTGGCTGAGGTGATTCCGGTGCATAATCGCATACATCCGCTTCCCATGTTTGAGAGGAATGCATACGATACACGCCTCAAGCAACCGAAATCTGCGTACTTCACTATTATATATAACTTTATAATTAATGCCTTTTCGTACAAAGATTGCGACACCTCCCCCAAAAGTGGAGTTGGGCCGATCTCTTCGTACGATATTGTAAGTATTGTGAGTCAATTTATGTTTCTGGTTCAGCTTAGTTTCGCTGGCCATAAACACATCTGGACTTTGATCTTTCAACAGTTGGAATAAATTTGCTCTACGTTCGGTCCTAACCAGTGAATTTACATTCACAGCAAGGATCCTAAAGGGCCTCTCCGGCAGCGCGCCCTTAACCTATAAATTGCGTTAAGCTAGGCAAATAAGAGTAGAGATGGTCTACCCGCTTTGCCTGCTCCCCGATCTGTTTTTGAAGACCTGTTAATTGGCCCTGAATGGCCACCAACAAGGTCATAATATCCGCCTGTTCCGCCGGAGCCTTAGGCACGTGGGCCTGTGGGGCTGCCTTTGGCGTAGGCTGTACCGTTGTACCCATCCCTGACGCCATTTGGGCGTAAGAGATTTGGGGGTTAACGGACATTGTTGTGGGAGCACGCGTTAATGGGCGTTTCTCTACTTCTATTTGCCTTACTTTTTTATTTTTCAGTTCCTGAAAGATCGGACATCCCCGATAGCTTGCAGGGTGCCCGTCTTTCCGGCAGAGTGCACATTTGAGCAGGGCCTTGTCTTCGACCCTTTCCTCACCTAACTTACATTCCCCTTTAATGTGGTTCTCGCCACACTTAACACAGCGTGACTGCATTTCGCAATTTGTTGCGGCGTGTCCGAACCTTTGGCAGCGCATGCATTGAAGCATGTCACCGCGCCTTTTTAATTTATCCCATGTCACATATTGGTAGTTGAGGACGGAGATACTCCTCAAACTATCCAATTTGCTGTTGGGTGAGAGCTGGACAAGGAAGATGGACAAATTCCGCTTCTCCCGTCTTGCTCGGACTGTGGTAAATGGCTTGACCTCGATAAAGTCGAGATCGCCGTTCGCTTTTTGGCGGAGCTCATTTAAGAGGTCCTGCGGTTCCGTGCAGGAATCTATGCCCTTCAAGAGGACCGTTTGCAATTTTTCAACTTTCGGCGTGAAGCTGAAGAACTCAGTTGTGGAAGCTTTTAGTAAATTTTTAACAATTTTATGCTGCTCCACTGTGGAGCAGTGGATAGCATGTCTATCTACGCTTAGTTTTTTAATAATAAAGTTTTGGCCTATGGCCGACTTACATAGATCAATGGTCTCTTTTAGGTCCATCTTATATACATTAATGGGCGGCACCTTTTCTTTTTTATTATTCGGCGGCTGTGGTTGCTGCTGGTGTTCCCTCTGCTGCTGCTGCTGTTGTTGTTGCTGCTTCTTGATCGGCTGCTGCTGTTTTTGTTGCTGATTCTTATTCTGTTGTATTTGCTGCTGCTGTGGCTGTTCTAGTTGCAGCTGTTTTTGAGGCTGCTTTTGTTGCTGTTGCTGTTGTGCTACTTTTTGTGTAGCCTGTAGTGACTTTATTTTTTCCCGCTCCTGCCTTTCTCTTTCACGACGAGCTTCTTGCTTCTCCTTCAGCGCTTGTATCATGGGGTCAAGCTCGGCGCTGAGGTGCATTATCTGCTCCTGTACTTCCGTGATTTTTCTGTGGAGGGCTTGCTCCTCTCTATCATCATCTTCTGCTGCTGACATCTCTGGCGATGTGAGGTTCACGAAGTGATTCTTTTCGCCGCTAGTGTAGAGCCCTTCTCCACCCTCCGACATATATTGAATTTCCTCGTCATCATCAATGGCTTTTGATGACGAGGAATTTAATTGCTTGTTGTCATTTGCTGCTATTTCTTCTTTGTCTCTATGCGCCCTCTCCCCCCATCCAGCTGGCAGCTGAGCTGTGGTGATGGAGCGGCGCTTTACATTGAGGTTGGGTACACTCCTTACCCTCCTTCTCCTCTTTTTCGGCTGGTCGGCTGGCGGTACCGTACCGGCATCGGATGATGCTGTTTCCAGGGCATCTTTCGATGTCCCCGGTTTTGATGCCGTTGCTGACTTGCTTGTTGAAGATGTTGTTGTTGGAACAGCTTTGGCTGCCTCTTCTGACTTTGCCGTTGTCGGCTTTTTCATCTTTGCTGGGCCACCTTTCGGTGCCCCCGCACCTTTTCCACCTTCCATTCGTTGATTGTCCAATGCAATAATCGTTTGAACTTCTCGATTATGTAAAAAAGCAGATAAAAGTTGAGACCCAGACTGGGGCTCGAACCTGCTACCTTCCACACCGCGGTCGGCCACTCTACTTTTGTGCTATTGCACTATATGAAATTGGCTTGGGTAAACTTGTACTAATACGTCACTCGCGATTTTATTTAGAAAACTGTGAAAGCCGATAACGTTGTGCACACTTCCACAGATCGAGATCGACTGAGCAGACGTGATAACCGCTACACTATGGAACCCACAATTTATCAAGAAATATAAGACTAACCATGAAGAATATTTAGTTTTCTATTTTATATTGCTCGGTGAAACGAAGCTTTAACATTATAGTTCAACATAAGGCTCTATACTTTTAGATGCGTTTTAATTTCAGTTGTACAACTGATTAAATTTAAAAATTTAAAAGTCATAAGATGTAAAGAAATTTATGTCGAATATTCATATTTTATTCATTGCATAAAAACTATAGTTCCACTTCCTTTTTTGGGTTATTTTATTTTTAAGAGAATTTTCACTTAAAAGAAATTGAAAATATTAGGATTCAAGAAGTGTCTCCTGGATTCCCTTTTCAACAAAGGAATTGAATACATCGATGTATCCATGTTTTTTGGAGCTATGTTTTAACATCGATGTTTTTTGTTTTTCTGGTCATACAGAATTTTCAAAATTGCCTGTTTTTGCACGCGGAGTTTGTGTTGCTTGCCTCGTAATCACAACCAAAAACTTGTTTTTTGCATTCAACGCGCCCATTTATTCTTTCCCAAGATAGTTAACAGTGACAGCTGACAATGTCATTAAGAAAGCGGAACTAAAAGAATAAAGAACCAAAAAATATGAACAAACGATTTGAATACAATTCGATTCTGGCAGTAGCAATAATAGATCCAAGATTCAAATTACTCTGAGAAGTAAAATAATTTCTTGTTTGAATGACTTCATAAGAGATGAAAGGAATGTGGCAAATATTTCAGATTCTTCCGAAGAGTCCGAAAAAGAAGAAAGGCTTTTTGATATTTGGACATATCACAAACATTTGGTGCACCTAAACATCAAGTCCAAACAGTTCTCTTCCTCCATCACAACAAGGAAGTGCAGATGCAACTGGGTTCTGGGGTCAGCTGTAGCAACTATAACTCAAAATCTGATTGAAATGTGGAATGATATGAAAATTGTGTTTCCGGGACTTTAAAAACCGGACACCAGATATTTCCCCATTGTGGCTACGTCAGTTCCAAGTGAACGACTTTTTTCTAAAGCTGTGGCAACTATAACAACGAAACCGTTTGACAGGGAAAAGATTGTCCAAGTTATTGTTTTTAAATTCTGTTTTGAATAAATAAAGTAATACATACATACTTATTTCCTTATTTCTAAATGACTGCTTATCTCTTTTCTTTTGGGTAGAACCCAGGCCCTTTATAGGTACTTTTTAGATGACTCGCTAAAAAATTAAAGAAAAGAGAAATGAGAAGTTCTTAGCTTTACTTTTTGGGCTTTTAAAAAAACATCGATGTTTCGAAACATTTTTTGAGGCCGATGTTTTTGACATCGATGGTTTTTTTTTGAAAACATCGATACATGGAACAATCCATGTTTTTTTTTTTACAGTGTTTGCATCCCTACAACTTCTTCGTGCTTAAAATTTTCTTCAACAATTCTTAATTTTTCTTTCTTGTTGACATCCCGCGCAGAAAAACATTCTAGTTTTTGACATGGCACTAGAGAGTTTTAAATAGATTCTGACAAGGCCCTATCATGGCTGATTAATGGCTAAAACTAGGTTCTTGTCGATTATGAACCCTTTTGCCTCGTCAGAAAAACCACTCTAGGTCCCGGACCAGTAAAAACTTTATTTGTTCATATTTTTGATAGAAACATTAAAAAAGGGTATTTTAGTACCGGTTGTAATCCGATAGTAAAATAATTCAGATCAAAAATATGAACTTGAATAATAAAAATAAAAGCGCAATTTTTTATGAATTTAATACGATATTAAAGCAAATTTAGCATAATACTGGGCATTTTTGTAAAATACTCTAGTTATCATATTATTTCATTTAGTATCGTGTACAAAAATGCGCTTAAACTAAACTACATCCCACCACAAAAACAACTGAATATGAACCACTTGAGATGAACCAAGAAATCTGGAATGATATGAAAATTGTGTTTCCGGGACTTTAAAAACCGGACACCGGATATTTCCCCATTGTGGCTACGTCAGTTCCAAGTAAACGACTTTTTTCTAAAGCTGTGGGAACTATTACCCAACAACGAAACCGTTTGACAGGGAAAAGATTGTCCAAGTTATTGTTTTTAAATTCTGTTTTGAATAAATAAAGTAATACATACATACAAGTTTCCTTATTTCTAAATGACTGCTTATCTCTTTTCTTTTGGGTAGAACCCAGGCCCTTTATAGGTACTTTTTAGATGACTCGCTAAAAAATTAAAGAAAAGAGAAATGAGAAGTTCTTATCTTTACTTTTTGGGCTTTTAAAAAAACATCGATGTTTCGAAACATCGATTTTTTTGAGGCCGATGTTTTTGACATCGATGGTTTTTTTTTGAAAACATCGATACATCGAACCATCCATGTTTTTTTTTACAGTGTTTGCATCCCTACACCTACTTCGTGCTTAAAATTTTCTTCAACAATTCTTAATTTTTCTTTCTTGTTGACATCCCGCAAAGAAAAACATTCTAGTTTTTGACATGGCACTAGAGAGTTTTGAATAGATTCTGACAAGGCCCTATCATGGCTGATTAATGGCTAAAACTAGGTTTTTGTCGATTATGAACCCTTTTGCCTCGTCAGAAATACCACTCTAGGCCCCGGACCAGTAAAAACTTGATTTGTTCATATTTTTGCTAGAAACATTAAAAAAGGGTATTTTAGTACCGGTTGTGATCCGATAGTAAAATAATTCAGATCAAAAATATAAACTTGAATAATAAAAATAAAAGCGCAATTTTTTATGAATTTATTACGATATTAAAGGAAATTTAGCATAATACTGGACATTTTTGTAAAGTACTCTAATTATCATATTATTTCATTTAGTATCGTGTACAAAAATTCGCTTAATCTAAACTACATCCCACCACAAAAACAACTGAATATGAACCACTTGAGATGAACCAAGTAAATATAGTTTTAGACAGTACATTATATTTTTTGATTAATTTTAATGAAAAGTTCAAAAGAAATATGTGTGTACTGTACAATGTAATAACTAATTAGAAATTCATTAAATGAATGATTTTTTTTTATTACATACAAATAATATTATCATATTTTAGTTTTTTTGTTTGGGCAGTGTACAGATACTCTTATCTTACTATTTACATAAATTAAGTATATAAATAAATGCGTATTTTGTTCAAACAATTTATAAACAAATTAAGAGTACGAGGCTGATTTCAAAACTAAAGTCTGAAAAATGTGTCCCTGCTTTAGTAGGGCTTTGGGGTTGAAAAAAGGAATTGAAGGCAAATAACTGGGCACCACCATTACTTTAAATTTGTTGATTGAAACTCAGGCAGCGAATGCAAATAAAATAAATAATGACACTAAAATTTTCAAAGAATTTTTTCAATGAAAGTGTACGAAAACCATTTTTAATAAAGCTTCCAATACAAACTGGCAGCATATAACTCCTTTAAATCAAAGATATCGGAAATCTTGAACCTAAAAACAGTTCCAGAAATCGCGACGAATCGATTTCAATCCATATTTATAATTTCATTCTTTCAGGAGTGATTCGAAAGTAAATACCTATATGATTATCTTGGTAGGATTTGCAAGAGCTTCAAATTTTTAACTTTTTTTTTGAAACCAAAACTGATCAATTATATTAAACGTTAAATTTTTTTTCGATTCATCGATTTAATTTGTTTAGTTAAAATTTTGCATATGTATCAATAACGATAGTGCTAAGTCTGATAGGATGCCAAAAACGTCCAACAAGTTCTTACTAGCGAGAACCTCACGGGTGTATGAAACATTTTCCTCGTCGAAATTTTACTTACTAAAAACTCGCAAGGGCTTGACGTTTATTTGATAAGTTTTTCTGGTCTAGACAGAAACTGGTCATTTTTCCAGCTGGGATTGTTTAAGAGGTTAGTATGATATGACCTGTTAACAAGAAAGGTCCAAAAATTATAACAATGAACTAAAGACCTATATTGCTTAATTATGTGTGATACCAAAACTGTTTGAGTCAATTGTATTTAGTATTCTTTCCTTTCACTGTACTTCAATTATTTGTGATAATAATCAGCATGGATTTGATTAAAAAATACTACAGTTACTAATTTGTTTAACTTTACGTCCTTTTGTTTGGATGTTTTTGAAAACCGTGAACAAGTCGATTGTGTATTTATAGATTTTAGTAAAAGTTTTGATAAGTTGTGTCATCGCTATTTAATTTTAAAGCTTGCTTAGCTTTAAAATTAAAGTGCGAGGCTTTAACAGTACTTTTCTAAATTGGATCTCATCGTACTTAAATGATAGAGTCTTATAGTATTGTATTTCTCAATTAGTATTCAAACCAATTTGTTGTTAATTCTGTCTTCTCTTAGAGCAGCCATTTAGGTCCAGTTTGATTTATTTTATTCATAAATGACTTGGTGTCGATTATAAGAAATTCATCTGTCCTTATCTATGCTGATGACATTAAGCTTTTCAAAAGAATTAAATCTAAATCTGACTGTTTACGTCTGCAAGAAGACTTGTTAATATTTAGGGATTGGTGCAATAAAAATCGTCTTGTTTTAAATGTTGACAAGTGTAAGACTATGAGTTTAACACGCAAAAATGTTCCGTTTGTTTTAAATTATACGTTCGATTCATGCCTTCTTAGTAAAGTTTCCTTATTTTCTGACTTAGGAGTTATTCTTCATCCTAAGTTAGCTTTTATTAATTATTGAAATTACAAAAGCTAATAAAATCCTCGGATTTATTAAAAGGTTTGGTCGAGAATCCCCTGACCCGCATGTCCTCAAGATTCTTTTTGTTTCATTTGTGGGACCAATTCTAGAATATAGTTGTGTAGTGTGGGCACCTTACTACTCCATTCATATAACAAGAATTGAAGCTTTGAAGCAGTTCAGAGAAGATATTCGCGTTTCTGCCTTCGTTTTTTTTCCATGGTCACATCAAAATACTCTTCCTCCCTATTCTCAAAGACTCGCTTTAATAAGCCTTCCTTCACTCACTAATATAGGAAGTACTTACAATTTTGTTTTATTGTTGGAATTATTAATGGTTCAATATCATCTCCATCGGTTCTTGATCAGTTAAATTTCAGTTTTAATCATACAAGTTTAAGACTACAGCAACCAATGTGCCTTATATTTAGCAGATCAAACTATGGTGCCAATAGCCCCCTTAATCAATTGATTACATATTTAATAAATTTTACTTTTTTTTAGACTTTGTAAATGATTACATAAAATGTATACAAATTAAAACTATGTTCTTTAACACTTTAGAACAGTTAACTTAGATTAAGTATATTTTAAATAGTATTAGTTTGTTTTTCACGTTAGTAGTTAACGAAATAAATAAATAAATAAATAAATAAATAAATAAATGATACTACTTAAAATGTTTATAATTTGTTTGTAGCTTACTAACATTTTCGAAATTGTAAACGCACTTTTTAATTAGTATCGCGCTAAGACAATTTCCTTAATAAACTACAGCTGAAAACGCCCAACACAGTGACAACAACTGTGTGGAAAAAAACTCACAAACAAAACCAATTTGACAATTATAAATGTCAAAGTGATGTGTTTGGTGCTTTCAACTCTATATAGAATAAATAATGAAGATAAAGAAATTTAAATATTAAAATATTGACTGAGTTATAGAATGAATCCAATGTAGATTCAATGGCGCAACATTTTAAACAGATTAATATTAAGGTTTTAGTTGTATGATATACTTAACAGTTTTCTAATTTTAAAACAACTTAGTTTTATACTAAAACAATTTCCTTCCTAAACTACAGTTGAATACGTCCAAAAAAGTGACAGCTCGTGTAAAACAAATAACAAACAAACCTCGTTTTGAAATTTGGTGATTTTTACTTTAAAATGTTAGGAGATAGTACGATTAAAATTATCAAAATACACTTTTTAACCTAGGTATCATACTAAAAAGGATTTAACATCGTACTAAAACGACTTCAATTTTGCGCCAATATCTTTATTATTATAAAACAATTTCATTTACTCTTCGTTTAATATTCTACATTAACTTCCATAGTTTATTTTACAGCATTGCAATTGCAGCTGTATCAAACAAATTTTCTTTGATTTTTTTCTTAGATCTCAGAATCAAAAATAATCTTAAGGGTACTGAAAATACCTAATTTTGTATCACTCCTTTCCATCATATTGTTGTTTTTTTTCTGATCTAGGTAAATGAACAATGTCACGCATTCCATAGCATCCTTCACAGCTACATACATATGTATAAAAATAGTTTCTCGATACAAACACACCTTTTCTCTTCTATCATACTAATAAGAATAAGGATTGACATTTTCTGATCTGTCAAACAGTTGTGCAAAATAAAAAGCTCGTAAAAAATTGTTAAATTTTGATATAAAAAATAGATTGATAATCAAAATTATAACTTCAATCCAATTAAAAAAGCAACTTTTAAATCCATAAATAAAAATCTGAGTAATAATATTCAGAATCCTTAAAACAACTTGTAGCATTAAGGATAACCCAACTTAATGAACACATAAAAACGAGGAATAATTGAAACCTCCCCTGAGCATACTTACACCAAAAAGCGCAATTCCAGCTTCAGTTTATCCGAAATGGCAGCAAATAACAATATATCAGGCATAAGCATGGAAACATTCAAACAAATACTGGATGAAAAAAACAAAGAACTTTGCAAGGAACTCGCGTCAAAAGCTGATCTACAGAAGCTTGTAGATGAAATATCTGGCATCAAGATAAAATATGAAGAAATAAATAACAAATTTCAACAGCTGGAATCACGAAACAAGCAGTTAGAGTTGCAGCTGGACAAAATTACACTAAAAAACACCGAATCGAATCTCATCGTGCATCTACCTAATGATAAAAACATTGACATGAATGATAGGGCAAAATCCATATGTGCTGAACTACTTGGTAACACGAATGACGTAGAAACTGCATATAGCATCCCCAGTCGAGACCAAAGATCTAAAACAGTGATCGTCAAAATGCGATGTCGGGAATCCGTTTGAGCAGTACTCCGAAACACGTCAAAACTCAAGGAGACGAACATTCGTAATTACTGAATGAACTTCTTAATCAAAACAATGTGTATCAAATGTCAACTAAAAGTCAAGCGCAAACGTCAAAAGGACCGCGTTCAGGAACTTCATCATCATGGCAATTAACAAAAACAACCGCTGTACAGGAAAACTTCGATGTACGTTTACACGAGCATTCTAATTGAGAGTCACACGTCTATCAGAAAGAAGCAGAAATTAATGAAGTTTTATTTTTAAATCTTAGAATTATAAGTTATAATGTCTCTGGACTGAAAAATAAGTTAGAACACGATGATTTTTTAATTATATTTATAATTTTGATGTTATTTTATTATTTGAAACCCATGTATTAATTAAGGAAGAAATAATGTTTAAAAATGTATTTGCAAACTATGAAGTAAAGTGGAAATTCGCTGTTAAAACAAGTATATTTGGAAGAGGTAGTGGTGGAGAGCTTTTTGCCTACTGAAAAAACATTGAAGCAATAGAACTTGAATTTAAGGAGATTGATGAAGCGTGTGTAATAAAACTGGAGAAAAATAGTAGTGTTCGTTACATCGTACCAACCTACTTGAACTGCAGCCACTGGGAATCTGACTTCGAAAAACTCAACGACCTGCTACATAATTTAAATTCGTCAGACCTAATAGTCATTGGAGATTTCAACGGAAGGATAGGTTTAACACAAAACAATTTTTCAAGCGGTTACACCCATTCAACCTTAAATGCAAGACGTAGATCTAAAGATGAATTGTGTGACAGAAAAGGTGCAAAAATTATGGATTTAGCAAATGCTTTTGACTGTTAAGTATTAAACGGAAGTTGCGGAGGTTATCTTAATGGGGAGTTTACATTTCTACGTGGAACATCATGTTCTGTAATCGACTATTGCCTTATTGCTGGAAACTGGAATTCAATTACCGAAGACTTTAAAATAGGATTGCAAACGTTTTCTGACCATATGCCGATGGAAATTATAATTAAAGTGCCAAATTCTTCGAATCACATGAATAATTCAAATACGCTCAACTTGCTACCTAAAATGTTTTGGAATGAAAAAACACGCGATCTGTTCCAGCTTAATCTTAATTCTAATCTTGACATTTTTGCAAGTTGATATGTTCCTGTAGACGTTGAAGTTCTCGTTGATATAATTAAGAATTCTGCACCAACAAAACCAAACACAGCTAAGAAAACCAGAAAGAAGAAACAAGAATGGTTCGATACTGAATGCATGAAAACAAGTCAGAAATCTTTTGCACTCCTAAAGCTTCTTAGATCACACAATTGGGATACCTTCAAAAAATTATATGCAGAAGCAAACAGTGTATACAAGAAACTATGCCGTTCTAAAAAGATAGCATTTGAACAAAGAAAAGTACTGACTATAAGCTCTGCTAGTTCATCGTCGGACTTTTGGAAGGCAGTAAGACAGTTGAATGGAAGTAGACCTGTCATCGCTCCAAATTTACAGGCCCAACAGTTAAGAAACCATTTTCAGAATCTTCTTAATCTATCTTTGATGCACCAATATGCAGTACCGCTCTTTTTGGATGATATGTTAGATGCTCCGTTCACTATAGAAGAAGTCCAAAACGCTATTGGAAATTCTAAAGTAAATAAAGCCCCAGGAGAAGATAGAGTCCCGTTCGAGTTTTATAAAAACTGTACAACTGAATTTACAATAGCGCTCACGGAGGAATACAATAAAATATACCAAAGTGGGAATATTCCAATGAGTTTTAGAAAGGCTATATTATATCCCCTGCACAAAAGAGGAGATTACAACGACCCACAGAACTACAGAGGAATATCTTTTTTAAATACATCTTCGAAACTTTTCAGTGCCGTGCTATACAACAGGCTTACTAATTGGGTAAAAGAAAAACGGGTACTTAATGAACTTCAGGCAGGATTTAGAGAAGGTTATTCAACAGTAGACCAAATATTTTCTCTTATGAATATTGCTGAGATATACATGAAAAAGAATAAAAAGTTGTATACCTTGTTTGTGGGCTTTCGAGCTGCTTTTGATTCTGTGCCACGTGAAGCGCTATTTTACAAACTGTATATGATCGGTATTTCGAGTAAAATGATACGAATTTTGAGAGCTTTGTACGACAATAACTCAGCGACGGTCTGGGATGGGAAATGCCTTTCGGAAGAGTTTGCAACTATGATGGGGGTAAAACAAGGATGCATCCTGAGTTCGCTTCTATTTATTTTATTTATTAATGATATAACAGATAACATTGGAGGTGGTATCAGAATAAATACAACTTGCATTCCTGCCTTAATGTTCGCGGATGATTTTGCTATATTTGCTGAGACCGTTAACAGTATGCAGCTGATGGTAAACCGACTGGCGAATTATTGTAGAAGATGGAACTTGTCCGTTAATTTGACAAAGACAAAAATGATCATATTCAGAAATAGTGGAGGGAGATACTCAAAAAATGAACAATGGAATTTTGAAGGAGAGCAGATAGAAGTCGTGAGAGAATATAAATATCTGGGAGTTCTGATCACAGCCAACCTCAATATGAAAAAGCATTTTGAAAATAAATTATCAGAAGCAAAGCGTGCTATCGGTTCAGTTTGGGGTAGATGCATAGGCAACAAGTATTTAAACCACAGCTCAAAACAAAAAATTGTACGTGCAACTGCAACATCCATCATGTTATACGGAGCACAAGTATGGGGATACCACTCAAATACTACTCTTGAAATTTTTCAACGATACTGCATCAAAAGAGTATTTAAACTACCAAATAGCACATCCAACTACATGATTCATCTGGAGACGGGGATGCCGCCACTATTTCTGGAGACACTCAAATTACACTTTGATTATGTGCAGAAAGTTATGACCATGGATGAGCGTAGACTGCCAAAAATAATACTCTCCTACCTGCTAATAAATAAAAGTAACTGTGTGAAAGAATGGAAAACACTAGCACATAATGGTGGCTTAAGTACAAATTTTGAGAACATCCAACACGACGAACTTTATAAAATAATAGAAAAAAACAGGTAACTTTATGTATGACTCATATGTCAATGAAGCTCAGTCATCTCAGTATAGAATGTACTACAGTAAACTCAACTACAACTTACAAGAAGGAACATATTTTTTGAACACAAACTCTGCAGAAAAAATAAATATTATATTTAAAACAAGAGGTGAAATGTTAGGCCTTAATTACATACCACATCGACCCGATCTTCTACTTGAATGTAACCTCTGCAATCTGAAAGAGAGAGATTTTTACCATTTTATTGGAAAATGCCCTATTTTGTGCGAACTACGAAAGATATACTTTGGAGCCAATCTTCTGGAGATGGTGGATGTGCTGTGCATTTTGAATGGAGACCGCGGATGGGACTTACTATACAAGTATACTGGTAATGCGCTGCACTACAGAACACGTATTATTGAAGGCAACTTTTGATCATCGAACTATCTTTTTATATTGTAATTAAAGTTAACTTTTATTATGCAAGAAACAAAATTTGTCAATCTGGTAGACGGCATAATGCCAAACCAATTAGACTTTAAGCTAATTTATCTATTGAATGAACATACATGAATGTTAATTTGGTCAATAAAAACTAACTACTAATAAGAGCTCTGTTGTTGTCTTATTTGTTTGGTAGCCAGTGAACGCAGGGAGCTCAGAAAAATTCACATGTGTTCAATATAAAAACAAATATTAAACTAAAACCTGTTATCCTTTTGGTGGCTTCTCCTTTTGTCCAGCTGGTGGGCGAAACACAGTTCCGGATTCATTGTTAATTTCTTTGACTAAAATACGCCCCAGTATGTTCGGTTGTAGTTAGTAATAGTATTATTATGCATGTACATTGTACATAGTACTTATACCTAAAGTGTTAGTATTATAGTACTTATTAATAGTTTATAATAACTCATAATGTGTATTTGTATGAAACTAATTTGTACACGAATAATAAAAACATTCATTGTCGTTGGCGGAGTTTACTCGTCCTTTCAAGGTTTTTCCTTTGGTGTAAATTCAATTGGTAACTGTCAAGTTAGCTCACGATAAATTCCGGCACTGATTAAATCATTGCAGCTCAAAACTCTTCCCTCGATTTCGCTTTTTGCCACCATCATCTTTAGTTTTGACTTTTTTTCAATGAATAAAAACTGAGTGTCAAATGAAAGGAACCATTTTCTTTCTTATGGTTGGCTGTTCGTTTGTTTATCAAGTGTTTAGTTTTGTTGGCTATCTCTTTCTCTTATCAAAAATAAGGATTTCCTTAATGATTGACATTTTTCGAACTTATGGTTAGTTGCATGCGCACTGAAACTAAACTGAACTTGCAGACTGATTTTAAATAACAGGTTGAGACTTGAGAGAGAGTTAACGAAATTGTCTCTAGTTATGTATTTTTTTCTATTGATACAAATGTTGCAAAAGAATATAAGGTTGGGAGAATTTTCAAACAAGTAAAAGAATGATTTCAAGTTAAGAGCTTTTGCTATTCCTTAGATATTTTGCAGAGAAATATTTAAATTGTGGAGTATTATGAAAAAGCTTTACACTTTCATTGAATTTCTTAATATATTTTCAATACAAAATTCGGAAGTACATAATGATAATCAGTTTTGAAAAACCAAAAACAGGCGATTACAAGTTGCTTCAAAAAAAAAAAAAAAAAAAAAAATAGCTGTATGCTGTAGGGACTCTATTATATTTATAAGCAATTAAGAAGGGAGGGATCATTTCATGAAGAGTGGTCAAAAAAATGCCAGCTTACGCCAATGCTATACAGTTCAGGGACTAGTTTACAAAATGTGTATTGGAGACCACACCAAACTTTTCTAGAAATGTTTGATGCCTTGATAGCCTTATACCTTTTAAATCTAAACTCTATTTATGCGTGTATGACCCATTATTGTGGTTCCAAACACGTTTTAAAATGTGTAAATTTTCAAACGTGATATTGCAGATGTGATATTGGTACAATGAATAATCTTGTGGAATTTTTCTTTTTTTATTTAAGAAATTGCTTGGCTTGCAATTTGAAAAGATTGATTTTGATTAATGCATTTAAATGTTGGGCAATTTTTGCCCTCAAATTTGCATGTGTTATTGTTTCCTTAAATTATAATGGAGCATTCTTCGCAAAGCATTTTATTATTTCGCATAAAGCAGGCATATAACTTGATTAATTATATTAATTAGCTGTTTATCATTTGGCATTTTATTATTTTAAACTTTTAAATAAATTGTCCTCCCTTTCGATATAATATGAATATTACGTTTATAAAATTCTCCCGAAGTTTTAAAGCTTATAATATTAAAATTCTCTGCCGTAAGGAGCTAGGTACCCGCAAAGAAAAACATATTGTTTTCGACAAGGCACTAGACAGTTTTACATAGATTTTTGCAAGGGGCTAGCAAGGGTAAGCAAAGACTAGAACAAGGGCCTTGGCGATTATGAACCCTTTTGAACCCTTTTTACAACAAGTTATTACTAGGGAGGGCCTCACGAGTGTTTGAAAAGTTTCCCTTCTTTAAATTATTGGTACCTACTGAAATCAATCAAGGGCTTGCCAAGTGTCTGACAAGTTTTCCTCAATTAGATTTTCCCTGCTGAAAACTTTCTAGGGCCTTGCATCAATTTTATGCAAAAAGCGTTTTTTTTTTTGTTGTAGTTTTTAATTTGTAAAAAATACAAATATTTTTGACGTCAGAATCATCTCTGAGAAAAAAAAAACAAAAAATATCAATTTGTACCTCATTTATCAGAATAAAAATTGGTATTGTTTTCAAGGTTTTAAATATTACAATTCGTAAAAATTACATAAAACAACCCTTGTATTATAAGGGGTTGAAAATATGTTTAGCTTATTCCTTATTTAGTAACGAATAAAATGGTTAATTACATTTATTATGGACTGATCCCTAAATAGATAGAAGAAAATGGGCACGACTGGATCGCACAAACTTGTTCTCTTAGCTAACAACTTGAACGTAGCTTAAAATTGTCAATGTGCACTGGTTCTATAATGTGCTGTGGTTCTATAACATTATGATATTATTAAAAAAAAGTTTTAAAAACAATTTAAAACAAAAATGATTACTATAACTTACTATAAAATTGTTTTTTTTTTTTAATAGCTTGAACGGATAGAGCTCAAAAAAGTGTGCCATCTGATTTGTTTGATAAATGTGAATTTACGAACAAAAATTTCAAAAATCGTTAGAGCGGTTTTCTTGAAAATAATTTTTTAAAAATTCTTGAATTTACAAGCTTACATAAAATTTAAAAAATATTCATTGACCCGTTTTCAAGATATTGAATTTTCAAAAAAAAATTTCAATATTTTTTTAAAAATCCAAAAATTATTTCTTTCAAAAAAATTTATATGCAAAATTCTTAAAATTTTAAAGGACAACTTACATAAAAAATTTGTTTGAAATCGGTGTAGCCATTAACGAGAAATTTGAAACCCAAAATTTTTTTTTCTACCAAAATATTTATTTTGTAATTTTTTTTTTCAAAATCGTTAGAGCCGTTTTTGAAATAAATCACTTTTTGTATATTGGTTGTATGGCAGGTACCGTTATTTTTTGAGATAAAAATCCCATAAGAACCTTAAGTCCAAAGTTTGAAGAAAATAGCTTCAGCCGTTTAGGCTGCAGGCCTAGGTACAGACAGACAGACGGATAGACAGAATTGCGGACCCACTTTTTTTCTCTTTCTCTATAATCGTAATGTTAGGGAAAATTATTATCTCGAATTTTTTTTTTTGCACGAATCCTTAACTTGCCCTATACTACGTATACCGTTAGTAAAAAAATATAAACAAAAAATAGAATATTTTGTTTTGCTTTTTATGATACTAAAAGATTTTTAACTCGACCAGTTTTTTGACGATCTTAAATACCTTTGTGGTTTTGCAAAGAAGAATGTTAGACCCTTTTTTATCATCCACATCCTAGTTTTACAGAAAAATCGCTAATTAGTCGTTTTGACACTAAAATACATAGACCAAAATTAAAGCCAGATCCTAGTCTAAAATCAGGATCAAAGAAGCTACGTCATCACAGAGACAAACATGGGGCGAGGTTCTGGTAGACCAATTAATGAGGCAATGGTTGTGGCCAGCCGAACGCCATTGTTTGTTGTCCAGTCGGAAGCCATTTTCTTAAATATCATAAGCCTTGCGTGTAGTATGTACTGATAGTTTTAAGGTGTTAAATTATTTTGTTTAGCAGTAGTTATTGTTGTTTTAATTAATTAACTCATCTTTATATTTATCAACGTTATATGCATTGTATGAACAAGTAGACACAAACAAATCTTTAGTTTCATTATCTTAATTTAAGATAAACTGTAAAATCTCTACTTGATTTTGTAGCTTCAGTAAAAATTGTATATGATAAAAAACTAACATTCTTTTTTTTTAAACACCAAAGAAACTTAAAATCGCTTAAAACTGGATGAGTTAAAAATCTTTTAGTATCATAAAAAGCAAGACAAAATATTCTATTTTTTGTTTGTATTTTTTGTTTATATCTATTTAGGGACCAGTCCATTACAAATTGATATTTTTTTTCTGAAATGGTTTTGACGTAAAAAATAATATTTGAAACCCAATATTTCTATTTTTTGAAAATTTAAAACTCAAAAAAACGCTTTTTGCATTAAATTCATGCTCGCGACCCCTAAACATTATTTAAAAAATCTGAAAAGAATCAAGTAGCATATTAACGTTAAAAAAACTTAACTACAAAAAATTACTTAAATCGAATGAAAAATACACTTAAACTCATTTTATATGAGAAATGAGCTCGGTCACGTGTTTTCCTAGTTTGTAAATTAAAAAGTATTACTTTTAGCTCAGCTCTTCCCTTCCTAATATGCATATTCTAGAGTGAACAAAAGGTGACAAACCAAGTTTCGTTTGACAAACAATATATTTATGTTTGTTTGGTAGTTCCGCATAGAATTTCACCAGACTTAAAAAAACTACAAACAATAATATACTTTTAATTTATGTATTTTGTTTCGAAATCAGATAAAGAATAATGGAACAAGTTCTTTGTAATAAGTTATGTAGGAAAATATTTTATAATTAAGGATTAATGCAATTTAGTTCAAAGGCTACATAAGACCCCAAACACCTAAAACACTTTATAACAATTTCAAGTAATAAGCTCCCCATCAACAATTTTAAAATTTAAAATATTTTCAGAGTTTTCACCTGGTACCTAACAGGAGTTCAGTAATGTTATTCATATGCTTTACTGAAATTTCACAATTAGATTCGTCGTCTCCACATTTAAGTGAAAATAAAGCATGTGTCGCGCTTATAGGGAGGAGGTTATCAACACGGTACGACACGATAGTCATTGTGTTCGTACCCCACGAATTTATAAGAAACATTATGATGGGTTTACATGAACTCCAGTTATTTGAGCCATCACAGTCTTGTGTACAAAATGTTGATGATACCTACATAAACCCTGCCGTCTTGCACCCCCTTACACAAAATTATAGCAATCTGCATTTAGTAACATAAAAACTGTTGGCATTAAAACTGTGAAGACGACTCAAATTGGATTTGAAAAATTCCCTTCGATTTTTGCTTGTCTGTATTTGTTTGTATCTGCATTTTTTATCATTTTGGTTATACTTTAACAAAACTTGTTCTGTTGAACATGTTGCCATTCATTAGTTTCAAATGAAAGATGGAGATATCGCGAACATTATTGTGAATGTAAAATATTAGTTAAATTTCGAAAGAAAATATTTCTTATTTAGATTTCTTAAGTTATAGAAGTGCAAAGAAAAATAACTTAAGAATAGAAATATGTACATATATGGATGTTGATTTACAGTTTTACACAAATAAGTTATGAAATTTCTCACATTAACTAAATTTTCCTTACCCACAAAAAAATCATAAGATAACTAGTAGCAAGAGTAGTAAAATTCTTTATTTGATAACATAATACAATATTACAATTTGTTTCCACATAAGAGTATTATGGTTTGGCCTTAGGCCAAAAGTTGCCTTCAATTATTCGTGATCTATATCTAAGCGCCGCCGATACTGCATATCTATGTATACAAGACTTCCCAGCCTAATTCGCCATTCAAACGGCACAGGACTTCGTTTATATCCATAGAAGTTTTTCCAAAGTATCTTACTCGGAATTCTCTTAGAATGGGACATTCTCCTTAAAATTACAAAGGTCGCACAAAATTGTCAATTCAGGCCTATGTGGAATGTAATTGAGTTTAATTATTTCTCCTCTTAGTTTTATTATTAAAGATAAGATATCATGCTTAGTGGAAATATGTTTAGAAAGTATGTGTTTTCAGAAAGATTTCAGTTTAGCTGGCTGTAAATCATCCTGTGGTGCATAAGATAATGAAAAAGATTAGTAATTAAGAGCCCAATTACAATTGACAACTATCAATTATTGATACGAGTACATAGTTGATAGTTGATTCGAAAATGTAGAACCCTATTGAAAAACGTTTTAGTCAATGAAAATGTAAATAAATAGAAAAATAACATGAAAATTAATACAAAATATCAATTTGTGTTTTGAAATTTCAATATTCATCAATCCTCAATTGATAAACTTGACAATCGTAATGGGGTCTCAATGTTACAGGTTATTATTTAAGCAAACAAAATTTTGTATCAATACACCCAATAATTACGTAAATATAACGAAAAACATAATTTATGCATCACATTTCATTAAAGTTCAGCCGACGCGACGTTTGATAGATTTCGTTGGCTCAATTAATTATTAAATTAATATTTTTTTTAAAATTTGACGTTGGCAACACTTATGTTATTGACACGCGCAAAGCTTTTTGCTTCCACTTACAAATCCCCCACAGAAACCACACCATTAAAATTGTCTACATTATTTTTAACAGTGTGCATGTGCAGTTCCATGCCTCTCTTTCTCTACTTTTCTCTTTAAGTGTTTATATGGCGATAGAATTTCACGATTTTAACCCCCTTAAATTTTCTGCTAGCCTGGTGGGATTTGCGATAGACGCGCAACGAAATATCGCTTACGTTCGTTCGTTAGCCAGCTAGTTGCAGATTTAATCAAACGCAAACGTTGCTGTTGGTCACCAACCAGCCATCACCGCGGTCTCTCATGCGATTGTGTTATTTGCGATTGCTAGCGTTCGTCGTGTGTTCTACACACGTTTTAGTGAACTCAGCAGCGGCAGCGCAGCGCAGGGCAGTGTTTTAAGGCTCATTGATTTAGATACTTAAAATCTTCGCCTTTTAGGAAAAGAACGCAGTATCTCATGAATGCTGCTGGTAGGTAGTTTCACATTTGCAGCGAGTTTCTTGTTTGAAGCAATATGCGTTTCCGCATTGTAAATAATACATTCCGACCATATGACGTATCAAGACGAACAGAAAAACAGCATAAGCAGAAGTGTGCAACGTCCCCAAGAAATGTCGTTGAGTAGCAGCAGTGGTGAAGGCGGTAATGGAAAATGTTCTTTGCGACAGCAGTATGCGCTGCCATTATATTCTGATATGTAAGTGAAGTAGTAAAGTGGTAAATATAAATTAACAATTGCTGATACTAAGTTGTTATTTTTTCGAAGAATTGAAGTGGAATTATGAATTGTAATAATTCCATCTATATGAAAGTGAAACAGATAAGGATAGAAATGTATACTTGCTCAAAAACAAGGCGGCAAAGGAGTAAGGAAAGTAATTATTATTTCGTACCTACGTTTTACTGACAATGGAAAAGTTCTAAAGGTTTGTGAAATATAAAGATCCTTAAGTAAACTTGCGCTTTATACAACCTAATGAAAAGGTTTTATGATGATACTAGGTAGGTACTTACAAATTTTCTGATAAGCAGTTAATTTAAATTGCTGGAGTCTCTCTTAGAGGTGATTTTCGATATTTTTGAGGTATGTTCTTATTAAGCTCATTATGGCATCGGAAGGTATTCATCTGCCCCTCCAAAACTAGTTTTGGAACTCTCTAATATTTAGTTCTAGAATACCCCGTTAACTTGAGCCAATCCTATAATTATTAGGTCAGATGAGTTTGAAAAAAGGACATTCAAAACCTTTGCAAAAATATATCCATTTATATATATAAGTCTGCCTCACAAATTTGGTTAAATGAAGTTCATCTGTGCTATTAAGCGAACAATTTTATTTAAAAAGGGCATAATGGATTTCTGACTTTAAAAAGAGCTATTGCATGATATTGTAACTTGTTAGTATTGTCACTGTTTATTAATTGCCGCGTTTTCTTATATCCAGGGCCGGGTTAGTTTTTACGAAGTTATATAAAATCAACTTGGAATTCTGATTTCTATTGGGATAAGTAATGAGTTTTTTTTTCACTTTTAACAAATATAAATTATTTGAAACTATTTCTCTTTTTGTGTCTTTTAGCTTCGAAATGCCACCTTCACCGTTTAGATTTTTTATAAGAAAAATGTTTAGCATTAAAAATGTTGTACCTTCTTGGGAGGAGGATAAGTAGACGCATACGAAAATTTAATGACGGTGGATTTATTTCATTAAAAATAAGCAATTTTGGCAATTTTGCTATTATAATATTTTAAAATTGAGTTAGATCAATGAATACACCACTTTTTTGTACCTGGCTCATTTCGAAGCGAATGAATTTTACATTCATGTAATTGTAAAATACTGCGGTTTGCTTGCTATTCTAAGCTTTGGTATGCCATACTTTTTGTATACCATAAAATACCGAAAGATTTTTCAAACTTGCCAATAAACTAAAAAAACGTACAATTTGAACATTCATAGTTCTGGCGTAATGACTTGTAGATGTTTTGTACAACTCTTGGATTCAGCGAAACCTATATTTTGACCTCATAATATATATCTGTGATAGTCTGTAGCGCATGTTAGCAAAAATGAGTTCTTTCAACGAGTTGGCCTTATCAGTGTCAAACATTATTTGGTTGCAGAAGCCGACATGAAGCTACTATAGCATACTGATCAATTGATCCACTTGAAGTGCGCATTCGACACACAATCATTTACATATAATGATCCATTGGTATATAAATTTTGATTAATTTTTTTCGTAATGCAATTTTCAAAATGGTGTCTGAAGCACAACACTTACACCCGCGCCGATTTTTTTGTTTATACTCAAGGTCAGCCCATTTAACATTTTAGTTCATACGATTTGAGCGGTATATTTTTTGCAAAAAGTAAACAGTCGATCGGCCTACCCACCCACATTTAATTTCATTATCGCGCAGAATCATCAACGGCCTTAACGGACTTGAATAACATAGAATTTATCGTAGGTTTCATTATTATCTATATGATGGTCAAAATCATGGGGTATCACGATGGATCTACATTGATCTAAGTGCGAGGAGAGGGTAACAATATATAGTATTTCCCGCTTAATTGCACTGACCATTTTGTCAGATTTTTCGGTCAATTATCCGGGTGGTTCAATTAACAAAACTCCGCTATATAGCCCAGGCAAAATGTGCAAAAAAAATGTCCAATCTGCCAAAAAAATCCAAGTGAAGGTTTTTAAAAGCAATTGTCTTTATTTTGGCATAAGAAATACTTTCCCGAAAGTCCATTACCAAATCGTGTGCGCGTCAATAGTTATTCAAGATTAAATGTCGAAAATATCAGTTTTTCACATAAAACTCGGAAACGGTAAATGCTATCGAAAAGTGTTTCATACAAAACTTGTAGATTATGTCATTTTCAAAAAAAAAAATAATGACAATTTTTTTCTTACGACCCACCGCACCGTTAAGAAGATAACGACATTTCGAAAAATGTCAAAAATATATGTTTTTCACGTATAACTCCTAAACGGTTCAAATTTTTGAAAACATCTGAATACAAAGTTTGTACATTATGTAAATCCCTACAAGGAAAAATAATTATTTTTTTCTTTAAAACAATCGTTTTAAAGATATAATTTTTTTAAAAGTTTGACTAAAGTTCAAATTTCTGTTTTTTTAGTTTTTGCTCTTAAAAACTCAAGTTGTCGAAAAAAAATCTTGCGCTCAGTTTAAACATTATAATATTCCCTTCAAAAAAATATAAAACGTTATTCCATACGAGTCAAAGTCGCAAGATATTTTGACTTCAATAGTGTCAACTGTCAAAAAACCGGTTTTTTGCATATATCTTTTAAAACCTAAGCTTAATCGAAAAATTATATCAGCAAAATTTGTACATTATATTATATTATATAAGCATGCATTAACAGTTTTTTCTATAAGCCATAATTTTTTTTTATAAACATCATTATTTAAATAAAAACACCAAAAGTCTAAAATACCGGTTTTTGGCTCTTTACTCTTAAATGACGAATTTTTCGGAAAATATTTTATACCTATTTTGCAGATGTGAATATTCCCTAGAGGAAACATTATATTACTAAACATTATAACACTTTTTTGCGTATAACGAATTAGTTGCAAGATATTGCGACTTCAAAAATGGTCAAACTACGGAAATATAGTTGGTACATACATTTTATTACAAAATCCTGTTTATTCGAAGTTGTTCATTTTTGAAGTCGCAAGTCGAAAGTCGCGCATACTGATAATGGACTTGCGCGACAGTATTTCTTATGGCAAAATAAAGACAATTGCGTTTAAAAACCTTCATTGGGATTTCTTTGGCAGAAAAAGTACAATTTGCCTGGGCTATTATTGACCGACCTGTTCAATTAAGCGAAGTCCGTATAATTAATTGCACGAGTCCGTCAAATAAAAGATAAAATATTCATCTAAAAAATTTACTATGCTAATTTCAGTGACAATTTTAGTGATTCCAAGTAACTATAATTTATTTTTGGTTTCTTTCATAAGGATTTTATTTTGGCCGTTCAATTAACCGAAACGTTTACATGGTTTTAGTTTTTCAGCTGCATTTTCTTTAGATCAATTAAACGGGGTTCAATTAACCATTTGCAAATTGTTTAAGCATTAGAGTCAATTTAAAAGGAATAGCATTCAAAAAGTGGCTTCCATTATCGTTCTTCAGACGTGCTTAAAACAAATTACGAAAATATAAAACATTTACAAAAAGAGTAACCTCTTTCTTGCCTATGCTGTGAGAAAAAGTGCTGTTTTTTTATTTGCTCAAATGATTAGACACACACGTAATAAGATACTTGGTGGCGATCTGTAACGTAGATTTGAGTTAGTTAAAAAGTTTTAGCAGTAAGGAGTATTTGCTTTTGATTTTAATCCAAATTGGAAAAAGAAAAAGTTTTAACCGCGGCAGAATAAGGAAAATTTGACGCGTTGCATTCCGAAGGGTTTTCCATAAAAAGTATTGCCAAAAAAAATAGGCCGAAGTGACCATGTCGTAAGAAATTATATTAAAAACAGTTTTGCCAAGGGAAGGACAAAAACCGCTTCAACACCTAAGGATAAAAGAAAAATTCAAAGAATCGCGTCAAATTCAGCTGTAACCACCAGCAAAATAAAAGAAAAAGCGGAGATAACTGCCAGCACATTAACTCTTCGGTGAGCTTTTTTGAGTGCAGAACATCTAAAATTGAAAAACAGTTCTTTCATACCGGGGCAATTGCAAAAGGGCTTTGTAGGGAACTTCGGACCTTTTCTTTCGCGACCAACTAACTAATTCAACGTGTGCGTCTAATCATGTGAAAAAAACAGTTCTTTTTCTTACAGCATAGGCAAGTAAGGGAAAAAAATACCCGCTAACTTCCACTCACCTGCCATTTGTTTATGTTTTTTGTTGAGATCTTAGGGGCCAGTTATAGCTATCATTGAAAACCATCATTGAAAAAGTTAACTGTTGATTTTGAGACCTTTCGAAAGTTTAATCATTGAATATTTTAATGCAGAAATATAGCTTACGACTTCAAAATTATTTCTCCTTCAAAAAAAAATCATTTTGACCCATATCTTCCCCATAACGTAACTTTTAATTTTTCAATGATGAACTACCTTACCAATGATCATTGAAAAAATTAAAAGTTACGTTATGGAGAAGATATGGGTCAAAATGAATTTTTTTTGAAGGTGAAATAATTTAAAAATCGTAAGCTATATTTCTGCATTAAAATATTCAATGATTAAACTTTCGAAAGGTCTCAAAATCAACAGTTAACTTTTTCAATGATGGTTTTCAATGATAGCTATAACTGGCCCCTTAATAAACTTTTATTAAATGACATTTATGTAAAAAAATGAGTGCGTTTAATCAAGTGAAGAGCACTGTATATATGTTAAATTTTCCTCGTCACTAATGTTTTTAACATCACTTTCTTAACTCGAAATACACAAAAGAAATGTATGGAAAGGAAAGGAATGTATGCTTTATTATTATCATTAAATGGCAGTTGTCAATTAGTATTTGATTATGATTTTGTGTTCTGAAAGTTGAACGAAAGCTTAAACGACAGAATACATGCGTTTTTTAACGTGAACTACAGAATAATCAAGTTTAAGGTTTAAACAAACGAACACTTACTCCCAGTTTCACAGTGGAAGTTTAAACTTTAGATCAGCTGAACCTTGAACTGAGTTTTAATTTTTGGTTTAACTCTTCCGGTTTCATAGTGAAATCTGATCTTCAGATCAGTTGAACTTCGTTTAACTAGATTTTATGAAAAAAAGTTGGCAGCATTGTTTGTTTTTGCCTCACCAAGTCCGTATTGCAACCAGTACGTAGCTTTCCTTGTCTCTTCTTTCTCTTACTGAAGCAAAGAATACGCGAAACAGCAACAATTATTTTGGGGTGTCGACATTTTTTTTTCAAGTGACACGAACTTAATTAAAAAAGAAAAATGGAAAATAAAACAATAATTGTGTAAAAAAAGAGAAATAACAACTTTTCAACAGCAGACATAGATTTGCCGATGGAATTGGTTATGAATAATAAGTAAATAAATTCCATAATGTATTATGTATAGTGGCCCCAAGCGTTGAACTTAGGTTTAAACGGCAGAATGATCTCGGTTTACTTTAACTAGAAATTGAACTCAGTTCAAGGTTTAAACGAAACTGTGAAACTGAATAAATTGTTGATCTGAAGTTTAAACCAAAAGTAGAGTTTAGACTTCCACTGTGAAACTAAGTTTAAACTGAAACAGTAGTTTAAACCTGTACTGTGAAACTGGACATAAGAGATAACTTCTGTCGTTCCAAAGCATTTTCTGCCAGTCACATTTGACTGCAGATGAACTGTAAAGTAATTGGCAGTATGTTATTGTTGTTGCACTACGCATAGTTTTTTAACTAACTGAGATGAGATGTCTTACTAAAACATAGATAGACATCTCATTATTTTTATTATTTTCAAATTTTATGAATAATATTAATCAAACAAAAACAATTAATATGCACTCCTGTGTAGTGTTTTTATTTCAACCTTTATGTATGCGTTATTTGCTATTCTGAATCCTGATACATGAAAGTTCTTTAACGATTTTTTAAAAATACTGCCCTCGCATAAAAACAATCTAGTTTTCGATAAGGCACTAGAGAGTTTTTTTTTTTTAAAAACAACGGTAACATGTACAATGCCCTGTTATTTTTTCATGAAAGGCCAGAAGTCCCTTCTTTCATTTCCTTTTTAAATAAAGTTCTTTCAATGAATAGTTTTTGAATTATTAATGTTTGAACTCAAAATTTTGAAAAATAAAATTAAAAAATGGTAAAAATTATTTTTTTTTCACAAAATTTCACGTAATTAAGTACTATTTTTGTTTCCAAAATTCAATGCCCTTATCAATTTGTAGTCAAAAACTGAAAACCGGATGGTTCTAGGACTGTTACTTTTTAAGATATTGAAAAGTAAATGAACCAGCTTTTTCATAAAAATAAGACCAATCCGGCTAAGTTATTATTTCAGCAACCAGTTAAAATAGGACAAACATTCGGAAAAAATTCTTAAATTTTTGAAACTTGGTGGGAATGTCGGATTAACCAAAAGATTAAAGAATCAAAAGAGTCCATAAAAATATCTGTATCCCGCGGGTGCTTTTTGGAGGGGGAAAGGGGGAGGTATGACTTATGGAAATTAAAAAATTATGATGATACAATTTGGACATATGATACATGATTTTAGGGTATTTTTCAATTCTGAATCTAATAACATCAAAATTAAGGCGATACAATAATCTTAAAAAAAAGTTATGGTCCATTTTATCCAGAGATGACTGTTTTTCAGTAAAACTGGTAAACTATTAAAAAATACCTTGAAAAGAATGGTACATTGATGAAAATTTGTATAAATATTCAATTTGGCATGATAATAAAGGATCAAAAGAGTACATACAAATATCTATGACGAAAGGGTGTTTTTCTTAAGGGAAAGAGAAAATATGAAATTTTGATCATAACACCTATCCCAAGAATGGGATGAAATTTATTAAAAATGTTTCATTTGTCAATTGCCAAATTGAATACTTATACAAATTTTCATCAATGTACCATTCTTTTCGAGGTATTTTTTAATAGTTTACCAGTTTTACTGAAAAACAGTCATCTCTGGATAAAATGGACCATAACTTTTTTTGGGATTATTGAATCTTAATTTTGATGGCATTAGATTCAGAATTGAAAAATACCCTAAAATTATGTATCATATGTCCAAATTGTATCATCATAATTTTTTAATTTCCATAAGTCATACCTCCCCCTTTCCCCCTCCAAAAAGCACCCGCGGGATACAGATATTTCTATGGACTCTTTTAATTCTTTATTCTTTTGGCTAATCCGACATTCCCACCAAGTTTCAAAAATGTAAGAATTTTTTCCGCATGTTTGTCCTATTAATAATAATAATAATAATAATAATATAAATAATAAAATAATAATTTAGCTGGATTTGTCTTATTTTTATGAAAAAGCAGGTTCATTTACTTTTTAATATCTTAAAAAGTAACAGTCCTAGAACCATCCGGTTTTCAGTTTTTGACTACAAATTGATAAGGGCATTGAATTTTGGAAACAAAAATAATACTTAATTACGTGAAATTTTGCGAAAAAAAAAATATTTTTTACCATTTTTTTAATATTTTTTTCAAAATTTTGAGTTCAAACATTAATAATTCAAAAACTATTCATTTTAAGAACTTTATTTAAATAAGGAAATGAAAGAAGGGACTTCTGGCCTTTCATGAAAATATAACAGGGCATTGTACATGTTACCGTTGTTTTCAAATAATTTTTTTTTCTGTTTTAAATCAATGTTTTAAAAAATTGCCCCTCCCACCTAACAGCCGCCACCAGGGACTACAAGACTTGCATTTCTCTTATCAGCCTTAATAGACCTTTCGACTCATATAATTTTTTTGGGGTTCACTTTCGTACGCCAAATCTGCTGTGGGCTCTTGGTCTAATAGGTTTTTCCTCATTGAACAATCCTATACAGATGTCTCACATCCATATTAAAGTGTGATACGAAAAAGAAGACAAAGGAAAGAGAGAAAAAAGTGTCGTATGATGCTGAAATTGCAGGGTGCTTTAAAATTTGTGTTTCTGGTGTACAAGAGATATTCCTTATGGGGTCCCGAAACGTGTGAAACAAGTTTTTACTAGAGATTGCCTCACGAGTATTTAAAAATTTTTTCTCGTCTAAATTTTTGTACTGAAATCCAGGAAGGGCTTCTTAAGTATCTGACTAGTTTTCTTTGTCTATATTTACCCTACTGAAAACTTAGTAGGGCCTTGCCCAAACTAGACAGAAACTTGGCATTTTTCCAGCCGGGTGACTTAGGTACTTCATAAACAGGAATTCCACATTTTACTGAACAAGTATAAAAAAGAAAAGAATTAGAAATACTTCCAGTTTCATCTCTGAATCGAATAAGACAAAAAAATAATTATTATAGTTTTCCTAATATTTGTTTTAATAGTTTTCGTTTTAACTCCGGTAGACGCCACTGAGAATTCGGTTCCGTCACTTGTTCCTCTCGATGGTGCCGGTGGTGGAGGGTTGCTTTGTATTTTATTTACCCATTAGTTTTCCACGTACATTGCTTTGATGTCTTCATTGTTTCCCCTAGCACTTCTGTCCTTCATCTTACATGTTTGCGAGCAGCACAGCATTAGGCACATAACAAGTAACAAGGCATATATATTGCTTCCATTCTCCAATCCAATCGGCCTGTGCTCCGGTTCCATTGATTTGATAGTAGCTACTCCGTACTCGTATATACTTCGTCTGAAAGTACACAATTCTATTCTGGTGCTGGGTGCTGTCTCTGAGTAAAACACTTTGTGAGTGAGTGGTGAGTACCTACTATGTGCGCCTTTCCTCCTTGTCATCATTATTGTCGTTGTCGTCTTCCTCGTGGTTTCCTCTTTCCAGTTGTTTGTTTTATTTTTTTGTTTTGCCGTTGCTCACGTTTTGTTGTTGCTAGCTGAATGGTTAATGACACGGTTGCCGTTGGCTTATTTTGATTGTAATTTGCACCTTTTTTGCCAGGCGACTATAAGGCAGTGTTTTATGTTTTCAATATAATACACCACATTTTAAAATGTGGCGACTTTTCAGACCCCACATTCTGAAAATTGTCGACCTTAGATGTTTTCTTTAATTTGTTTAGAAATTAAAATCTCTTACCTTATTGATATAATAAGATCATTACAAAATTCCAGAGGACAACAAAAATAACATTAATTCAAGAGTAAGCTACTGAAATAATAAAATAAATGTAAAAAAAGATATTTTCAAAATATTTTCTAATTCGGAGAAGATTCTGAATGTTATAATATGTTTGAAGATCCAGTTTTTTTTTTTTTAATGAATATAATTCCACAAAATTCTTCCTATTTTCAAAAATAATCTCAAAATCTGACTGTGTGTATAAACAAGCTTCAAGGGGCTCGACTTGCTCTTTTAGTTAATGTAATGAAATCATTAATGTTAAAACAGCCAAAAGTATTAATCTTTTTATTGATTTAGCTGTGTTTATAAAATTATTTTAAAATTGTTTAAATGCAATATAGTTAATAGACAAAAAGCAACGCATATTAAAATCGGTCAGACTTCAAAATATATATATAATTTCTTTTTTCTGAAAACGTACTATTAATATTGACTTAGACAACATTTATGTATAAAGTTTAATCATCATCGGTGATCTCGGGGCCACTTTTCGTTCTGTAATGTTGTAGCTAATAGACTTTTCAATAAACTGCTGAACCTAACAGTCATAACCCCTTACATGTTTCAATATGCCCCACCGGGCTTTAACGTCGACATTCTGGACACGCCGATATCACAAGAGGAGGTACGTGCATCAGTAAATTCACTCGCAAATGGAAAAGCTGCAGGTGCTGATGGAATGAATACCTGCAGAGTCTTATAGATATGGCACAGATGAACTTATTAGAAATCTTACAAATACATTTAACCGAATATTCAAACATGGAACTATACCACAAGAGTTCAAAGATTTTTTAATTTATTCAATATAAAAAAAAGGCAGCGTCGAAGATCCTGAAAATTATAGAGGAATATCATTTTTAAACGCATCTAATAAAATTTTTACGTCAGTATTACTGAAAAGGCTGAACTCGTGGATATATACGAATAAGCTACTGAGTGAGTTCCAAGCCGGCTTCAGAACGGGATACTCAACCATAGATCACATCTTTGTTCTTAGGAGTATTGCTGCCTCATTGGTGTCCAGAAATAAAAAAAACTACGCTTTTTTTGTAGATTTAAAAGCGGCCTTTGATACTGTGGACCGAAATGCGTTGATGTTTAAATTATTTGCGTCCGGAATGTCACTTAAGTTTGGACGAGTTCTCCAGAATTTGTACGAAGAGACCAGATCAGCCGTCTGGAATGGTAAAAAGTTATCGGAATGGTTTCAGACGAAGTCAGACGTGAGACTGGGTTGTGCACTTAGTCCAACCATATGCACACTTTTTATTAATGACATCATAGAAGCATTGCCAGGAGGTGTAAGATTAGCGGGTACTTTGAATTAAGCCTAGCTTTTTGCGGATGACATCGTTATGGTGGCATACTCCCCTGAATAACTCCAGCTTATGATTAATAGGTTGTCTGAAGACCTGAGGTCTTACAGGCATAAAGTTAAAAAAAATAATGGTTTTTAGGAGAGGAGGAGGAAGATCTGGGACAAATGAACAATGGATCTGCAACAACGAAAGAATAGAAGTGGTCAAGGAATATAAATACCTAGGAGTTCATTTTACTAAGAATCTTAAAATGGAAAGACATCTCACAAAGAAACTGGCGAAGGCGAAAACCGCTTTTAATGTAGCATGGAGAGAGTGTTTCAACAACAAGCACATCGCACACAGCAGCAAGTATAAAGTGTTTGAATCATTCTCTTTATCAGTTATGTTCTACGCGGCGTAAGTGTGGGGAGCAAAGAAATATGAGACTGTAGAAAAACTACTGAGGTTTTTTATAAAAAGAACATTTTTCGCCTTCCTACAAGCACGCCGAACTATATGATAATGCTGGAAACGGGCTTATCACCACAATTCATGAAGACAATAAAACTTCAAGTAGACTACATCACACCAAAAACATAAATATTAAAAAAGGAGCCAAGTTCTTCTATATACAAAAACCTTTGCGTAACAAGTCAGCCGTAAAAAGTAGTGAGATCTAAAAGTACTTTAAGTTCTAAGTTTATTAATGTTAAATATCAAATATTTGAATTAGAGTAATATGGAAGAACCTCAAAATGATCAGAGAAATCTGTTATTTAATGATTACTGACTTAAATTGAGTTGGTTTACTAGTCAAGTTTTCGTTTCTAAATTGAGTACCTAATAAGGTAATAAAAGACCTACCATTATGCGAAAGAACAAGATTCTACGATGTTGGGAAGTGCTCCATAATTTAGATGATCTGTCAGTGAGTCAGTCAGTTACGGTTTTTGCAATTTTTACAGTCTAATATCTTGGGAACCACTAATGCTAAAGAATTGAAGTTTGGTGAGTTGAATAAACCTGGTGAGCTTAGCAAATGCTGCCAGTTTGAAGTTTCTGATTATTGGCACTGAAGTTAGAGGGGGGTCAAAAATCGCCTGAGTTTGATAGGGTGTAGTGCCAGAACTTGGCTGGGCACTATGGTGCCCTTTGATAATGGAAGTTTGCAATATGACAAATGATCGTCTACCAAAGAAAGCGGCACTACAAGCCATTCGATGTAAGACAGGATGGGTTGAAGAATGGATCGATCTAGCGGAGACTGATGTTCCTCTAAACATCAACGAACAGAGTACGCGGAAATCGACAAAGTACCAGATAATTACTAGTTTGGATGAAAACTTGAGACAGAGGTACGAAGAAGAATCATCATACTCACTCCCGCGCAGAAAAACATTCTAGTTTTGAACATTGCACCAGAGAGTTTTAAATAAATTCTGGCAAGGCCCTAGCATGGTTGAGTAATGGCCAAAACTAGGGCCTTGTCATGAACCCTTTTGCCTCATCAGAAAAACCACTCTAGGCCCCGGACCAGCAAAAAATAGATTTGTTTATATTTTTGCTAGAAACATTAAGAAAGGGTATTTTAGTATCGGTTGTGATCCGATAGTAAAATAACTCAGATCAAACATAAAAATTGAATTTGATAAGCAATTTTAGTATGACACTGGGCATTTTTGTAAAATACTCTTATTATCATATTATTTGATTTAGTATCGTGTACAAAAATGCGCTTAATCTAAACTACATCCCACCACAAAAACAACCGATATGAACCACTTGAGATAAACCATCTGGAATTAAGTAAATTTAGTTTCAGACAATAAATTATAATTTTTGATTAATTTTAACGAAAAGCTCAAAAAGCCTTTGGCGGGGTGGGTGGTTGAAAATAGAGATTTTTGAAAGTAAATACCTATATGATTATCTTGGCAGGATTTGCAAGAGCGTGATTTTTTAACTATTTTTTTGAAAACAAAACTGATCAATTAAAAAAAAGTTTGTATTTTGCGATTCATCGATTCAATTTGTTTGGTTAAAATTTTGCATAATATGTATCAATAACGATAGTGCTTAGTCTGATAGGATGCCGAAAACGTCCAATAAGTTCTTACTAGTGAGAACCCCACGAGAGTATGAAACATTTTTCCGTCTAAATTTTACTTACTGAAAACTTGCAAGGGCTTGACGTATATTTGACAAGTTTTCCTCGTCTAGATTTTTCCTATAGAAAACTGACTAGTGCCACGTCGAAACTAGACAGAAACTGGGCATTCTTCCAGCCGGGCTGTATCGGATGATTTATAGTAGGTTCAACCATGATCTCAATGAGATAAACTACTTTCAAGATGATTTTACTATCGAAGAAATTTCAAACATGTTTCGTCTAAGAGGAGAAGTGCTGAACATAAACTTCGTCCCCCATCGTGAAGATCTACCGCTACTTTGTGAGATGTGTAATTTGGCAGAACGGGAGGATGTTTTTCATTTTGTTGGAAGGTGTACCGTTCAAAGGAAAACTAGAAGACACACACTACGTACTGACTTTTTTAGCAAAAGTGCAAAACGGTTTGCAAGATTTCAGTCAGTGTAAGTTGTTGTTGTAGTGCAAGAAAATTTTACAATTTTGCATTGATACTAGACCAGTTGCATCGGATCGTGAATACCACTAATATAAATCTAATACAGTGGTGAGAATGACTGCTGGTGATGGTATTTCTATCATTATATTTCTGTTGAAGTTTGTTGTGTGGGTTTTTTTTTTGTTTATCTACGATTGATTAGTGGTTTTGATTACTTAGCGGGTTTTTAAATAACTGTTCAACCCGGATAAGTATATACTGCATAAAACGGAGCAGTTATGAAGAGGCATTTATCCGGGTTTTACTGTAGGTATATATATAAAATTAATTGACTTATCTTGATATTAAATGTAGTGAATCCAAGCTTCTTTCTGCCCATTTGCAAATGCAAACTTCAAAAAGTTGAAACTCAATAAAAATCTTGTTTTAGTTAAAGTACAGCATCTTTTATTCAACATATTGTACCGGGTACCTAGATTCCAATGCAGAGTTCCCAATTTATTGATTACAGACATAAAACAAAATTACTTATCAAGTAATGCATTCGCTCCGAGATAAAAATGATAACGCAGACGAAAAGCAAATAGGTCTCGCTGTTCTGTCTGGGTACAAACGGAACCTTCTATGGCCTGCTGTTTTTATTATTGACTTTCTCGAGAACGCTTTAACCGATTTCCATAAAAATATATACACAATTATGATTTGACTAAATTTTTGTTTAAACTTAACACCAAGCCATCTCTTATTTTTCTCAAAGGAACTGCTCCAACGATTTGAATAAAATTTTGCTTAAAACGGGGCGCGTTTGTTGGTAAGAAAGATTTTTACCAAATACAGTTACTAACATTAGTTCGAATGTATCAATTAGGAGTTGAATGATATTTTCTATACAGAACCTCTCCTAATTAGCTTGAGTTCTTATATTGGATGTAAAAATGTTCAAAATAAGTACTTTTGGGTTTTGAAAACTGATAATTATTTTTATTTTTATTATAATTTTGAAGATAATATTATGAAATGTATATTAGAATCCAATTAATAATAATAATAATAATGTTAACGAATAGTTAAAAATATCATTGAAATATCTGGAAAAATCCGCTTAAAAAAACTTAAGAGCGTTCGATTATTATCACCCTAAATATTAAAAATATGTATTAAACATTTTGAATATTTTCTATCTCACATATTTTGGCATGATGGTTTTCCGAAATTCCGAAGAAATTTAGCCAATAAGATTTTTTTTTTGTCTAGAACCTTTTTCTTTTTTTGGATTTAATTTAAATTCTGCAGCGGCAACACTGGTTACTGGTTAGCTGGGAGCTGGGACTCTGTTGTCTACTGGTTGTGTGATATCGATATGGTGGTACAGTGTTACGGTGGTGTATCTTATACTGCTCGTAGTCAGCTGTACAAAAGTGTATCTTGTTAGCATTTGGATATTACTTACTGTTGCTGTGCTCAGCTCTGACTTTGGCTCGGTGCGACGGAGTCGCGTTGTGTGCGCTTCATCTGTACTGTGCTGTGAGACTATGGCTAGTCAGTCAGTCATCGACATTAGACCGGAGTGATCCAGTTCTTTCTGTCTCGCTCTCTGTTTGTTGTATTTTAATAATTTATATGCAGTATATCACGCTTTCGTATCTCATCGTCATCATCATCGTTGTTTTCGCCGTCGTCGCCGGCCGTCAAGCGTTCGTTTATAGTTCGCACATAACGCGCATTAGAGCAGCGAGCGACACCACAACCTACACTAAAAAGTACTTGAACTGTCGGCCACTACACTTAGTATGTTGTTGTTATGTTTTGTGTGTTTTTTTGTCTTTATAGATTTGCTAGTTGTTGCTCTTCTATCTTCTATGTTTTTAAATCTGAATTTATCCGTTCAAATAGATTACAAACAGTTAAATAGTTCGTTATACTCTAGTTCGTTTTTAGATGCGTTTATAGATATTTTTTCGATAAGATTTTTCGTTGTTGTTCCGTTTGTCGTCAATGTTTTTGTTATCATCCATAAACAATAAAAAAAACTATCATTCAACCTATGGATAATTATTATTTGTATTTATAAAATAAATTGCCTAATGTATCTTTTATCGTGTTAATTCGTTTTCGGTTGATGTTTTGGTTTTAGTTTTGCTTTTGGTTGTTGTTTTGTTTATTCATGGCATGTTTGTAGCGGTGGTGGTGGGCTTGATTTTCAAGCTACAACGACGACGCGCGGTTGTCAGTGAATTTTTTTTTCGTTTTGTTTTTGTTTATTGTGTGTTCTTCTTTGGGTTATTTCATAGCCTTGATTTCATTTTATCCTTTTGTTGCTTCCGTAGGCATACCTAACCTACCTATCTATTATTTAGGAGAAAATTGTCTGAAGTATTTCAACGTCTATACGATTTTGTTAGATTTCTAAGAAGAATTTGAAATGATCAATGTGATAGATACATATATATATATAAAGAAACAAAATTAATTCAACTAAAAAAAGAATACCAAGTAAAACGAAATCAATGAATGGAACTGAAACTAGATTATTCAAATTAAAAAAAAAAATCATGATCAATACATACCTATCCTACGTTGAAAATTAATATTGGCTATTTTTGGACACAACAAACGTCAATCTGATAAACGAAACAATAATGTATGTACTAAACCTATACCTAACTTAAGTCTGTTGAAATGATTTTGCTAGGAACTTACATATTACTCCCTTAAATTTTTACGTGACAAACTGAACATGCCACCAATGGCTTTTAATCTGATTAATAATAATTGTTTTAAAACATAAAAAGAAAATAATTTGATAGAAACCCCTTTTGCATTTTTGCTTAAAAACGCTTGATGAAAAGCTATGTAATGAATGGGGAAATTTTAAAATCTCGCGTTCGATAACTCATAATTTTAAACTAAGGGTTTTCAAATTCATATTAAATGAAATTATCACCTATGTTTTGCATTTTGAAAATTGTTAAATTATTACTGATTTGTTTTTTTGTTTTTATGGTCAATGCAAAGTAGGTAGATACCTATATAGGTATTAGAAACGCACTTCTAGCAATTAAAACAAAGACTGAGTGCCTATTAAATCAGCATTGTTTTTGTAGTGTAAAGCAACTTAGTAAAATTATTAAAGGCAAACCAAGAAAATAATAATAATAATAATAATTTTTGTTTGTTATTGTCTGCGTGTAAAAATGTTGCTTTGCTGCTAGGTTTATATGTAGACTGTCTCGAAACACACGGCTATTGAATAAACAAAGTAGGTACCTACCTATTTAATTAAAAAAAGAAAATTGATTTTCGTTAAATAACACTAGAAAATTTCTTAAAAATAAAATATTTCAAAATCAGTTTTTCATCTATAGATACCTACGTATGCAAGCAAACTTGAACAAATCACAGCTCAATAATCTTGAATCAGTGCGTTAAGCGCAAACTTTTATCTTTGTCAAAATCTTTATCAAAAATAAACTGAAATTGATTGATGTTTATTAACTTACCTACTTCTTTTGACATCCTTTGTGAAATCTTCAGTAGTTGGATTCACTAAAGATCCACACAGGATATACCTATGGACTTTCATCTAGTATAAACAGGAGGAGGGAAATATAAAACATTCTTGTATTTTATTCCATTACAAAAAAGTGTTTATTTTGCGCCCATAAAGTTGTCTCACTTCAGCCGTATACAAAGTAATTCGCATAAGTTGTGAAAATAAACATGGGCGTTCGTAGTTTGGGTCGAAACAGTAATAACATCTTTATGATGACTTTCCCGAGAGGGTCAAGTTTCTAAAACAAAAGACAATCAAATTAATAAAAAAACAACGATGACCATTGCAATGCTTTTTTATAATTTTTATTTAAAACTCCAAATTTTGCAAAAAATTTTAAACATTTTTTTTTTTAATTGAATGCTCATCTATTCCTAGTAAAAAACTGACAAGCGAATGGTTCTTGGACTTTTACTTTTCAAAATACTAAAAAATAAACACAAATGAAGGGTCCAGGGGAAAAACGGCTTAAGTCCATTTTTTGAAAAATGAAACTTATAATGATATCTTGTAGGTTTCTGTAAGTGCTATTTGATGGAATAAAACAATTTCCATAAAAAATAAGGATACCTCTCGAAATGACACTTTTTGTAAAAAACTTTTTTTTCAAAAGTTTTGTTTTAGCTACAAAACTTAAACAAAACAATTTTTTGAAAAAGTTTGTTTGCATTCCTTGTAGAACATCTACGCATTAATAGTTCAAAGCAAAAACGTACCCCATATTTTAGATACTTATTTCGTAGTGATGCCAAAACAAATTGAAACACATGAAACGGTCTTAGACCGCGTTTCAAAATATTTTTTTGATTTCAAATATAGATTTTTAAAATCGAAAGATGTATGAACAAAAAGCAAAAAACCGTTTCTAATTATCATGTTCAGTTCCTCCGCAAAAAATTTCCAAAAAACATCTTCAAGTCTCCCTTAACGTATATCATTTTATTAGAACATACAATTCATAAAATTAAAACCAATTTGTGTTGTATAAATAAGTTCATTTAATTGGAAAAAATATTTTCATCCTTTATTTAATTTTCCTTAGAATTTAGCATTTGTCTAGAAAGTAAACTTATATTATCGATTTTCTCGTAAGCAATTTGAGTGGATTTAAGCCGTTTTTCCCCTGGACCCTTCAAATTAAAAAAAAAAAATAAATGTTCATCAAATTCGTGTACCGAAATTTATGAATAAATTGAGATAAAATCTGATTAAGCACATCCTTTAATATTTCATTCCTCTTGTTTGCAACTTCATTCATCAACATCATCAACATAACTTTAGTGTTTGCATTCTCATTACTCTTGTATATGATTTGTTTTGTTTTTAACTGTATTCCAACCATTGTCTTTTCCAATCGGTTCTTCCGGTGTTCGCTACTGGTTTTATATGTTTGTTAAAAAAAATTAAACTAAATCCAAAAAAATTCCAAGAAAGCGTGGAATAAATTTTTTCAATGAAAATTTAAGAGAAAAATACAATTTCATCAAGAAACCCTTTTCTAAAATCTGTTACTGTGGAAAAGATTCAATCATGGGAAGTAACAGCGTTGCTACTGACGTTGCTTCTGACCATCGATGTGTGGAGTTTTTTCAATATTTTTAATAACATTCCATACAATCATTTACTAAAAATTGTTGAGTACAATTTGTCTGTTTGGCAGGGACTTCGGCCAAAATAGACCGTGTTCTCTTGGATAAACGAAATGTGGTCTAACGACCCATAACAACGTTGAGCATTTTAACTTTGAAAAAACCTTTGTATTGAATTAGGTACAACATAAAATGTTGTCTTCAGTTCTTCGAGTTCTTGACCGGTCAGCGAAAAATGTTTGAGAAATATTGTCGGTTGGGAAATATTCATTCAAAAAGCACGATAATTCAAATATTTATTTCTATTTATGTATTTTCAAATATTCATATAGGGGCGTATTCATAGTCATTTTAGAGCTGTGTCTATGTTAAACATAGGTTTAGTTGAATTTTCGGACGTTGATTCTATTTTTTTAATTTAACATTTCAAAATATTTGAAGCTATTTGTGTAGTATACCAAGTTAATTATCTTATAAAAATATAAAACCAACAATTTGTAATTAAAATCGGTCTGTATTCATTGATCCAAAATTGTCTTAAACTGTAGTTTAGTTAAACCTGGGTCTATCTGCGACTATGAATATGCCCCATAATATTTAATAAATTAAACAAAGATAAAAAGGTGGTCACCCTACGTATGCTTCTAGGACTTTTACTTTTCCAAATGATAAAAAATAATTTTTTTATAAAACTATCTTAGAAAAATCTAAATGATCATTTCACCAACCGGTTGATTGTATCAGCTTAGTTTATTCCTTGTTTCCAAAGTTAGTTTGATTATTTTGTTATATGTATTTAGAAAAGTCAAAGTTCTAAAAACCATCCATAGAACTAAAAAGAGTATATTTGAAATAAAAAGCGTGCTTAATTGCGTAAAATTTTGAACAAAAAAATGTTTGATTACTTTTCAGTAAGAAAACTTTATTTAACAAGATAATAAAAGGTGGATTTTTACTGGCGTTGTAAGTATTACCGTTATTTTTAAATAATTTCAGTCTGTATTTTTTGTTTGTACATATTTTTCTGTGTTAGAAAAATGCAACTCTTCCCTGAACGGGTGTGATGGAACCCCCCTCATACGATTTTTTCACACCTTAACCGAATCACCCTGTGTACATACATACTTAAACATACAAAAAACGAGTTAATTACCTACAAATTCACAAATACATTTTTCAAAAGTTTAAGGTTGTAGTTATGTTCTTATACTAATAGTGCCAAATGTTACTAGGCAAATCGTCCCTCTTGTACTATCTTGCCCATTTGATATAACTCTGCTTCGTGATTTAGTTGCGCTTCAAACCAGGGCGTTAATCCCCGCTTAAAAAATAAAAACTCTAATTCTAGAACGAAACACCCTTGAACTACCAACTTTAAAATAACCTATTATTAGTTACCGGCCTATGTCAATTTATTTCCAACAAAATTATGACTTATTCAAATACATAATTTTATCCTTTCAGGTCTAATTAAAAGAGCGCATCCAAAAATCAATCAAAATATTAACTATGAGATACGTACAAACAACTTTGTCTCAATTTTTTAACCATATATCTTTTAATTCGAGGAAAACATCGAGAAATAGAAATTTTAAATAAACAATTGAAATGTCTTGAAAATATAAATACATAGAACAATCTTACAAAGAATAGATTCTAATGATGGCCTAACTTTAATGCGAAAAAGAAGTCAAAAGAAGAAAGCTACACCAATAAATCATACACCACATACGAAATATTTAATTGAATTTCTTCTGTGATTACTTTGTCTGGACGACGGCGTTTGCAATCAAGCGTCTTACCATACAAGTCAATTCAGCAAAGATAAGAACTATTTATGGATGCAGGGGGTCTTCCAGTATTTCAGAGCGCCAATCAGGCAGCCGCACAACAACAACAACACCAACATCAGCAACTTAATCTACAACTGCAACATCAGCAGCATCTGCAACATCATCAACAGCATCTCCATCAGCAACAAAATCTTGTCCATCTACAACAGCAACAATTGCATGCCCAGCATCAACAGCAAACACAACATCAACATCATCAACATCAACAACAACAACAGCAATCTCAACAGCTGCACAATGTGCAGCAACAACAAAATCTTCACGTGCAACAACAACAACAAAATTCTCAACAGCAGCAGCAACAGCACGCGACTGCTTTCAATCCAAACCAGCAAAATGTTAGCCCCAGCCTTGGCAACAGTGATATTATGCCACCAAAGAATCAGGCGGTGGTGGAACGATTGCGAAAACGCATGGAAAACTATCGACGGCGACAGACGGACTGTGTGCCACGCTTCGAGGCGGCATTCAATAATGTGTGTGAACAGCAGAATCACGAAACAACATCGTTGCAGAAGAGATTCCTCGAGAGCAAGGCCAAGAGGGCGGCCAAAAAGACGACGGAAAAGAAGCCAACGGAAAATTTGTTAGCGGGAAATCTTCAAAGCAGTGTTCATGTGGTAAGTTAAACCATATAATTTAGTTATTATAGTAATTACTTGCTCATTTATTCATGTTTCATAAAATACTGGAAAAGTTTTGGAAAATGTTTAGTAAGGTATTTTTATTTGGGATGTTTGAATGAACAACCTAAGTGGGCTACCACTATTGTTTTTTGTTTTCATCAGGATCCTTCAGTGGTGCTTAGTCTTTCAATTTCAATTCTAATTTTATGATTCAGTATACAGGTTGCCCCGTAAAGAATGGATAACCCTGAAACGCCTCATAGTAGACTTTATGGCCGTCCTGAAAACTGATAAAAAAGTTCTATCCCAACCACAAAAAAAAGATACATGCACTTTTATGTTCAGTGCATTATTTTTTGCCTTACTTTACATTTTTGAATACCACGACTACAAGTGAATGAATTCCACCGTTTTTGTTTCGTAGCAATATTTAACATTATTTGTGCAAAACAAAATTATAATAACTATTGGGCTTCGTAGAGAAAAAATTATTTAACTTTGATTTTCAGTGCAAATTGTGAAAGAAAATAACTTTTGAAAAAGTTAAATCATCTCCGGTATAAAAAATGCATGAATACCTAAGTGGCCAACCATTTTAAAAATATGCGCGTTAAATATGAATTTCAAATTAGTATAGCTTGTTATTGTATCTAGAGTCAATAGCAAGTTATTGGTAAAAAAACTGCAATACTAGAGGCAATTTAACAAAAACAAGTTTTAAAAATTAACACAGTAAACGTGAAAATAATGACATGCGTTGAACATGGTAAATTTTTGATTGATTGTCTGTTTTTATGATGTTTTCCTAATGATAAATCCAAGCTTTTAACTTCTAGGGCCGAGTGCAACATGTTGAATTTTCCAGGTTGTTTTGAGTTATACATCTTCAATTGGGCTTTAACAAAACCATCAAATATTTTGTTGGTTGCAATTAGTTTATTTATTATTATTTCCTAAAACAGTGTATTAATCTTTTTTTAAAGAACATTTTGTGGTTTACAAAAAGTTCCTAAACTTTGTTTTGATAGTACTGACGGTATAACATTTATACTAAAAAAAAAACAATATTTTTTTTTTTTTTAACAGCTATATTTTCTCAATTATACCTAGGTCAGGCGCGAACGCAGGGGGGGTTTTGGGGGCTTATTTTTATTTTTTTACTTTAAAGGAAACCGAAACATAAAGGTTGCATGTGCAAGCTGCATCATAAAGTATACATAGGTACCATTTTTACTTACCATGTTCCCAAACCATTTCCGAATAATAATGCATTACCTATCCCACACTTATTTTTGTTCCAAAAATGTGGACTTTTGATGCACTTTCCACATGTGCACTTAATATATGCGAGCGGTCTTCATATCATTTGTGTTCAAAAATCAATACACGGAAAATAACAGCACTACACAAATCCAATTTTAAAATACCGAAAAAAATAACACAAAATGACAAATTTATTTCAAATGAATAGGCAGCATAACAGAAATATGTGCCAAGAAAGGTTAACGCCAAAATAAAACTGACATATATTTTTAAATTTGTCAATAGAATATCAGAAATTTGTGTCAAAACAATCTACCGGGTGCTACGAAAATTAAAAAAAAAAACACATTAGAACTAAGTTTCACTAAACCGAGATCTATAGTTCTAAAACTCAATAATGATTCTAGACCGAGTTTTCGGGAAATGATTTGAAGTGAAGAAATATTTGAGTTCTAAAAAATTTAAAAACTGAGTTCCAAAAGTAAACCAAGAATTACTAGATCGAGTTTTAAATTGATTTTAGAACTTTGTCAACAAATTGGCTGTAACGGCCAATTTCTTGACAAAGTTCTAAAATCAATTTAAAACTCGATCTAGTAATTCTCGGTTTATTTTTGAAACTCAGTTTTTAAATTATTTAGAACTCGAGCATTTCTTCACTTCAAATCATTTCCCTAAAACTCGGTCTAAAATCATTATTGAGTTTTAGAACTACAGATCTCGGTTTAGTGAAACTGAGTTCTTACGTGTTTTTAAAATTTTTCGTAGCACCCGGTAGATTGTTTTGACACAAATTTCTGAGATTCTATTTACAAATTTAACAATATCTATCAGTTTTGCTTTGGCGGTAATGTTTTTTGGCATTTTATATTTCTGTTATGCTGTCTATTCATTTGAAATAAATACCACATTTTTGAATTTGGTGACATTTTTTTTATTTTCGGTATTTAAAATTGGATTTGTGTGATTCTGCGTTACTATTCGTGTTATGATTTTTGAGTATGGCGGTCGCGTGATCAAGTAACCGTCAACCAAATCGACCACGTTGCGATAGACGCGAGACATGCTTCCAGTATCTTGGACGTCCGAACGTTCCGAGGGGCCAACATTGACTCGGATCACTACCTGGTGGTAGCTAGATGCGGATATCCATGACGCGACAACGCAGAGCAGATGCTGTGAAAAGATTCGATGTCGAGAAGCTTAAATCGCAAGAGACTGCCAGAACTTTTGCAGACCACGTAACTCTTAATCTCTCAGGAGGTCTGCCACCAGCATCAAGTGCAGAGGACCAGTGGGAACACTGTCAACAAGCCATCAGAAGTGCCGCCTCTGATGTGCTGGGTTTCACTAGGCGAATACAACGAAACCCCTGGTTCGATGAAGAGTGCCGGCTAGCGCATGCAGCTAAGGACGAGGCCTACCAGGCAATGCTGCAGACTCGAACAAGAGCTGCTGAGAGAGTGGCCCGGGAGCTCTACGGGCTGAAACGAAAAGAGGAACACCGACTTCTCAGGAGGAAAAAGAGAGAGCACGAGAAGCGGGCGGTAGAGTCTATTGAGGGTTGTAGCGGTAGGGGAGATGTTCGAAAATTTTATCAGAGGGTGAAGCGATCCACCCAAGGATTCAAGGCTAGAACGGAAGCCTGCCGAGATGAGAGTGGGAATATGGTAGTAGACACACAGTCAGTGCTGAGGATCTGGAAAGAACACTTCTCTAGACTGCTTAATGGCGGAGACAGCCAAGATGCCGCTAATAGGCAGAACGCTCCATTCAACTTGGACGATGATGGCCAAGAGTTCCGTCCACCCGACCTAACCGAAGTTCGGCTGGCGATATCCAAACTTAAGTCGTACAAGGCTGCAGGTGCGGATGGCTTACAAGCCGAACTATTTAAATCAGCGGGAGATGAATTGGCTAGGAGCATACACCAGCTCATCTGCAAAATTTGGTCGGAGGAAAGTATGCCCGATTAATGGAACCTCGGTATAGTGTGCCCCATCCATAAAAAGGGAGATGTTCTGAAATGTACCAACTACAGAGGAATTAGTCTCCTAAACGTCGCTTATAAAATCTTGTCGGCCATCCTGTGTGACCGCTTAAAACCTTTTGTCAACGATCTGATCAGCCCTTATCAGTGCGGTTTTAGGCCAGGCAAGTCAACCGTCGATCAAATGTTCACACTCCGACAGATTTTAGAAAAATCCCGGGAATTCCAGATCGATACACACCACCTTTTTATCGATTTTAAAGTCGCGTATGATAGCGTGAAAAGGGACGAATTATACAGAGCCATGTCGAGTCTCGGCATCCCTGCCAAACTCGTCCGCTTGTGCAGGATGACGATGGAGAAATCTCGCTGCTCCGTCAAAATTGGTAAGAACACCACCGATTCCTTTGATGTTGAGAAAGGATTGAGGCAAGGCGACGCGTTATCATGCAACCTATTCAACATCGTTCTTGAAGCCATTGTACGCAACGCACATGTCAACACCAGCGGTACAATCTATCAAAAGTCCGTTCAATTGCTTGCATATGCGGATGACATAGACATTGTCGGCAGAACGAAGCGAGCTGTGGCAGGGGCATTTGCGAGCATTGAATCGGAGGCGGCTAGAATGGGATTGGCGGTTAATGAGGACAAGACGAAGTATATGATGTCATCGAGAGAGGAATCTCAACATCGTCGACTCGGGCAAAATATCACGATGGACAGATATAACTTCGAAGTTGTCAAGGACTTTGTCTACCTGGGCTCCACTATTACATCGCAGAATGACATCAGTGCAGAGATCAAGCGAAGAATTACTCTTGCCAACCGCTGCTTCTTCGGTCTAAGAAGGCATTTAAGTAGTAAGGCCCTCTCTCAGAGAACCAAGGAGACTTTATACAAAACCCTAATCATCCCGGTTCTGCTTTATGGGTCAGAAGCATGGACACTGAAAGATTCGGATAAAAATCTGCTAGGGTGCTTTGAGAAGAAGATTCTTCGTGTGATTTTCGGTCCGGTGTGTATCGAAGGAGTATGGAGGAGAAGATTCAACGATGAGCTATACGGGCTATATAGCGACGTTGACCTGGTCAAAAAGCTGAAAATACAGCGGCTGAGATGGCTGGGGCACGTGGAGCGTATGGACAGCAACGCACCTGCCCGACGAGTCTTCGAATCCAACCCCGATGGGGTACGCAGCAGAGGAAGAACCCGTAACCCGTAACCCGCAATCAAGTGAATGACGACATCAAAGCACTCGGTGTGCGCAACTGGAAGCGGCTAGCTAGGGACAGAGCTGGCTGGAGGGGCTTGTTAGTTGAGGCCGAAGCCCATCCTGGGCTGTGAGCGCCATCAAAAGTAAGTAAGTACAAAAATGTTATTAGGGCCGGGAGCTCCATATATTAAGTGAACATATGCAAAGTGCATCAAAGTTAACATTTTTGGGACAAAAATAAGTGTGTGATGGGTAATGCATGATTTTGCTGAAATCTTTTTGGAACATGGATATAAGTAAAAATAGGACCTTTAATTTTGATGCAGTTTGCACATTCAACCTTTATGTTTCGGCTTCCTTTCCTTTTAAGTAAAAAAATAAGCTCAAAAATCAAAACATGCAAAAACCACCAAATGAACATTTAAAACCACCACTCAAATAAAAAACATAACACCAATGAGATGCAACAAAATTTGACATCTTTTTATTTCAATTAAATAAACAATGTTTCGTTAGATGAGGCGTCCTTCAACAAATCGTGTGCCTGTCTCATGTGCAAGTTTAGTGTGTCGCGAGATGCAACCATTTGCAAGATCTTATCAAGCGCTGAAAAACAAAAGTTTGTCAACGCATTAAAAAACAAATTAAATTTTTAAAATATACCTGATGCACTTCTTGTGTATGCAACTTATAGGTGCGATGTCAAATATGCTTCGCCACCTTCAGTAGGATACCAGCAGCACTGATATTCTGCGAGCTCGCATAAATAAACAAAATATGTAATTGCATTGCACAGGTGCTGGTTTTGCAATGAGTTTTGCATAAACCATACTCTGCTGCGCAATCTTTGGATATGTTTCAAAATTACATCTATTTTATCAACTTCGAACTGTTCAACCCAAACTAATGAATGTTTTCATCTTAAATTCACGCGATTAATTTTCTTGGAATTTAACATTGAACATTGCACGATAATGGTACTTGTGTAGGTACTTGCCAATTTGTCCCTCATTGATTTTAATTGCATTCCTTTTTAATGGTACAAGCTTAAATTTTGAACAATATCAAGTGTTTTGAAGAAATGAAAATATTTTTAAACCGAGTTCTAAGTTCCTAAACCCTCAAATTTGAGGGTCCAAATATAACAAAGTTCTAACTCAAATTAAGATTTAAATCGGAATTATTTTGCCTTAGAACTTGGTGAAGAAATGAGTTAGAACTCAAATGAGTTCTAATTTCTCGATAAACCGAGTTTTAAGGGTTAGAACTTTGTGAAGAAATTGGCCGTAAGCTAAATAAAAATTAGCTAAAATATTTCTCTAACGATTTTTCATACCTTCATACTATTAGTTTTCGATGCTATAAATATAGGCACATATGTATGTATAAAGCAGTTTAGAATTACAAGCAAAACCAACAAAATGTAAATATGTATTTGAATATCTCCGCCAATTTGTATCAAAATTGGAGATTTGAGCCTATAGTTTTTTTGTTGAACTTTTTCTTACTGTTTGCCTATTTGCAGTATAGTCCCACAAAAACATTTTAAATGTTACTAAATTTTGTTCAGTCAAAGTTGAACACAACTTGAGGATTTTTATTTAAACTTGCGAATTTGTTTTTATTTACTCAAAGTTGACGTTTTCAACTTTCGAATTTCAACTGAGTTGATCAACTTTAGATTTTCCCAACTCTAGGAAAGAGTAGAAGTTGACCGAGCAAATATGGTAGTTTACATATACATACTTACTGTTTTTTTAATTTATTTTTTTTCAAAAGCTTTGTTGCTTTCGCTGATGTAAAAAAGAATGTAATAGTATAGGGTTTTCCAATAGGGGCGGGTTGGTTTTGACAGCTCGTGGCGTCTTTTAATCAGTTACTTAAGACAAATTATCATGGTAAGTTACAGCATCGAGCAACGTGTGCAAATGAGAAAACCTTATTTTCAAAATGGTTGTTCTGTTGATCCCAATCTTGGTCGAAAAATCATCTTTAGCGATGAGGCCCATTTTTGCATGACGTGAATAAGCAAAATTGCCGGATTCGGGACGACACCAATCCACTTGAGAATCACGAGGTGCCAATGCATCCAAATAAAGTTACTGTTTGGTGTGGATTTTGGGCTGGAGGCGTCATCGGTCCGTACTTCTTGGAAAATGATGTTGGCCAGGGCATCACCGTCAATGGCGACCGCTATAGGTCGATGATCACCAACTTCTTGTGGCATGATTTGGATGATATGGACACCGAAGACATATGGTTTCAATGGTTTCAATCTCGCGCCGAGGCGACGTGAATCGGCCACCAAGATCGTGTGATTTGACCACTTTGGACTTTTTCTTGTGGTGCTTTCTTAAGTCGCAGGTTTATGCGAATAAGCCGCAAACCACTGCGGCCCTCAAAAACAACATAATCGTTGCCATCGGTCAAATTCAGCCTGATTTATGCGCCAAAGTGGTCCAACTTTGGAATTTAAAAGTGGGACGACCATAATTTCTTTGTATCGTGTTCTTCTTTCAAAACCGACTTCAATATATTTGTAAGAAACATCAACAGTCATGAGCAACATCCATTTCCTATTGTTGAGAATATCAACTAATTATTCATTGCAACATAAAAAGATTTATTGAATAAAAACTTATACAAATAAAAACTTTCTTTAACTTAAAAATTCAGCAAGATAGTCTTCTTTTCACTTCATAATTTCTGTCAACGGCTGTTCTGCAATGCAACAATGCGTTTCTAGACCACTTTCGCACATTAGCTTTAAAAGTTCTGTGTTTTGTCCCATTTCTTATGAGAAATGTCTATGTCTATGGAAAAAATTGTTTGCAGACAAAAAAAAATGGAAAAGAAATAAGTAGTAGAATATTCTTTTTTAAAATGTTGAGTTTGGAAATTCATTTATCAAATACTACATAACTAATCAAAATAACTTTATTTAAAAAAACAATCAAGAATGGGTTTTTGGGTTTAAGATTAGCTATAGCAGAATACTGTAGGATGTAGGTGTAACCATTGTTTTTCAATAGATTGTTTCTACTTTATGTCATTCTTTTAGCAAATTGTCCTGCCCATCTTAACGGGAGTATATAGACCCCCTCCCAGTATGACTGTTCTATTCTTTTGACCCAACCTACACGTTCCAGTGCTTTGATGCATTTATGTCAACCATTCTTTATTTGCCATTATAAGGTTTTATAATACTAATCGTTATATTAAATTTCTTATCGCTAAATTTTGAAATGCTGTATTTTGGAAACTATTGCAGAGAATCAAATTAAGTAACTCTGAAATCGTAGAAAAATGTTTTTGTTTAAAATTAGTTCTTTAGGGCTAAATTTGACAATAACTGAAAAAAAGCGAAAAATTCGCGATTTTTCAGATTTTTGACCATGAAACGGTAACCGCTCGAGGTCAAACAGGTTATTTAAGCCTTATTTATTCACTCAAAGTTGAATATAACTTTGGGATTTTTACAGTCAACTTGAGAAATAGTTTTTATTCACTCTAAGTTCACGTTTTCGACTTTTGATTTTTTACTCTAGAGGTGATCAACTTTAGATTTTTTCAACTCATCGAAATAGTAGAAGCTAGCGAGCAAACTTGGGATTTTTCTTAATTTCTGTCTATTTATTCATGCTATCCAGTTCTCGACCTATCACCGAAATCAAGCATTGTCGGCTGAGTAAGTACTAAGGAGTCCGTATGAGTTTTTTGGTTTCAAATTTTTACTTGCGATATACGTAGTATAGGGCAAGTTTAGGATTCACGAGTTCCGAGCTGCATCTCACCGACAGCACACGTCTCGTGAGAGTTTTGTCCCCACCCCCGTTAACGTCAATGTGCTTCGATATTTTTTCTGTTTATTTTACATAATACACTCTTCTTAAATTAAATCATATACAAAAAAAAATAAATAATTCAACAAACCATATTAAATAAAAAAAAAATATATATATTTCGTGCAACAAATTCCAAACTATAATAGAGCTTGATTATCCATCTACATGTCTACGCTCAAATCCCCATCATCTTCACACCATCACAACCTTAGCAAAAAAAAAAAAAAAAAAAAAAAAAAAAAAAAAAAAAAAAAAAAACAATAATTCAGCTCTTGTCGCGCAATGCAAATCAGTGCTAGTTTTGTGCATATTCAATCTACAACAACAATAAACACAGTGCAATAGTTTAAATTAATAACGAAAAATGAAAAATAGAAAAAAATCATAACACAGAGCGGTAAATTTCTTCCTTCTTCTTACCCTTTATCACTTACAGTCGTGTAAGCTAAATTGCTGTTGCATTCTGTAGGTCTCCCTCACCGTGCTCGCAGGGATTAAGCTGTCATGATATTAGATATATAGGTGTTTGTCTTTTCTAAATAACCAGGGCCGGATCTGTAGCAGTCTGTCGCCAAGGCATAACACTGGCGATAGTTTGTTATAGTAAAGTTCAAATTGGGATTTAGATTAGACATTCATCTTAGTTAATTGTCTGATTCGGTTTTAGTTAGTTTTTCTTTTATTGAAATGGTGGATGAATTTAGAGTCGACTTTAGCAACATTCGGGGTATTAGACAAAATTTCTGTGCTGTATACGTCTATAATGCGCAAAGCAGGCAAGCCGTTTTGGCATTGAGTGAAACTCAGGTAGGAGAAAACTCCGATCATACGGAATTCAATCTACCAGGTTATAATTTAGTCCCATTATTCTTTCCTTCATGTTCTCGCCGTTTATATAAGGAATGATGTTGCGTATCAACTTCAACCACAATATGGTTTGTGTTCAAATACAAATTTTAACTTCATGTGGTTCAAATTTACGGTCAATAAGCCATAATTCATTCCTGTTTTATATATCGGAGCCCAAATCTGGACAGAAATTTAACTTTTAACGAATTTGATGCTCTGTCCGACTCCATCCTATGAATAGTTGCCCATTATCCTCACACTGAAATCGTCATTGCGGGCGATTTCAATGTACACAATTCTAGTTGGCTTCGCTTTTCTGGCCAGACAACACCCGAAAGAAGGTATGTTGAGCTCTTTGCTGAGTTAAACCACCTGACTCAGCTTGTTGACGATCCAACTCGAATCCCTGATGTTGGAGGTCAATCCGCCAACACACTTGACTTGTTTCTTACCTCTGACCCTGATAAATACACTATGAGTGTATTATCGCCTCTAGGCACATCAAACCATTGTGTCATATCTGCTAATTTCTCGTGCCAAAAAAACTCAGTTAAAGAGAAAGTACCAACGAGAACCGTTTGGCAATACGAGAAAGCCAACTGGGACGGTCTCAACGGTTTCTTTAGTAACTTTAACTGGTCACTGTGCTTCCTCGATAGTGACGTAGATGCCAGTGCAGATATGATAACAAACTTAATTCTTTGTGGAATGAGAAATTTTATCCCGAATAGGGTAAAATCTATCAAACCCAAAGAAAACTCATGGTTTGATTCGAGCTGCAAAGAGGTTATTAGGGTTGGAGAAGTAAGTTTCCGATTTTATAAAGCCAACTCTACTGAGGAAAACCGGAATAAGTTCAAACAAGCTAGAAAAACCTGTAATGTTCATATTCGACGAACCAAATTTTTGCATGACCAGAAATTAAGGCAAAAAATGCTACAATGTCCCACAGGTAGTAAACATTTTTGGTCATTTGCAAAGAACATACGAAATGCACAGTTTGCTGGTAATTCGACGCTTCCAGAAAGTGTTATGACTCCTCCTGTACTTGAGAGCGTAAACGATTTCATGGGACCAATCTTTTTTGGCACTCGTGCAGTTGCCAGAGTTCTGAAAGATCTTGATATACACAAATCCGCTGGCCCGGATAGTATCCCTCCCATTGTTCTGAAGAGGTGTTCTTCAACGCTGGCAAAACCACTGCGTAAGCATTTCCATCTGTCCTATTCTACTGGTCTCTTTCCGAGTGGATGGAAAACAGCATTTGTCCAGCCAGTCCCTAAAAAAGGCACCCTCAAACTATCGACCAATTGCACTTACGTCCCTTCTTTCCAACGTCATGGAAACGCTGATTAATTTCCAGCTCAAGAAATATCTCGAGGAACGAAAGCTTCTTAATGACCGGCAGTACGGCTTTCGTAGCAATAGGTCCACTGGTGATCTGATGATATATCTCACCGAACAGTGGAACAAATCTTTACATCGTTTTGGAGAAAGTATGATTATTGCACTTGATATTTCAAAAGCGTTTGATAGAGTTTGGCACCAAGCTCTCTTATCGAAAATGCGCGCATTTGGTTTCGATGAATCTCTTCTTCGTTGGATTTGAAATTACCTTTCGGACCGTTCCGAACCGTCATATTGGACGGTTTAAAGTCTGAAATCCACAAAATAAATGCTGGTGTGCCCCAGGGCTCCGTTTTGTCTCCGACTCTCTTCCTTATATTCATAAATGATCTTCTGTCTGAAACGTCTTATCCAATAAACTGTTTCGCTCAGCTTCTCATATTCGTTTTCAGATTTACATCCATGTCCTTCGGATGTGGAACTTGAACAGCAGCATATGATAAGCTCATTAAATTCTGATTTTGACAGCATTGTCCAATGGGGAATTAAAAACCGCGTGGAATTTAATGCTTCAAAAACTCAATGCTGTCTACTGTCGTCTAAACGAAACCCACCCCCCATGCCACTATCCATGAGTGGCACTTGCATTGAAGAAACCGAAAAGCTTTCAGTCCTCGGTATGTGTATCACAGACCACCTTCTGTGGAATGATCACATATTCGACGTCGCCAAAAATGCTGCTAAGTGCTTAGGTTTTCTTCGGCGATGCAAGAAATTTGTCTCCCTTTGTGATCTGGCTGTAATCTATAAAGCCTTTATTCGTCCAAAACTCGAATACAACTCTCATGTTTGGGCAGGTGCTCCAAAAACCCATTTGAGTCTATTGGATAGAATTCAAAGAAGAGCTATGAAAATGATAGGCGATAGAAATATAACCGATACATTTGCTGCTCTAGAACACCGCCGCAATGTTTCTTGTATTTCATTATTTTATCGTTATTTTCATAAACAATGCCCTAGTGAAATAGCCAGTTGCATTCATCCCCTCAAACAATTCAACCGTAATACTCGTGCTTCTAGGAATACCCATCAGTTTACCCTTGAGCCCAACTTCTGACGTACTGTCAAGTTCAGGGATTCTTTCTTTTCCCGCACCTCGCGAATGTGGAATGCTTTACCCGACTCTATCTTTCCCTCCCATTTTAATATTCAGAACTTCAAAACCAATGTGCATCGGTTCCTCCTCTTAAATCCTTCCCTATTTTGCTAAAGCTCGTACTGTGTTCAATCATATTAAGGGTAGTCACAACCCCTTTAGTGCGCGCATATATATACAGGGTGTCCCGTAAGTAATGGATAACCCTGAAATGCCGCATAGTAGACTTTATGACCGTCCTGAAAACTGATAAAAAAAAGTTCTATCCCAACCACAAGAAAAGTTATATGCATTTTTTTGTTCAGTGCATTATTTTTTTTCTTACTTTACATTTTTGAATATCACGACTACAAGTGAATGAGTTCCATCATTTTTTTTTGCAGGAATATTTTACATTACTTGTGCCAACACATAAGTAGAAGAAAATTATTATAACTGTTGGACTTCTTAGAGAAAAAAATTATTTAACATTGAATTTCAATGCAAAATGTGAAAACAAAAAATTTTTGAAAAAGTTAAATCATAGCTGGTATAAAAAAAATGCATGAATACCTGAGTGGCCAACTATTCAAAATGGAATTACTTATTATTATATCTTGAGTCAATAGCAAGTTATTGGTAAAAATCTGCAATACTAGAGTAAATTTAGCAAAAACAAAAGTTTTCAAAATTAGCACAGTAAACGTGAAAATAATACCAAGCGTTGAACATAGCAGATTTTTGATTTATTGGCTGTTTCTACGATGTTGTCCTTATGATAAATCCAAGCTTTCAACTTCTAGGGCCGAATGCATTATTGATAAAAATGTCAAAAAAGTGCAAAAAACGGTTACATTTTCGAGCTTGTTTTGAATTTTACCTGTTCTATTGGGCTTTAACAAACCCATCAAATATTTTGTTGGTTGCTATTAGTTTATTTGTTATTTTCTCTAAACAAAAAAATTTTGAGCCAGCTTTTAATCACATGATCACTTAGTTAGAAAACAAAAACAAAAATAGATCATTTTTTAATTTTTTTTTTATTTAAAGCAAATGCTCAAACTCTTTTCCACCCACTCTTATACAGGTTCTGCACCTCCGAACAAATGAACGTCTTAGTGAGCGTGCAAGGTTTTGCTCAGAAATTTGTAATGCAGCTGCCTCCACACGATTTCTTAGCTCCTCTAAAGACCTGATCGGCTTGCTGTATACGATTTCCTTAATGCATCTCCAATAAAAAAAATCAAGTGCATTTAGGTCTGGTGAACGGGGTGGCCATAAAATTGGTCCCAGACGTCCTATCCATCTGCCTGGATATCTGGCATTTAAATATGCCCGCACAGGCACAGCATAAGTGTGCTGGACAACCATCATTTTGAAGCCAATGGGATTCCTTTAGTTCTAGAGGCACTTTTTCCAGCAAGGTTGGGAGATCATTTTGGAGGAACTCCAAATAACCTTGGCCAGTTAAAATCCCCGGCAACTCAAACGGTCCAATTATTTTCCCATTGAGAATCCCAGTCCAATAGTTTATTTTGAATTGGTACTGGGACCTGTCTTCCCTCATGATGTTTGGGTTTTGTAGTGCCCAGAAGTGGAGATTATGGAGATTAGTGTAGCCATCTCTTTTAAATGTCGACTCATCGCTCCAAAGAATTTTGTCAAAAAACTGCGGATCTTCTTCAATTTTCATTATCATTTGTCGACAAAAACTCATTCTCGTTTCAAAATCTTGCGGCTGGAGAGTTTGCACCCGTGTTAGGTGAAAGGGATGATATTTATATTTACTTAGCACATTATGCGCAGTCGTCTTTCCGATCCCAGTGCGTCGTGCTATTGCTCGGATTGATACTGTAGGATCTTGGTCAAGTTCCGCAAGCACTAAGTCTTCGGTATCTCCTCGAGGGGGTCGTCCCACGCCAGCACCACCAACACCACTACCAGGCAGCCTTTCTTTCGAGAAACAGCTATGGACTCTAATAAACACTCGATAATCCGGGTGTCGTGCGTTATGGTACCTTTCCCTATACAGAGTCGCAGCTTCGTTTGCGTTGCCTCTGCACTCTCCATAAATGAAATGCATGTTTGCATATTCTTGTGCAGAATACAGAATAAGTGGCATCGAAAAAGTTCAATCAAACGTCTTAATTATCAAAAAGCAGGTTCAGGAAAACAGCTATTTAGACCGTTAATTTTTCTGAAGAATGAACAATAAAAACGGTATAAATAAGTGTTCGTCGTGGTCTTAATCTTATGAATTAAGATCAAATTACAAAAACTTTAATTCAAAATTTAAAAAACTTACGATTTTATGCGTTCTCAATTTCTCAGGATCTTACAATTTACTATTCAAAAAACACAATTAAAATTGAATCAGAAGACTTTTTGTTTGGAGAAAATAACAAATAAAAAATAGCAACCAACAAAATATTTGATGGGTTTGTTAAAGCCCAATAGAACAGGTAAAATTCAAAACAAGCTCGAAAATGTAACCGTTTTTTGCACTTTTTTGACATTTTTATGAATAATGCATTCGGCCCTAGAAGTTGAAAGCTTGGATTTATCATTAGGACAACATCGTAGAAACAGCCAATAAATCAAAAATCTGCTATGTTCAACGCTTGGTATTATTTTCACGTTTACTGTGCTAATTTTGAAAACTTTTATTTTTGCTAAATTTACTATAGTATTGCAGATTTTTACCAATAACTTGCTATTGACTCTAGATATAATAATAAGTAATACCATTTTGAAATATGCATTTAACGCGCATATTTTTAAAATAGTTGGCCACTCAGGTATTCATGCATTTTTTTTATACCAGCTATGATTTAACTTTTTCAAAAATTATTTGTTTTCACATATTTATGTCAAGCATTCTTTATTTTCCATTATACTGTTTGATAACATTACTTTTTATATTAAATTTTTTATCGCAAAATTTTGAATTGCTGTATTTTGGAAACCATTGGGTCTACATAAATGGCTTTGGTCTCAAGTTGAAGCAAAATAAGTTACTTTGAATTCGTAGAACAATGCTTTTATTTAAAATTTATTATTTGGGACTAAAATTACCAATAACTGTTACTGGACTAAGAGGGGAAATTGAAACATTTTTTTTATTTTTTAAAATGTTTAAGAATTTTTATATATACAAAATTAATTTTCAAGAAAACCGCTCTAACGATTTTTAAAATTTTTTTTTTGTCATTAATTCATGTGTATGAAACAAACCAGATGGTATACTTTTTTTGTCTCTATCTGTTTTATCTATTTAAATAACAAATAAATAGTAATTTATATGTAAGAGATCCTTTGTTTTTAAAAACCTTTTTTAATGATATTATAATGTTTTGGAACCAATACATATGCACATTCTCAACTTCAAGCTACGTTAAAGTTGTTAGCTACGAGAGCAAGTTTGTGCGATCCAGCCGTGTCCAATTTTTGTTTCTATTTGAAATTTGTTTATAAAAATGGTTCCTTTTCTTTTTTGTTTACGGAAGGATTTGCTGGGCTTGTGATGTTTAAGTAGTGGGCGACGATTTCGCCGGACAAGTGTAAAAACATACTCATGAACATGGATCCATTCATGATTCCATTTCACAATAACAGTTCTTACGTTTCACGAAGTTGTTGATCTTTTTTTGGCTCTTACTGTTTGATCCTGCATTATTCTGCTCTGTGAAAATTTGTGTGTTCTTCCTTCATAATTTCATTTTAGGAAAACAAAATAGTAGGAACAAATTATAGTGTGTAAAAACTCACCTCTTATTGTTAGTTACACTCCCTGTCACTTGTTTGAGGCCACTTTTTTCATAAAAGTTAAGTAAAAGCAATATGTTTCCTGGAAATTTTTGATACGTGGGAGTAGGTATATATTTTGCAATGAAAAACGATAAAGTAAAAGAGTTTACTCGGAAAATTCATAGAAATTTCCCAAATTATGTGACTGGACTGCGAAAAATTGATATAAAAAGTTGCGTCACTTTATTGAGGCCATTCCAAAAATTGCTTGGCAAAAGTTAACATCGCTGAAATTTTCAAACAAAAGTTTAAAATATTTAAGAAAGGATAGAAAACTATATTTTATATTAAATTTAAAGTTAAAATGGGCTCTAGAAACACGTCGACAATAGCAGAAATAGGATCAATAGATGGTTTAAAGGAACTGGGATTCTAAGTCCGAGGAAAAGCTAGGAGACCGAACAGAAGTAAGATCATTGTCAACAACTATCTAGCAGACACTGAAAACTATAGAAAAAAACAAAAAGAACGCACAGCTCAAGCAACAACAATCCGATGAAAGCGACTCATTCAGCGGCTAGCTTTAAATTCCACACTATTAGAGCCAAAAATAAGGTCAAAAAATGGGGTATCAGCTAGTATTTCGACGGTTTTAAAGATTATTAAAACCAGTGGTACATCAAGAGTATGAAAATCAAAAAGAAACCGGATCTACGGTAGCTACATAAGGAACTACGGATGAATTTTGCCAGGCAGCATGTTGCCTGTAGAAACGCATGGAAAAAGGTTGTCTTTTCAGGTGAAAAAAAAACTTTAATCTTGACGGACCTGATGACAACTCTTATTTTCACGATTAAAGAAAAGAAGAACTTATTTTCTCAAGACATCACAGTGTGGGTAGCTATCACCTATTATGGAACATTTGAATTGGAATTTAAAACTACAACAATGAACGCAAATAGTTACAAATGCCTGTTGTAACGGGTATTTCCAAAGCGAAAGAATATTCCGGAACCTCTACCTTGGATATTCCAACAAGACAACGCCCCTATCCATACTTCCTGGGTAGCTAGAAGCTGGCTTCAGTTGGAAAACGTTGGACTTTTACCATGGCCACCCTATTCACCGGACTCAAACATCATCGAAAACGTTTGGGCCTGGCTATCTCGAATAGTTTCTGATGCTAGTAGACAGTTTGAAGATAAGAACGTCTTGGTGAAGCTAACTGCGATGCCTGTACCCAGATTTCACTGGATTATTCCAAAAAACTGTATGATTTAATTCCAAACCGTCTAATAAAGCTAATTTCAAAAAATGGCGGTCATACTCATTACTAATTGAAAAAAACATAATACATTAATGTTTAAAAACAAAATAAAAGTATACATTTTTATAGTTTTGATAATTTTTTATAAGATATTTCAAGTGGCCTCAATCAAGTGACGCATTTTTGTATACCCATTTTTGCATTCCATTCTCATAATTTGTGAAATTCCTATGGAATTTCCAAGTTACCCCTTTAAATTTATACTTTTTTATTGCAAAATATATTTACCTACTCAAATATTTCCAGGAAAAATTTTTCCGACGGGTATTTATCGAGAAAAAACAGTTGCGAAAATAGTGGCCTCAAACAAGTGACAGGGAGTGTATATTTAATAAAAGTTGTACCTAATCCGTTTGGTATAGCTTTCAATTTTGCATGGTATTTTTTTATTCTGGGCTTCACATGGAATGAAAAATCCATTGCAATTATTCCGAAAAATTATTTAAAATGCTAATTTATTCTAATGCAAAACAAAAGTTGAAAATGACGTCTTGTGCCACAAATATCCTAAGGATATTTTAGAAACTGCAGGTTGGTCAACTTTTGAATTTCAACTCTGGAGCTCAGATTCGAAGTAGTGAATAAAAGCATTTTTCAACTTTCAGTTCAACTACGGATTTGAAGTCAACTTTTAAGTTGGCCACCTTTGTAGTTTTCAGCAAGTTGAGCAATAGTGAATAAATTCATCCTTATTAGGCCAACATTCTGAAATGCTCAGCAAAAGTCAGAACTACTAGATTTGACGCATATGTGGGTGTATATAGTTACTGTACTATTAGGCGCAACAACGAAACTTTCTCTTGTCAAAATAAACTTATGTATATATGTACAACATATGCTTGTAAATGGATATAAACGAGAGCGCTGCGTATCGCCATATCAAACCCGATGACGTTGTCCCGGCTAATAATTTAACTTAGTTTTGAATGACCTTAAAAATCACATACGACTTGACAAATTTTCAATTTGATTGACTGATTTGATTCAAATATAAATTTGAAAATGACAGTCTTTGTTTTATTTTTACCAATATCTAAAGGATATTTTTCAAACCGGAAGTTGGACAACTTTAGATTTTCAACTGCGGGGTTGGAAACAAATTAGTGAATAAAAATAAATTTCAACTTGCGATTCAACTCTCGATTTGAGGTCAACTTTATGAATGTTCAACTATTATTTAGATCCATATTTAATTTTGCGTTTTTACTTTTATAAAGCTTAATGTGCTGGTTCCTGTAAAAGCTGTTTTTAACGATATTCCAGAAGATACATTTAGATTTTTTTTCGAATCCCATGCGAATCACCCTGCAGTACCTATAATGTTTAAATCCAATCAAAAATTAAAGAGTCAAAAGGTATATAAAATGTTTATCAGCCATCAACCAAAGCCATCAAAAAGCCAAACGAACGAGTAGGTAGGTATATAATATTCACAATTGTACATAAACCAACAGCACAAATCATGTGCCAAAGAAGAGAGTGAAAATTATTGAAACCAATTTAGCATTTTAGATTTTCACTTTTTTCACTATATACCTATTAAAGTTTTCATTTTCCCACATTAGGTTTTAGAAAGATAACAAGAAATAAAAGATACAAAAGTTTTAGTGAACGAAAAAAGATAGATGAGCGAAACTGACCGAAGTTTCAGGATTGGCATCAATGCTAATCAAAAAGAGAACTTTCATTTTGCTTTGAATTTTCTTCATCGCTTCATCGCCATCGTCAACATCAACAGCAACTAAAACACAAGTGTGGTAGTGGCGCTATGCTATAAGCACTGTGTTATGTTGCATCAATCTTGTACGAGTATTTCTCGCATTTTTTGAATGGGAGGGATGCGTTCAAGACGCTACGGAAGAAAATACGATAGATATGAGAAAATACACTTGTCCGGTATTCCCTTGCTTTTTCTCTTGGTCGTGTGGAATTATAAGCAGCAAAATAAATACCATATTGAATAAATATGATCAATATAATGAACAACTTAGTCGAAGTAAGCCCTGTTTCTCAAGAAAAAGTATAAGTACAAAATTATTGAGGAACATAGTTTTATAAAATAAGCAAAGTATTTTAAAATATGAAAGGTGTTATTTTAAACGTAGTTTCACAAATTTGTTTTTAGCTTTAGCTTAACTTCAAACTTTTGATTTACATACGTTTTACAACCTACCCGATTTATTCATAGATCAGGGTAAAGAAGAAGCTTTTCTTTAATTGAATGATCACAGCTATTATAAAGGGTGTTTTTAATTGTGAAAGTGCAAAAAACCTAGTTTTTCGTTATCTTATACGTAAAATGTAATTGGTCATGTAAAGGACCAATTACATTTGTTTCGTAAATTATTATATGACATCTGAAACTACTAATCTTCCCTTCAAAAAATAAATTTCAATCTCTCCAAAATGTTCATTTCTCATCCAGAAATCGTAATTGTAAGGTTTTTTTTTAGTATACGGTTACTTGGGAGGCGAAGACTTAAAATGACTAATGATTTTTGGAAGGTAAGAGAAAGTATTGGAAAGATTAGTACTTTCATTTGCTGTAATAATTTTTGTGGAGAAAATGTTTTTGGTGGGTGTAAATTAACCTCAAAAACACAAAAAAAAAAAACACCCTTCTTGGCACTTTTAGGCTGGGATATCTCGAAAACCTGAGCCAATCAAACATTCTGATTTCATATTCGAATTCAGAACACAAAAAACCTTTCGAAAAATATAATTTGGTTTTTGCCACAAGAAATTTTTGTTTGTTTAATGAAACATGCTAAATAAAACACAAGTTAAAAAGAAAATATGTTGATTTTGTTTTGAGAAAACACTCAGAAAAGTCGCATCCGCAGCTTTTGCCACAGCGAAATGTTTAAAAGCAGTACCTATAGAAGTAAAAAACTAGTACTTTAAAGAAAATAGTAGGCCAGAAATGTTTGTTTAAGTCGTAAAATGAGTGTTGTAATTCATTGAACCATTAAGATACACATTTTGCACTTTTCCAGATAATTAAGAGTTAATAAAGTGTATTATAAAACAAGAACTAGTTTTAATCAATAGTTGATTTATTCTTAAAAAATACCCGAAAATAGGTATCGAATAAAATAGATACGAAATTTTACCTACATACATATGTATTGTTGGTTATATCATAAGCAATATCACGTTTAATCAAAACCAAAAAAGTTGTGCATTGCCCATTCGTCCACTTAAAATGATATTTTTTATTAAAAAGGTGAACAAAAATATCGAACACAAGTCAGACTGTGGAATTTCTAATTTTTTAATTCGTAGCAGCACCGTACTGCATATTACTTTGAGTGTTTCTAGTTTAAAAACAATCTTGCAACATTTTAAACTCCCTAAATTTAAGGTATTATGTAGTATTATGCGACCTAAAATTGTTCGAATAACTTAAATTTTTAAAAATGTTACACTTTTAACTGTTTAATTTTGTCCATACCAAAGCAATTATCTTAAGAAATTCCAGTGACAGCTCGCGCAAAAACCTCCAAAATATACTCATTTTGACATTTATAAATATCATCAAAGTGTCATATTAGGATGCTGAAAAGATAAATTAACTAAATTTTAAAGGAGAATGGGCATTTTGTTCTATCTATTGCCCACGAATGAGATATATATCGTTGGAAAGCTTAGTCCTAGTTAATCATTTTTTTGTATGGATGCAAAGCTGTAAACAATGGGGTTTAGACAGTATATGGCAACAAAGACAAAGATTGCAATCAGAGCAAAACTTAATTGCAATAGTGTTCCATTGAAATGACAGTATTGGTCACTTTCGATGAACTGAATAGACCCCAAAATAAAGGAACTTTTATACCAATGTCCAATAATAGCGAATAACATCATGGTTGGTGAATAATTCGCTTAACAGCATGAAAATTATTCTTTTTTTATTCGATTTAGCGAATTAAATGAATGGGAATAATTATTGTTTGTCTAGTGCCCACAATTGAGATATACAACGTTGGAAAGCCTGGTTCAAGAGCATCATTTTTGGATAACGGCACAAAACTGTAAACCATGGGGTGCAGGCAGTATAATGTAAAATATAAAACAATATTCGTCTATGTTTATTCGAATTTGCAAAGTGTTTTTATATTTTTTTGGTCGCTTATCTTAGCCAACTCTCATTGTCTAAGACAAAAAAAAAAAAAAAAAACGTACGTGTGTACACTCCATAGTACCTAATCATCTTCATAGGTGTCGTTTCTGGCCACTATAGGTAGACCAGGTGACATATATTTTTGCCAATCTCTTTTAGTTTAAAATTCTTAAAATCTTGTGTTTAACCTATTATCATAATAAAAATGATTTAACACCGTTCTAAATCGACTAAAACCGTTGCGTCAGTAAATCTATCTTTCAATTTTATTTATCTGACAATTTGTCTTCCAAGCCAGTAGTTGAATGTTTAGTCGTCTGTTTTTAAACTTCGACAAAATAATCAAAGAAGATAGTGGAAATACTTGATTCGACGAGAAAGTTAAAATTAAAATGCAAATTTCCATTAATTTATATATAAAAAAAAAATGAAACAATTTTTTTGAAACGTTTTGTTAACAAAAACAATGGCTTTTAAACAAAATATTAGAACGAATGAGAAAGGAGAACTATGGTAGGATGGAAGTGACGAAAGTAGTACAATAGTACTTTACTTGTACTTCTGACAACACTGGACACACGACTGCTTACAGTATCAACTACGGCTTTCCATGATTTCTGATGTCAATGTCCACTGCCACTGTAGATCATAAATGTCTAAACGGGTTTTATGACAAAATATTTAATACAATTTTGTACTAATAGTGTTTTGCTATTTTACATCGTGGCATGATGATTTATTTCAGTTCTCTTACATATATTTATGAATAAAGCCGTAAATCAAACTCTAATCAGCTTTAAAGTAAAATGAGTTGTGTTTTTTGTTAATAATAATCCATGATTTTTTTTTATACTAGATAATCAAATTTAAATGTAATTCTTTCAATTATGTATTACGTACATTTATTTACATAGATGATCCTTAATCAGATTACATTTCAGAAAAAAAAATGCAGTGTCAATGTCCTGGCCCTAAAGTATATCATTAAGACGTTTGTGTTCATTCCAGTAACTGTATTGTTGGTAAACACAATTTCTTTGTGACAAAAAGTGGGTTGAAAAGAATTTTGATGAAACTAAAACCATCTCTTTTGGTTTTGTGTGTAGACTCTGCCGAGGTACTCCTGAATAATTTACTTTGGAAACAAGCAATCGGTGAATGACAATATTGGCATTTTACCTTTGTTTATTTAAATAGTGATTGCATGCCATCGCAGTGTCTTCTTCATGAAACAAATAGTTCGTCATTGAATCACAATCACAAAAATATCCATATTCTACCTACTGCTAAAATTGAACGCACTATTTTAATTTTGAGTATGCTTCTTTCATTGTGCCAGGTCGCGTTTAGCAATCATCCCACATCAATATTCTGCAATTAAGCTGCAGTTGTTCATTTTTGTGGTGGCGTTTTTCCTGAACCTTTGAACCTTTGTAACAGTCATGCGCGTGAAAATCTATGTTTTTCTACATGTACGAGTAATTTTTATGTGAGAAATCCATTTAAATTACGTTTTTTTTTTAACGCATTTAAGCATTTGGAAATGGATTTAACCACAAGTAAGTAAATCAAGCAATATTTAAAACAAAGAATAATTCCAACGAAACCCAAAGAGAAAATTCATGGGTATACATATTTTTGTTTGATTTTTGTAAAAAAAAAAGAAGAGGGATGTACTTTGATGGTAGGTCAAGCATGTACGTAACGTGAAGGTAGCTATAGAGTATTTATGATACCTGACAAAAATTCTTTTTACTCTCTATAAAGTCATAAAGTTTGTGTATTCGAAAAAGGGAGAAATTTATATCAAAAGTGAAATACGATACCTACATTCTTTTCCTCTTACGATGTGTTATAAATAGAAATAGGAGGGAGAGGGGAAGCCCGTATTTCGATATCCAATTCAAAAGCTCACATCTGAACTATTTTAAATATGACCATGTCGTTTTTTGTATTAGGTAGGTACCTTCGTTTGTTTACTAAAGAAATATTGTCTAAAATTCCATAAAGGAATAGAGGAGAAACAATGAAAATAATTCTATACCGTACACTTTTTAAAACCGCACAAAAAACTAAAATTCCTCGTAAGAAAATTAATATGTAGTAAAATAAATAAACGGTTGACAAAAATTACAGGATAAAATCGAATTAATTTTACCTTTGCCCTTATAGTACAGTCAAAGAAGGAACTTTGCTTGCAAAAAATAGTGCTCTCTGGGGGATACCCACAGGTATAACATACCCAAAGTCCCCAGCCCAGGGCTGAGAGCTAAACTCAGGAGGGGGGTTAAAGGTACCCCTTTTTAGATTTTCGTGAATATTTTCACAACCTAGCATGTTAGCGAAAAAGTCTATTCTTCATAATTAGAGAAAAATAAATTGTCTATAAAAAAGTTGTGCACATATTTTTGCTAGGGTCAATAATAAGGGAAATGCGGGGGCTAGAAAAGTCAACAAATCTGAAAACACCTGTTAATGTCTTAGATATTGAATGTTTTCTGACCAATTTACCTGGAAAAAAACAAAAAAGGTACAGACAGAAAAAAGCAACGTAAGATCAAAGGAAAACATTTTCAGCCGTATTTATTAGATTTCACTAATGCTCGGTTAAACCTCGGAATAGTTAAACCGAGTCGAAGTTCTTACACCGGGCTTACGCCATGTCGAACTAATCCTTATTTAAAAAAAAATGTCTTAGCCGTTTTAGTTACGCCTGCCTTACGTCAAATATTTTATCAAAAAATCACCAATTCAAAACTCTGGTTATTATTAACGTAAACAAACCTCAGCCGATTTCCATTGTTGTTGGTTCATTTTGGTAAAGAAATTATTTGGTAATTTCTAATAATAAAATAAAAAGAAAAGAAAACGTTCTGAAAAACTGGTTGTTCTCAAAAGATATGTAAATATATTTATATAATTACAACAGATAAAAATAAAAAAATTTGGTTAATGTTCATAGATTTTTCCCCGACAACTAATCCATCCTTCAGTGTCATAGGATCTAAATGAGTTTTGTACTGCTTTGGCTTTCTTCTTCTTTATCAATTGTCAAACCGTTTAAAGAATTTAAATGATTTATAAATGTAAAATAAATATCTATTTGGACTCCTTTTTGTAAATTTCACACAATGTCATGTCAAAATGACATTTAAATACTAAAACGGCTTTACTCTGGCTTTAAACTTACTAGCTTTAAGCTTTCCAGTTTTAGAGGCGTTGTAAAGTCTGAGTTACATTACGCCGCGCGCGCCGCGCCGCCGTTAAACCATTTTTCGGAACGATTTGTCGTCAACGCCGAAAATTCTTAAATCAAAGTGGAGCGACTTTATTTCAAAGTGTCTCTATACTTAAAAACAAATTAGATTTTAATACGTTGATATGTTGATTTAAAGTGGAATCATAGTTCAATCAAATTCATCCATCTTTTAAAACAACATTTATCTACTTCGAATCAACGTAGATTTAACTTCGCTTGGCTAGGTATTGATTCGACTTGTGACGACGTAAGTGAATCGTTTAATGCTATGAGTAATGCATAGTTATAGATATAGGAAAGGTAATTAAATATTGTTTTTCGGTTATATGAAAGTGAATTTTGAGTGCGCGCTTAACAACGCGATCTCGAAATTCTTTATATTAAGCTTACAAATACAAAACAAATTGAGGTCTACTTAAATATGCAACACTTTGAAACTATGTTGATGTCACTTTAAATGCCACAAAAGTGGATCGCAATGTAAAATTTGGATTTCAATTTAAAAATGATAACGTTTCACTTTAAAACAACGTTGAACGGAATGTAAATGTACAAAAGATGATTTTAATGTAGGTATGAATACGTTTTACTTTGAAGCTAGGTTGAATCTCTCAAAATTACGTCGCATATTCAAATTAACATTGTTTCAACGTAAGAAATGAACATGCTCCACTTCATTTAATTTTAGATTGCATTTTTTACCTCAGTGTAAATAAACATGCATTCGCTGTGATTTCATCATGTCGTGAGGCTGAGAGTGGAGTTATAATGTCCTGTTTTTTCTATATATCCAAACTATACGAAAAAGTTGACGTATACTAGATTAGGCAAAATTTAATTAGCAAGAGTTGTTTTCATATGGCGCCAAAGAATGATAACGTTTTTTTTTAAAGGAACACAATACAAAATTTGTTTGCCATAAACAGGCGTTCTTTCTACCCCCCTTTAGGGAGAAGGGGCATTTTTTTTTTAAATAACATTAAAAACAACGGCAACAATTTTCCTTTTTTGAAATCCAGAACTCTGTTCTTTTGTTTTATTTTTAAATCATGTTATTGATGCCCATAGTTTTTGTAAAAATAACTTTCAAATTCAAAATTAAAAAAACAAAGTTGCGACGACAATTTCTTGATGTTTATTTTATAATTTGTATTGTTATTACTAGTATAGTGTGTAGTATGTGATAGTAGTGTTTCTTTGAGCTTGAAGTTAAAGAATGACTAAATTCTTTTAACCTGCGAAGCAAGCCACCCAAGGTATTGTGTTATTGGTAGAGCTGACCCTTAGGTATAACATACTTAAGTCCCCAAACACCAGGGTCGCAAGCTTTAGGCAGGAGAGGGGCTAAATGCCCCCTTTTGTAGTTTTTCTTCAATATTTTGAAAACTAAGCGTTTTTAAGAGGCAAAGTCAATGTCACAAAGTGAAAGAAAATTAAATTCCCTACAATTCCCTTAGACATAGACAGTGTATACTAATGGTTCGATAGCGTTTTATCTCGGTAATGAGAAAATGATAAAAACAAGTTGGAATAACAATTTTGATATTTGTTTTATTAATTACACGACTGATGGGTCGCAACTATGTATTTCATTTCATATTCATTTCATATTTAGTGTAGTAGTTTGAACTTAAAATGATGTCATTTTATTTCTCTTGAATTAAATTAAAATGTTGGTGGTCTTAAAAAAAAAATTATTTTTTATAAAGAAAATTTTAAAAACATTACAAATTTAAAGGCCAAATTAAAGTTATTGTAAAAATGCAGACATTTTGATAAATCAAATTTCAATAATATTTATACATATATTCTTTTAAGCACTTTCTGTACAAAACAAACTAATTTTAATCGGTTCATCCAATAATGAGAGTCGAAAATATAAAAACTGGTTCAATAAAAAATACCTTCTGTAAATATAAGAACGCAAAATGTATTATTAAAAAAAAGTACTGTACCTATTAAAGAACAAACTAATTTTGTTTATCAAAATTCTTGGAGACGTTGACAACAAAAAGAAGATTTTTGTCAATCATTTTTCAAAACTTGTTAGTTTTAAGAACATGCATTTTCCATGTTTTCTAGAAAATGTTGAAAAATCATTTTATACCATATTTCAAAAAAATTAACCAATTCACTTTCGAAATATTAGGTTTGAAAAAAACATTTTTTTTTTCAAATTTCAAAAAAAAGGTACCTGCTACATTAGTAAACTTTTATGAAGCTTCTCCATATAAAGAATAAAGAGAACAAGTAAACCGCTTTCGAGAAAATCATAGACAAAGAAAAAAAAAAAAATGGTTACTCTAGAAACTACAGGTCGCACAAATACCCATTTTTCGACAAAATTAATATAAATATTATCAAAAAGTAGTTTTTCCCTGAATTGATTATTGACTGAAATTCCTATTATTGCAATCGTTGCAGTCGTTTTTGAAAAAAAAAAAAAAAATTTCCTCCTTATAACTAGAAAAATTTGTTTGGTCATATTATCCAAAAAACACTACCAAGTTTTTAGAAAATCCATCCAGCTATCTAGCCTGAAGGCGCGAGGACAAACAGACGGAATTGCGAGATCCATTTTTTTCTCACCTTCCTAATCCTTGGTATAGCAAGTTTGATCAAAATGAGTAGCTTAATTTGGGTTGCGAATCAAAATTAGCATATGTGCTCATTGGAATAAGGCAACACAATCAAATCTTGGAAGTATTCTTCTGCTCTGATCCATGTCAAGATGTCAAGTATGCTTGTTTTCGGTTTTCTAGAAACTATCTCATTTCATTTCTAATTTTGAAAGATTGGAAGAGGAAATCTAGTTAGACCGAGAGCAAATAAAATACAAACAAATAAACAAATAATAGTCCAGGCAAATAAGGATAAAATTGAAGCATATGTGGATGTAACATAAATCATCTTAGATTTTTATGAGAAAATAAATTTTCTATAAAAAAGTTGTGCACATATTTTTGCTAGGGTCAATAATAAGGGAAATGCGGGGGCTAGAAAAGTCAACAAATCTGAAAACACCTGTTAATGTCTTAGATATTGAATGTTTTCTGACCAATTTACCTGGAAAAAAACAAAAAGGTACAGACAGAAAAAAGCAACGTAAGATCAAAGGAAAACATTTTCAGCCGTATTTATTAGATTTCACTAATGCTCGGTTAAACCTCGGAATAGTTAAACCGAGTCGAAGTTCTTACACCGGGCTTACGCCATGTCGAACTAATCCTTATTTAAAAAAAAATGTCTTAGCCGTTTTAGTTACGCCTGCCTTACGTCAAATATTTTATCAAAAAATCACCAATTCAAAACTCTGGTTATTATTAACGTAAACAAACCTCAGCCGATTTCCATTGTTGTTGGTTTATTTTGGTAAAGAAATTATTTGGTAATTTCTAATAATAAAATAAAAAGAAAAGAAAACGTTCTGAAAAACTGGTTGTTCTCAAAAGATATGTAAATATATTTATATAATTACAACAGATAAAAATAAAAAAATTTGGTTAATGTTCATAGATTTTTCCCCGACAACTAATCCATCCTTCAGTGTCATAGGATCTAAATGAGTTTTGTACTGCTTTGGCTTTCTTCTTCTTTATCAATTGTCAAACCGTTTAAAGAATTTAAATGATTTATAAATGTAAAATAAACATCTATTTGGACTCCTTTTTGTAAATTTCACACAATGTCATGTCAAAATGACATTTAAATACTAAAACGGCTTTACTCTGGCTTTAAACTTACTAGCTTTAAGCTTTCCAGTTTTAGAGGCGTTGTAAAGTCTGAGTTACATTACGCCGCGCGCGCCGCGCCGCCGTTAAACCATTTTTCGGAACGATTTGTCGTCAACGCCGAAAATTCTTAAATCAAAGTGGAGCGACTTTATTTCAAAGTGTCTCTATACTTAAAAACAAATTAGATTTTAATACGTTGATATGTTGATTTAAAGTGGAATCATAGTTCAATCAAATTCATCCATCTTTTAAAACAACATTTATCTACTTCGAATCAACGTAGATTTAACTTCGCTTGGCTAGGTATTGATTCGACTTGTGACGACGTAAGTGAATCGTTTAATGCTATGAGTAATGCATAGTTATAGATATAGGAAAGGTAATTAAATATTGTTTTTCGGTTATATGAAAGTGAATTTTGAGTGCGCGCTTAACAACGCGATCTCGAAATTCTTTATATTAAGCTTACAAATACAAAACAAATTGAGGTCTACTTAAATATGCAACACTTTGAAACTATGTTGATGTCACTTTAAATGCCACAAAAGTGGATCGCAATGTAAAATTTGGATTTCAATTTAAAAATGATAACGTTTCACTTTAAAACAACGTTGAACGGAATGTAAATGTACAAAAGATGATTTTAATGTAGGTATGAATACGTTTTACTTTGAAGCTAGGTTGAATCTCTCAAAATTACGTCGCATATTCAAATTAACATTGTTTCAACGTAAGAAATGAACATGCTCCACTTCATTTAATTTTAGATTGCATTTTTTACCTCAGTGTAAATAAACATGCATTCGCTGTGATTTCATCATGTCGTGAGGCTGAGAGTGGAGTTATAATGTCCTGTTTTTTCTATATATCCAAACTATACGAAAAAGTTGACGTATACTAGATTAGGCAAAATTTAATTAGCAAGAGTTGTTTTCATATGGCGCCAAAGAATGATAACGTTTTTTTTTAAAGGAACACAATACAAAATTTGTTTGCCATAAACAGGCGTTCTTTCTACCCCCCTTTAGGGAGAAGGGGCATTTTTTTTTAAATAACATTAAAAACAACGGCAACAATTTTCCTTTTTTGAAATTCAGAACTCTGTTCTTTTGTTTTATTTTTAAATCATGTTATTGATGCCCATAGTTTTTGTAAAAATAACTTTCAAATTCAAAATTAAAAAAAACAAAGTTGCGACGACAATTTCTTGATGTTTATTTTATAATTTGTATTGTTATTACTAGTATAGTGTGTAGTATGTGATAGTAGTGTTTCTTTGAGCTTGAAGTTAAAGAATGACTAAATTCTTTTAACCTGCGAAGCAAGCCACCCAAGGTATTGTGTTATTGGTAGAGCTGACCCTTAGGTATAACATACTTAAGTCCCCAAACACCAGGGTCGCAAGCTTTAGGCAGGAGAGGGGCTAAATGCCCCCTTTTGTAGTTTTTCTTCAATATTTTGAAAACTAAGCGTTTTTAAGAGGCAAAGTCAATGTCACAAAGTGAAAGAAAATTAAATTCCCTACAATTCCCTTAGACATAGACAGTGTATACTAATGGTTCGATAGCGTTTTATCTCGGTAATGAGAAAATGATAAAAACAAGTTGGAATAACAATTTTGATATTTGTTTTATTAATTACACGACTGATGGGTCGCAACTATGTATTTCATTTCATATTCATTTCATATTTAGTGTAGTAGTTTGAACTTAAAATGATGTCATTTTATTTCTCTTGAATTAAATTAAAATGTTGGTGGTCTTAAAAAAAAAATTATTTTTTATAAAGAAAATTTTAAAAACATTACAAATTTAAAGGCCAAATTAAAGTTATTGTAAAAATGCAGACATTTTGATAAATCAAATTTCAATAATATTTATACATATATTCTTTTAAGCACTTTCTGTACAAAACAAACTAATTTTAATCGGTTCATCCAATAATGAGAGTCGAAAATATAAAAACTGGTTCAATAAAAAATACCTTCTGTAAATATAAGAACGCAAAATGTATTATTAAAAAAAAGTACTGTACCTATTAAAGAACAAACTAATTTTGTTTATCAAAATTCTTGGAGACGTTGACAACAAAAAGAAGATTTTTGTCAATCATTTTTCAAAACTTGTTAGTTTTAAGAACATGCATTTTCCATGTTTTCTAGAAAATGTTGAAAAATCATTTTATACCATATTTCAAAAAAATTAACCAATTCACTTTCGAAATATTAGGTTTGAAAAAAACATTTTTTTTTCAAATTTCAAAAAAAAGGTACCTGCTACATTAGTAAACTTTTATGAAGCTTCTCCATATAAAGAATAAAGAGAACAAGTAAACCGCTTTCGAGAAAATCATAGACAAAGAAAAAAAAAATGGTTACCCTAGAAACTACAGGTCGCACAAATACCCATTTTTCGACAAAATTAATATAAATATTATCAAAAAGTAGTTTTTCCCTGAATTAATTATTGACTGAAATTCCTATTATTGCAATCGTTGCAGTCGTTTTTGAAAAAAAAAAAAAAAAATTTCCTCCTTATAACTAGAAAAATTTGTTTGGTCATATTATCCAAAAAACACTACCAAGTTTTTAGAAAATCCATCCAGCTATCTAGCCTGAAGGCGCGAGGACAAACAGACGGAATTGCGAGATCCATTTTTTTCTCACCTTCCTAATCCTTGGTATAGCAAGTTTGATCAAAATGAGTAGCTTAATTTGGGTTGCGAATCAAAATTAGCATATGTGCTCATTGGAATAAGGCAACACAATCAAATCTTGGAAGTATTCTTCTGCTCTGATCCATGTCAAGATGTCAAGTATGCTTGTTTTCGGTTTTCTAGAAACTATCTCATTTCATTTCTAATTTTGAAAGATTGGAAGAGGAAATCTAGTTAGACCGAGAGCAAATAAAATACAAACAAATAAACAAATAATAGTCCAGGCAAATAAGGATAAAATTGAAGCATATGTGGATGTAACATAAATCATCTTAGATTTTTATGGGATTCGATCAGAAAATATGTAAACAACGAGAATATGAGGTTGCTCCCGCTCAAAAAGGTGTGCTTTTTGCAGGAAAAATCAAAGCGTGCAAGAAAGTGCATTATTCACTCAGTGTTTTTGGTAGTTTTCCTAAATAACTTTGGCAACATGCATTTTAGGAAAAAAACATCAAGACAAAATTTGTTTGTTATAAAATTCTCCACAAGATGACATTTATATAAAATTTTCTGGTGTTACATGGATGAATATCGTGGACATAGATACTCTAGGGAATTACAAAATGAAATATTGAAACCCGATTCAAATTGATCTGATCTGAATAAGTGCACCGCGAAATGTTTGCATCAATGCTGTGGTCAAAGTTAGACATTTAAGATGGCGCAAATTTTTGTACACATACTTGGAACCCTGAACTATCGTAAAGTATCAAAAATTGTATGAAAAATGATTTTTTTAATAAATACAAATAATTATTTTATTAAAAAAAGCATTTTTCACACGATTTTTGCTCTTTTAAAATCGCTACAAAAGTAACTTAAAAAAAATAAAATAAATATTATAACTATACTTTACGATAGTTAAGGGTTCCAAGTATGTGCACAAAATTTGCGCCATCTCAAATGTCTAACTTTGACCACATTGATGCAAAAATTTTGCGGTGCACTTAATTAATATTACCTCTCATGCCGAACCTATCAGCACGATTTGAATAGGGTTTCAATATTTCATTCTGTAATTTCGTAGAGTATCTGAGTCCACATTTATAGTAGAATTGGACCATTTTTTATCTGACAGTTTAGATCTTCAAAACTACTCTGTTTTTTACAGCTTTTTTCTAATGTCAACGCTGTATAGCAACAAAAATATAACACCAGGAAATTTTATATAAATTTCATCTTGTGGATAATTTTATAACAAACAAATTTTGTCTTAATGTCTTTTTCCTTAGATGCATTTTCCAAAGTTATATAGGAAAACAACAAAAAACAGGGAGTGAATAGTGCACTTTCTTGCACCTTTTGATTTTTTCTGCAAATAGCACACCTTTTTGAGCGGGAGCAATCTCATACTCTCTTTGTTTATATTATTTCTGAACAAATTCCACAAAAATCTAATATACTATATGTTACATACATGCCAAAATCTAATTTGCCTAGACTATAAGTAAATAAATAAACACATAAATAAATAAATAAATAAATATACAACTACAAATGCATTCACGTATTTGAAAGTATTTGTTCTCCCTTCAAGTAGAGCCGTCCAACTATTATTTCTTTTCTGTTTTTGTTTGCATCTGGTAGAAGTTTCGAATTTAAAGGTTTCATTTGAAAATATACAAGTGTGTACCAAGAAGTTATACCTTACATAAACCCGAAATTTGGCGTGTTTTACTTTAAGTTATTAACTCGCTTAATTCATGGCGCTGGCAAAATTATGAATAATAATATTGACAAGCCAACAGTTGAATAAGTTCTAACTCGTTGATGGTATTCGTTAATTGGTTTTGGAATGTCTGTCAAGTTAGCATTACCACATCAACATTTCAGGAATCTAATAAGTGGATTAATTGTCGTGAATTTGTGTCGTAATTTGTCTTGCCCTTTTTTCTCAAAAAAATCACCTTTTTATGACTAAACCCCCTAAAATCGCATTTTTTCATAAAATCAAGCACTACCATACCAAAACTTTTTTCCTAGAAGATTTTTTGAAAAAAAAAATGTATCCAAACAATTGTCGTAAGACGTCCTTAGATAAGTTACGTACTCAAATAGTTTGTCGTGCCCTTTTTTCTAAAAAAAAAATCAGCTTTTTATGACTAAACTCCCTAAAATCGCATTTTTTCATAAAATCTAGCACTACCATACCAAAACTTTTTTCCTAGAAGATTTTTTGAAAAAATATTTATCCAAACAATTGTCGTAAGACGTCCTTAGATAAGTAACATACTCAAATAGTTTGTCGTGCGCTTTTTTCTCAAAAAAAAAATCACCTTTTTATGACTAAACCCTCTAAATCGAATTTTTTCATAAAATCTAGCACTACCATACCAAAACTTTTTTCCTATAAGATTTTTCGAAAAAAAAAAATGTATCCAAACAACTGTCGTAAGACGTCCTTAGATAAGTAACGTACTCAAATAATTTGTCGTGCTTTTTTTTCTCAAAAAAAAAATCACATTTTTATGACTAAACCACCTAAAATCACATTTTTTCATAAAATCTAGCACTACCATACCAAAACTTTTTTCCTAGAAGATTTTTTGAAAAAAAAATGTATCGAAACAACTGTCGTAAGACGTCCTTTGATAAGTAACGTACTCAAATAGTGTGTCGTGCGCTTTTATCTAAAAAAAAAAACACCTTTTTATGACTAAACCCTCTAAAATCGCATTTTTTCCCAAAATCTAGCACTACCATACCAAAACTTTTTTCCTAGAAGATTTTTTGGAAAAAAATGTATCCAAACAATTGTCGTAAGACGTCCTTAGAAAAGTAACGTACTCAAATAATTTGTCGTGCGCTTTTTTCTCAAAAAAAAAAAACACCTTTATATGACTAAACCCTCTAAAATCGCATTTTTCATAAAATCTAGCACTAGCATACCAAAACTTTTTTCCTAGAAGATTAAAAAAAAAAAAAAAAATGTATCCAAACAATTGTCGTAAGACGTCCTTAGAAAAGTAACGTTCTCAAATAATTTGTCGTGCCCCTTTTTGCACTATTCTAGCACTACCATACCAAAACTTCTTTTCTACAAGATTTAAAAAAAAAAAAAATTGTCGTGTCGTAATTTGTTTGCTCTTTTTTCTCAAAAAAAAATCACCTTTTTATGACTAAACCCCCTAAAATCGCATTTTTTCATAAAATCTAGCACTACCATACCAAAACTTTTTTCCTAGAAGATTTTTTGAAAAAAAAAAGGTATCCAAACAATCGTCGTAAGACGTCCTTAGATAAGATACGTACTCAAACAGTTTGTCGTGCCCTTTTTTCTAAAAAAAAAATCACCTTTTTAGGACTAAACCCAAAAATCGCATTTTTTCACAAAATCTAGCACTATTCTAGCACTACCATACCAAAACATTTTTCCTACAAGATTTAAAAAAAAAAAAAAAATGTATCCAAACAATTGTCGTAAGACGTCCTTAGATAAGTTACGTACTCAAATAGTTTGTCGTGCCCTTTTTTCTAAAAAAAAAATCACCTTTTTATGACTAAACTCCCTAAAATCGCATTTTTTCATAAAATCTAGCACTACCATACCAAAACATTTTTCCTAGAAGATTTTTTGAAAAAATATTTATCCAAACAATTGTCGTAAGACGTCCTTAGATAAGTAACATACTCAAATAGTTTGTCGTGCACTTTTTTCTCAAAAAAAAAAAAAATCACCTTTTTATGACTAAACCCTCTAAATCGAATTTTTTCATAAAATCTAGCACTACCATACCAAAACTTTTTTCCTAGAAGATTTTTCGAAAAAAAAAAAATGTATCGAAACAACTGTCGTAAGACATCCTTTGATAAGTAACATACTCAAATAGTGTGTCGTGCGCTTTTATCTAAAAAAAACACCTTTTTATGACTAAACCCTCTAAAATCGCATTTTTTCCTAAAATCTAGCACTACCATACCAAAATTTTTTTCCTAGAAGATTTTTTGGAAAAAAATGTATCCAAACAATTGTCGTAAGACGTCCTTAGAAAAGTAACGTACTCAAATAATTTGTCGTGCGCTTTTTTCTCAAAAAAAAAAAAAAAAACACCTTTATATGACTAAACCCTCTAAAATCGCATTTTTCATAAAATCTAGCACTAGCATACCAAAACTTTTTTCCTAGAAGATTTAAAAAAAAAAAATGTATCCAAACAATTGTCGTAAGACGTCCTTAGAAAAGTAACGTTCTCAAATAATTTGTCGTGCCCCTTTTTGCACTATTCTAGCACTACCATACCAAAACTTCTTTTCTACAAGATTTAAAAAAAAAAAATTTGTCGTGTCGTAATTTGTTTGCTCTTTTTTCTCAAAAAAAATCACCTTTTTATGACTTAACCCCCTAAAATCGCATTTTTTCATAAAATCTAGCATTACCATACCAAAACTTTTTTCCTAGAAGATTTTTAAAAAAAAAAATGTATCCAAACAATCGTCGTAAGACGTCCTTAGATAAGATACGTACTCAAACAGTTGGTCGTGCCCTTTTTTCTAAAAAGAAAAAATCACCTTTTTAGGACTAAACCCCCTAAAATCGCATTTTTTTATAAAATCTAGCACTACCATACCAAAACTTTTTTCCTACAAGATTAAAAAAAAAAAAAATGTATCAAAACAATTGTCGTAAGACGTCCTTAGATAAGTTAAGTACTCAAATAATTTGCCGTGTCCTTTTTTCTAAAATAAAATACCCTTTTTATGACTAGACCAGACCCCCTAAAATCGCATTTTTCATAAAATCTAGCACTACCAAAACTTTTTTCCTAAAAAATTTTTTGAAAAAAAAAAAAAAAAAATGTATCCAAACAACTATCGTAAGACGTCCTTAGATAAGTAACGTACTCAAATAATTTATCGTGCTCTTTTTTCTCAAAAAAAAAATCACCTTTTTATGACTAAACCCTCTAAAATCACATTTTTTCATAAAATCTAGCAATATACCATACCAAAACTTTTTTCCTAGAAGATTTTTTGAAAAAAAAAAAATGTATCCAAAAATTGTCGTAAGACATCCTTAGATAAGTAACGTTCTCAAATAATTTGTCGTGCCCTTTTTTCTCAAAAAAAAAACACCTTTTTATGACTAAACCCTCTAAAATCGCATTTTTTCCCAAAATCTAGCACTATTCTAGGAGTACCATACAAAAACTTTTTTCCTAGAAGGTTAAAAAAAAAAATGTATCAAAACAATTGTCGTAAGACGTCCTTAGATAAGTAAAGTACTCAAATAATTTGTCGTGTCCTTTTTTCAAAAAAATAATCACCTTTTTATGACTAAACCCCCTAAAATCGCATTTTTTTCATAAAATCTAGCACTACCATACCAAAACTTTTTTCCTAGAAGATTTTTTGAAAAAAAATGTATCCAAATAATTATCGTAAGACGTCCTTAGATAAGTAACGTACTCAAATAATTTGTCGTGCCCTTTTTTCTAAACAAAAATCACATTTATATGACTAAACCCCCTAAAATCGCATTTTTTCATAAAATCTAGCACTACCATACCAAAACTTTTTCCTAGAAGATTTTTTGAAAAAAAAAAAAAAAAATGTATCCAAACAATTGTCGTAAGACGTCCTTAGTTAAGTAACGTACTCAAATAATTTGCCGTGCCCTTTTTTCTCAAAAAAAAAAAAAATCACCTTTTAATGACTAAACCCCCTAAAATCGCATTTTTTCATAAAATCTAGCACATTTATCAAAACAATTGTCGTAAGACGACCTTAGATAAGTTACATACTTAAATAATTTGTCGTGCCCTTTTTTCTCAAAAAAATCACATTTTTATGACTAAACCCCCTAAAATCGAATTTTTTCATAAAATCTAGCACTACCATACCAAAACTTTTTTCCTACAAGATTTTTAAAAAAAAATTTATCAAAACAATTGTCGTAAGACGACCTTAGATAAGTTACATACTTAAATAATTTGTCGTGTCCTTTTTTCTCAAAAAAAATCACATTTTTATGACTAAACCCCCTAAAATCGCATTTTTTCATAAAATCTAGAAGATTTAAAAAAAAAAAATTATCAATACAATTGTCGTAAGACCTCCTTAGATAAGTTACGTTCTCAAATAATTTGTCTTGCCCTTTTTTCTCAAAAAAATCACCTTTTTATGACTAAACCCCCTAAAATCGCATTTTTTCATAAAATCTAGCACTACCAAACCAAAACTGTTTTCCTAGAAGATTTTTTGAAAAAAAAAAAATGTATCCGAACAACTGTCGTAAGACGTCCTTAGATAAGTAACGTACTCAAATAATTTGTCGTGCGCTTTTTTCTCAAAAAAAAATCACCTTTTTATGACTAAACCCTCTAAAATCGCATTTTTGCATAAAATCTAGGACTACCATACCAAAACTTTTTTCCTAGAAGATTTTTTGAAAAAAAAAAAAAAAAAAATGTATCCAAACAATTGTCGTAAGACGTCCATAGATAAGTTACGTTCTCAAATAATTTGTCGTGCCCTTTTTTCTCAAAAAAATCACCTTTTTATGACTAAACCCCCAAAAATCGCATTTTTTTTCACAAAATCTAGCACTATTCTAGCAGTACCATACAAAAACTATTTTCCTAGAAGATTTAAAAAAAAAATGTATCAAAACAATTTTCGTAAGTTAAGTACTCAAAAAATTTGTCGTGTCCTTTTTTCTAAAAATTAATCACCTTTTTATGACTAAACCCCCTAAAATCGCATTTTTTCATAAAATCTAGCACTACTTTACCATAACTTTTTTCCTAGAAGATTTTTTGAAAAAAAATGTATCTAAATTATTGTCGTAAGACGTCCTTAGATAAGTAACGTACTCAAATAATTTGTCGTGCCCTTTTTTCTCAAAAAAAAAACACCTTTTTATGACTAAACCCCCTAAAATCGCATTTTTTCATAAAATCTAGCACTATTCTAGCACTGCCATACCAAAAATTTTTTCCTACAAGATTTAAAAAAAAAAAATTATCAAAACAATTGTCGTAAGACGACCTTAGATAAGTAACATACTTAAATAATTTGTCGGGCCTTTTTTCTCAAAAGAAAAATCACATTTTTATGACTAAAACCCCTAAAATCGCATTTTTTCATAAAATTTAGCACTAGCATACCAAAACTTTTTTCCTAGAAGATTTTTTGAAAAAAATGTATCCAAATAATTGTCGTAAGACGTCCTTAGATAAGTTACGTTCTCAAATAATTTGTCGTGCCCTTTCTTCTCAAAAAAAAAATCACCTTTTTATGACTAAACCCCTAAAATCGCATTTTTTTCACAAAATCTAGCACTATTCTAGCACTACCATACCAAAACTTTTTTCCTACAAGATTTAAAAAAAAAATGTATCCAAACAATTGTCGTAAGACGTCCTTAGATAAGTAACGTACTCAAATAATTTGTCGTGCCCTTTTTTCTCAAAAAAAATCACCTTTTTATAAATAAACCCCCTAAAATCGCCTTTTTTCATAAAATCTAGCACTACCATACCAAAACTTTTTTCCTAGAAGATTTAAAAAAAAAAAAAAAAATGTATTCAAACAATTGTCGTAAGACGTCCTTAGATAAGTTACGTACTCAAATAATTTGTCATCCCCTTTTTTCTCAAAAAAAAATCACCTTTTTATAAATAAACCCCCTAAAATCGCATTTTTCATAAAATCTAGCACTACCATACCAAAACTTTTTTCCTTGAAGATTTTTTTGAAAAAAAATGTATCCAAACAATTGTCGTAAGACGTCCTTAGATAAGTAACGTACTCAAATAATTTGTCGTGCCCTTTTTTCTCAAAAAAAAATCACCTTTTTATGACTAAACCCCCTAAAATCGCATTTTTTTCATAAAATCTAGCACTACCATACCGAAACTTTTTTCCTAGAAGATTTTTTGAAAAAAAAATGTATCCAAACAATTGTCGTAAGACGTCCTTAGATAAGTTACGTTCTCAAATAATTTTTCGTGCCTTTTTTTTATCAAAAAAAATCACCTTTTTATGACTAATCCCCCTAAAATCGCATTTTTTCACAAAACCTAGCACTATTCTAGCACTGCCATACCAAAAATTTTTTCCTACAAGATTAAAAAAAAAAAAATGTATCCAAACAATTGTCGTAAGACGTCCTTAGATAAGTTACGTACTCAAATAGTTTGTCGTGCCCTTTTTTCTAAAAAAAAATCACCTTTTTATGACTAAACTCCCTAAAATCGCATTTTTTCATAAAATCTAGCACTACCATACCAAAACTTTTTTCCTAGAAGATTTTTTGAAAAAAATGTATCCAAATAATTGTCGTAAGACGTCCTTAGATAAGTTACGTTCTCAAATAATTTGTCGTGCCCTTTCTTCTCAAAAAAAAAAATCACCTTTTTATGACTAAACCCCTAAAATCGCATTTTTTTCACAAAATCTAGCACTATTCTAGCACTACCATACCAAAACTTTTTTCCTACAAGATTTTAAAAAAAAAAATGTATCCAAACAATTGTCGTAAGACGTCCTTAGATAAGTAACGTACTCAAATAATTTGTCGTGCCCTTTTTTCTCAAAAAAAATCACCTTTTTATAAATAAACCCCCTAAAATCGCCTTTTTTCATAAAATCTAGCACTACCATACCAAAACTTTTTTCCTAGAAGATTTTAAAAAAAAAAAAAAAATGTATTCAAACAATTGTCGTAAGACGTCCTTAGATAAGTTACGTACTCAAATAATTTGTCGTCCCCTTTTTTCTCAAAAAAAAAAATCACCTTTTTATAAATAAACCCCCTAAAATCGCATTTTTCATAAAATCTAGCACTACCATACCAAAACTTTTTTCCTAGAAGATTTTTTGAAAAAAAAAAATGTATTCAAACAATTGTCGTAAGACGTCCTTCGATAAGTTACGTACTCAAATAATTTGTCGTGCCCTTTTATCTCAAAAAAATCACCTTTTTATGACTAAACCCTCTAAAATCGCATTATGTCATAAAATCTAGCACTACCATACAAAAACTTTTTTCCTAGAAGATTTTTTGAAACAAAAATGTATCCAAACAATTGTCGTAAGACGTCCTTAGATAAGTTACATACTCAAATAATTTGTCGTGCCCTTTTTTCTCAAAAATAATCACCTTTTTTATGACTAAACCCCCTAAAATCGCATTTTTTCATAAAATCAAGCACTACCATACCAAAACTTTTTTCCTAGAAGATTTTTTGAAAAAAAAAAAAAATGTATCCAAACAATTGTCGTAAGACGTCCTTAGATAAGTTACATACTCAAATAATTTGTCGTGCCCTTTTTTCTCAAAAATAATCACCTTTTTTATGACTAAACCCCCTAAAATCGAATTTTTTCATAAAATCTAGCACTACCATACCAAAACTTTTTTCCTACAAGATTTAAAAAAAAAAAATGTATCCAAACAATTGTCGTAAGACGTCCTTAGATAAGTTACATACTCAAATAATTTGTCGTGCCCTTTTTTCTCAAAAATAATCACCTTTTTTATGACTAAACCCCCTAAAATCGAATTTTTTCATAAAATCTAGCACTACCAAACCAAAACTGTTTTCCTAGAAGATTTTTTGAAAAAAAAAAATGTATCCGAACAACTGTCGTAAGACGTCCTTAGATAAGTAACGTACTCAAATAATTTGTCGTGCGCTTTTTTCTCAAAAAAAAATCACCTTTTTATGACTAAACCCTCTAAAATCGCATTTTTGCATAAAATCTAGGACTACCATACCAAAACTTTTTTCCTAGAAGATTTTTTGAAAAAAAAAAAAAAAAATGTATCCAAACAATTGTCGTAAGACGTCCATAGATAAGTTACATTCTCAAATAATTTGTCGTGCCCTTTTTTCTCAAAAAAATCACCTTTTTATGACTAAACCCCCAAAAATCGCATTTTTTTCACAAAATCTAGCACTATTCTAGCAGTACCATACAAAAACTATTTTCCTAGAAGATTTAAAAAAAAAATGTATCAAAACAATTTTCGTAAGTTAAGTACTCAAAAAATTTGTCGTGTCCTTTTTTCTAAAAATGAATCACCTTTTTATGACTAAACCCCCTAAAATCGCATTTTTTCATAAAATCTAGCACTACCTTACCATAACTTTTTTCCTAGAAGATTTTTTGAAAAAAAATGTATCTAAATTATTGTCGTAAGACGTCCTTAGATAAGTAACGTACTCAAATAATTTGTCGTGCCCTTTTTTCTCAAAAAAAAAACACCTTTTTATGACTAAACCCCCTAAAATCGCATTTTTTCATAAAATCTAGCACTATTCTAGCACTGCCATACCAAAAATTTTTTCCTACAAGATTTAAAAAAAAAAAATTATCAAAACAATTGTCGTAAGACGACCTTAGATAAGTAACATACTTAAATAATTTGTCGGGCCTTTTTTCTCAAAAGAAAAATCACATTTTTATGACTAAAACCCCTAAAATCGCATTTTTTCATAAAATTTAGCACTAGCATACCAAAACTTTTTTCCTAGAAGATTTTTTGAAAAAAAAAAAATGTATCCAAACAATTGTCGTAAGACGTCCTTAGAAAAGTAACGTTCTCAAATAATTTGTCGTGTCCTTTTTTCTCAAAAAAAATCACCTTTTTATGACTAAACCCCCAAAAATCGCATTTTTTCACAAAATCTAGCACTATTCTAGCAGTACCATACAAAAACTTTTTTCCTAGAAGATTTAAAAAAAAATGTTTCAAAACAATTGTCGTAAGACGTCCTTAGATAAGTTAAGTACTCAAATAATTTGTCGTGTCCTTTTTTCTAAAAAATAATCACCTTTTTTATGACTAAACCCCCTAAAATCGCATTTTTTCATAAAATCAAGCACTACCATACCAAAACTTTTTTCCTAGAAGATTTTTTGAAAAAAAAAAAAATGTATCCAAACAATTGTCGTAAGACGTCCTTAGATAAGTTACGTACTCAAATAGTTTGTCGTGCCCTTTTTTCTAAACAAAAATCACATTTATATGACTAAACCCCCTAAAATCGCATTTTTTCATAAAATCTAGCACTACCATACCAAAACTTTTTCCTAGAAGATTTTTTGAAAAAAAAAAAAAAAAATGTATCCAAACAATTGTCGTAAGACGTCCTTAGTTAAGTAACGTACTCAAATAATTTGCCGTGCCCTTTTTTCTCAAAAAAAAAAAAAAAATCACCTTTTAATGACTAAACCCCCTAAAATCGCATTTTTTCATAAAATCTAGCACATTTATCAAAACAATTGTCGTAAGACGACCTTAGATAAGTTACATACTTAAATAATTTGTCGTGCCCTTTTTTCTCAAAAAAATCACATTTTTATGACTAAACCCCCTAAAATCGAATTTTTTCATAAAATCTAGCACTACCATACCAAAACTTTTTTCCTACAAGATTTTTAAAAAAAAATTTATCAAAACAATTGTCGTAAGACGACCTTAGATAAGTTACATACTTAAATAATTTGTCGTGCCCTTTTTTCTCAAAAAAAATCACATTTTTATGACTAAACCCCCTAAAATCGCATTTTTTCATAAAATCTAGAAGATTTAAAAAAAAAAAATTATCAATACAATTGTCGTAAGACCTCCTTAGATAAGTTACGTTCTCAAATAATTTGTCTTGCCCTTTTTTCTCAAAAAAAATCACCTTTTTATGACTAAACCCCCTAAAATCGCATTTTTTCATAAAATCTAGCACTACCAAACCAAAACTGTTTTCCTAGAATTTTTTTTGAAAAAAAAAAAATGTATCCGAACAACTGTCGTAAGACGTCCTTAGATAAGTAACGTACTCAAATAATTTGTCGTGCGCTTTTTTCTCAAAAAAAAATCACCTTTTTATGACTAAACCCTCTAAAATCGCATTTTTGCATAAAATCTAGGACTACCATACCAAAACTTTTTTCCTAGAAGATTTTTTGAAAAAAAAAAAAAAAAAAAAATGTATCCAAACAATTGTCGTAAGACGTCCATAGATAAGTTACGTTCTCAAATAATTTGTCGTGCCCTTTTTTCTCAAAAAAATCACCTTTTTATGACTAAACCCCCAAAAATCGCATTTTTTTCACAAAATCTAGCACTATTCTAGCAGTACCATACAAAAACTATTTTCCTAGAAGATTTAAAAAAAAAATGTATCAAAACAATTTTCGTAAGTTAAGTACTCAAAAAATTTGTCGTGTCCTTTTTTCTAAAAATTAATCACGTTTTTATGACTAAACCCCCTAAAATCGCATTTTTTCATAAAATCTAGCACTACCTTACCATAACTTTTTTCCTAGAAGATTTTTTGAAAAAAAATGTATCTAAATTATTGTCGTAAGACGTCCTTAGATAAGTAACGTACTCAAATAATTTGTCGTGCCCTTTTTTCTCAAAAAAAAAACACCTTTTTATGACTAAACCCCCTAAAATCGCATTTTTTCATAAAATCTAGCACTATTCTAGCACTGCCATACCAAAAATTTTTTCCTACAAGATTTAAAAAAAAAAAATTATCAAAACAATTGTCGTAAGACGACCTTAGATAAGTAACATACTTAAATAATTTGTCGGGCCTTTTTTCTCAAAAGAAAAATCACATTTTTATGACTAAAACCCCTAAAATCGCATTTTTTCATAAAATTTAGCACTAGCATACCAAAACTTTTTTCCTAGAAGATTTTTTGAAAAAAAAAAAAATTATCCAAACAATTGTCGTAAGACGTCCTTAGAAAAGTAACGTTCTCAAATAATTTGTCGTGTCCTTTTTTCTCAAAAAAAAAATCACCTTTTTATGACTAAACCCCCAAAAATCGCATTTTTTCACAAAATCTAGCACTATTCTAGCAGTACCATACAAAAACTTTTTTCCTAGAAGATTTAAAAAAAAATGTTTCAAAACAATTGTCGTAAGACGTCCTTAGATAAGTTAAGTACTCAAATAATTTGTCGTGTCCTTTTTCCTAAAAAATAATCACCTTTTTTATGACTAAACCCCCTAAAATCGCATTTTTTCATAAAATCAAGCACTACCATACCAAAACTTTTTTCCTAGAAGATTTTTTGAAAAAAAAAAAAAATGTATCCAAACAATTGTCGTAAGACGTCCTTAGATAAGTTACGTACTCAAATAGTTTGTCGTGCCCTTTTTTCTAAAAAAAAATCACCTTTTTATGACTAAACTCCCTAAAATCGCATTTTTTCATAAAATCTAGCACTACCATACCAAAACTTTTTTCCTAGAAGATTTTTTGAAAAAAATGTATCCAAATAATTGTCGTAAGACGTCCTTAGATAAGTTACGTTCTCAAATAATTTGTCGTGCCCTTTCTTCTCAAAAAAAAAAATCACCTTTTTATGACTAAACCCCTAAAATCGCATTTTTTCATAAAATCTAGCACTACCATACCAAAACTTTTTTCCTAGAAGATTTAAAAAAAAAAAAATGTATTCAAACAATTGTCGTAAGACGTCCTTAGATAAGTTACGTACTCAAATAATTTGTCATCCCCTTTTTTCTCAAAAAAAAAATCACCTTTTTATAAATAAACCCCCTAAAATCGCATTTTTCATAAAATCTAGCACTACCATACCAAAACTTTTTTCCTAGAAGATCTTTTAAAAAAAAATGTATCCAAACAATTGTCGTAAGACGTCCTTAGATAAGTTTCGTACTCAGATAATTTGTCGTACCCTTTTTTTTTTTTTCAAAAAAATCACCTTTTTATGACAAAACCCCCTAAAATCGCATTTTTTCACAAAATCTAGCACTATTCTAGCACTATTCTAGCACTACCATACCAAAACTTTTTTCCTAGAAGATTTAAAAAAAAAATTATCAAAACAATTGTCGTAAGACGTCCTTAGATAAGTTACGTACTCAAACAATTTGTCGTGCCCTTTTTTCTAAACAAAAATCACATTTTTATGACTAAACCCCCTAAAATCGCATTTTTTCATAAAATCTAGCCTTACCATACCAAATCTTTTTTGCTAGAAGATTTTTTGGAAAAAATTTTTCCAAACAGTTGTCGTAAGACGTCTTTAGATAAGTAACGTACTCAAATAATTTGCCGTGCCTTTTTTTCTCAAAAAAGTCACCTTTTTATGACTAAACCCTCTAAAATCGCATTTTTTCATAAAATCTAGCACTACCATATCAAAACTTTTTTCCTAGAAATTTTTTTCAAAAAAATGTATCCAAACAATTGCCGTAAGACGTCCTTAGATAAGTAACGTTCTCAAATAATTTGTCGTGCCCTTTTTTCTCAAAAAAAAATCACCTTTTTATGACTAAACCCCCTAAAATCGCATATTTTCACAAAATCTAGCACTATTCTAGCACTAACATACCAAAACTTTTTTCCTACAAGATTTAAAAAAAATTATCAAAACAATTGTCGTAAGACGTCCTTAGATAAGTTACATACTCAAATAATTTGTCGTGCCCTTTTTTCTCAAAAAAAAATCACCTTTTTATGACTAAACCCCCTAAAATCGAATTTTTTTCATAAAATCTAGCACTGCCATACCAAAACTTTTTTCCTAGAAGATTTTTTGAAAAAAAAAAATGTATCCAAACAATTGTCGTAAGACGTCCTTAGATAAGTAACGTACTCATATAATTTGTCGTGCCCTTTTTTATCAAAAAAAATCACCTTTTTATGACTAAACCCTCTAAAATCTCATTTTTTCATAAAATCTAGCCTTACCATACCAAAACTTTTTCCTAGAAGATTTTTTGAAAAAAAAATATATCCAAACAATTGTCGTAAGACGTCCTTAGAAAAGTTTCGTTCTCAAATAATTTGTCGTGCCCTTTTTTCTCAAAAAAAATCACCTTTTTTTTGACTAAACCCCCTAAAATCGCATTTTTTTCACAAAATCTAGCACTATTCTAGCACTACCATACCAAAACTTTTTTCCTACAAGATTTTTAAAAAAAAATTGTCGTGTCGTTATTTCTCTTGCCCTTTTTTCTCAAAAAAAAAAATCACCTTTTTATGACTAAACCCCCTAAAATCGGTACTACCATACCAAAACTTTTTTCCTAGAAGATTTTTTGAAAAAAAATGTATCCAAACAATTGTCGTAAGACGTCCTTAGAAAAGTTACGTACTCAAATAATTTGGCGTGCCCCTTTTTCTCAAAAAAAAAAAAATCACCTTTTTATGACTAAACCCCCTAAAATCGCATTTTTTCATAAAATCTAGCACTATTCTAGCACTGCCATACCAAAACTTTTTTCCTACAAGATTAAAAAAAAAAAATTATCAAAACAATTGTCGTAAGACGTCCTTAGATAAGTTACATACTTAAATAATTTGTCGTGCCCTTTTTATTCTCAAAAAAATCACATTTTTATGACTAAACCCCCTAAAATCGCATTTTTTCATAAAATCTAGCCGAACCATACCAAAACTTTTTTCCTAGAAGATGTAAAAAAAAAAAATATCAAAACAATTGTCGTAAGACGTCCTTAGCTAAGTTAAGTACTCAAATAATTTGTCGTGCCCTTTTTTCTCAAAAAAGTCACACTAAACCCCCTAAATTCGAATTTATTCATAAAATCTAGCACTACCATACCAAAACTATTTTCCTAGAAGATTTCTTGACAAAAAAAAATGTATCCAAACAATTGTCGTAAGACGTCCTTAGATAAGTAACGTACTCAAATAATTTGTCGTGCCCTTTTTTCTCAAAAAAATCACCTTTTTATGACTAAACCCCCTAAAATGGCATTTTTTCACAAAATCTAGCACTATTCTAGCACTACCATACCAAAACTTTTTTCCTAGAAGATTTTAAAAAAACAGATTTATCAAAACAATTGTCGTAAGACGTCCTTAGATAAGTTACGTACTCAAATAATTTGTCGTGCACTTTTGTTTCCAAAAAAAGTCACCTTTTTATGACTAAACCCCCTTAAATCGCATTTTTTCATAAAATCTCTAGCACTACCATACCAAAACTTTTTTCCTAGAAAAAATGCGATTTTAGGGGGTTTAGTCATAAAAAGGTGATTTTTTTGAGTAAAAAAAGGGCACGACAAATTATTTGAGTACATAACTGATCTACGGACGTCTTACGAAAATTGTTTGGATACATTTTTTTTCAAAAAATCTTCTAGGAAAAAAGTTTTGGTATGGTAGTGCTAGATTTTATGATAAAATGAGATTTTAGAGGGTTTAGTCATAAAAAGGTGATTTTTTTTGATAAAAAAGGGCACGACAAATTATTTGAGTACGTTACTTATCTAAGGACGTCTTTCGACAATTGTTTGGATACTTTTTTTTCAAAAAATCTTCTAGGAAAAAAGTTTTATTATGGCAGTTCTAGATTTTATGAAAAAATGCGATTTTAGGGGGTTTAGTCATAAAAAGGTGATTTTTTTTTTTTTTGAGAAAAAAGGGCACGACAAATTATTTGAGTATGTAACTTATTTAAGGACGTTTTACGACAATTGTTTTGATAAATTTTTGTTTTTAATCTTGTAGGAAAAAAGTTTTGGTATGTTAGTGCTAGAATAGTGCTAGATTTTGTGAAAAAATGCGATTTTAGTGGGTTTGGTCATAAAAATGTGATTTTTTTTGAGAAAAAAGGGCACGACCAATTATTTGATAATGTTACTTATCTAAGGACGTCTTAAGACAATTGTTTTGATATTTTTTTTTTTTTTAATCTTGTAGGAAAAAAGTTTTGGTAGTGCTAGAATAGTGCTAGATTTTGCGAAAAATGCGATTTTAGTGGGTTTAGTCATAAAAAGGTGTTTTTTTTTTGAGAAAAAAGGAACGACAAATTATTTGAGTATGTAACTTATCTAAGGACGTCTTACGACAATTGTTTTGATAATTTTTTTTTTTTAAATCTTGTAGGAAAAAAGTTTTGGTAGTGCTAGAATAGTGCTAGATTTTGTGAAAAATGCGATTTTAGTGGGTTTAGTCATAAAAAGGTGATTTTTTTTTGAGAAAAAAAGGCACGACAAATTATTTGAGTATGTAACTTATCTAAGGACGTTTTACGACAATTGTTTTGATAATTTTTGTTTTTAATCTTGTAGGAAAAAAGTTTTGGTATGGTATTGCTTGAATAGTGCTAGATTTTGTGAAAAAATGCGATTCTAGGGGGTTTAGTCATAAAAAAGTGATTTTTTCGAGAAAAAAGGGCACGACCAATTATTTGAGAACGTTACTTATTTGGATACATTTTTGTTTCAAAAAATCTTCTAGGAAAAAAGTTTTGGTATGGTAGTGCTAGATTTTATGAAAAAATGCGATTTTAGAGGGTTTAGTCATAAAAAGGTGATTTTTTTCGAGAAAAAAGGGCACGACCAATTATTTGAGAACGTAACTTATCTAAGGACATCTTACGACAATTGTTTTGATAATTTTTTTTTTTAAATCTTGTAGGAAAAAAGTTTTGGTATGGTAGTGCTAGATTTTGTGAAAAAATGCGATTTTAGGGGGTTTATTCATAAAAAGGTGATTTTTTTTGAGAAAAAAGGGCACGACAAATTATTTAAGTACGTTACTTATCTGAGGTGCCAGTTATAGCTATCATTGGAAACCATCCTTGAAAAAGTTAGCTGTTTATAAGACCCTTGGAAAGTGTAATCATCGAATATTTTAATGCAGAAATATAGCTTACGACTTCAAAATTATTTCTCCTCCAAAAAAAATTCACTTTGACCCATGTCTTTCCCATAACGTAACTTTTAATTTTTCCAATGATCATTGGTAAGGTAGTTCTTCATTGAAAAAATAAAATTCATTTAGGTGCCAGTTATAGCTATCATTGAAAACCATCATTGAAAAAGTTAACTGTTGATTTTGAGACCTTTCGAAAGTTTAATCATTGAATATTTTAATGCAGAAATATAGCTTACGACTTTTAAATTATTTCACCTTCAAAAAAATTAATTTTGACCCATATCTTCCCCATAACGCAACTTTTAATTTTTTCAATGATCATTGGTAAGGTAGTTCATCATTGAAAAATTAAAAGTTACGTTATGGGGAAGATATGGGTCAAAATGATTTTTTTTGAAGGAGAAATAATTTTGAAGTCGAAAGCTATATTTCTGCATTAAACTATTCTATGATTAAACTTTCGAAAGGTCTCAAAATCAACAGTTAACTTTTCCAATGATGGTTTTCAATGATAGCTATAACTCGCACCTTAATAAGAAAAGTTGTCCCAAATTGATTTTTGTTTTACCTAGAAATAATTATTAAGTCAATTAGCTTCACTTTGGCATCAAAATAATCATTTATTTTTTCTTCAAAATCTCTCAAAATTGACAAATTATATTTCCAATGATGGTTTTCAATAATAGCTATAACTGGGCCCTAAGGACGTCTTACGACAATTGTTTGGATACATATTTTTTCAAAAAAATTTCTAGGAAAAAAGTTTTGGTATGGTAGTGCTAGATTTTATGCAAAACTGCGATTTTAGGGGGTTTAGTCATAAAAAGGTGATTTTTTTTTGAGAAGAAAGGGCACGACAAATTATTTGAGTATGTAACTTATCTAAGGACGTCTTACGACAATCGTTTTGATCATTTTTTTTTTTAAATCTTTTAGGAAAAAAGTTTTGGTAGTGCTAGAATAGTGCTAAATTTTGTGAAAAATGCGATTTTAGTGGGTTTAGTCATAAAAAAGTGATTTTTTTTTTTGAGAAAAAAGGGCACGACAAATTATTTGAGTATGTAACTTATTTAAGGACGTCTTACGACAATTGTTTTGATAAATTTTTTTTTAAAAATCTTGTAGGAAAAAAAGTTTTGGTATGGTAGTGCTAGAATAGTGCTAGGTTTTGTGAAAAAATGCGATTTTAGGGGGATTAGTCATAAAAAGGTGATTTTTTTTGATAAAAAAAGGCACGAAAAATTATTTGAGAACGTAACTTATCTAAGGACGTCTTACGACAATTGTTTGGATACATTTTTTTTTCAAAAAATCTTCTAGGAAAAAAGTTTTGGTATGGTAGTGCTAGATTTTATGAAAAAAATGCGATTTTAGGGGGTTTAGTCATAAAAAGGTGATTTTTTTTTGAGAAAAAAGGGCACGACAAATTATTTGAGTACGTTACTTATCTAAGGACGTCTTACGACAATTGTTTGGATACATTTTTTTTCAAAAAAATCTTCAAGGAAAAAAGTTTTGGCTGAGTAAGTACTAAGGAGTCCGTATGAGTTTTTTGGTTTCAAATTTTTACTTGCGATATACGTAGTATAGGGCAAGTTTAGGATTCACGAGTTCCGAGCTGCATCTCACCGACAGCACACGTCTCGTGAGAGTTTTGTCCCCACCCCCGTTAACGTCAATGTGCTTCGATATTTTTTCTGTTTATTTTACATAATACACTCTTCTTAAATTAAATCATATACAAAAAAAAATAAATAATTCAACAAACCATATTAAATAAAAAAAAAATATATATATTTCGTGCAACAAATTCCAAACTATAATAGAGCTTGATTATCCATCTACATGTCTACGCTCAAATCCCCATCATCTTCACACCATCACAACCTTAGCAAAAAAAAAAAAAAAAAAAAAAAAAAAAAAAAAAAAAAAAAAAAAAAACAATAATTCAGCTCTTGTCGCGCAATGCAAATCAGTGCTAGTTTTGTGCATATTCAATCTACAACAACAATAAACACAGTGCAATAGTTTAAATTAATAACGAAAAATGAAAAATAGAAAAAAATCATAACACAGAGCGGTAAATTTCTTCCTTCTTCTTACCCTTTATCACTTACAGTCGTGTAAGCTAAATTGCTGTTGCATTCTGTAGGTCTCCCTCACCGTGCTCGCAGGGATTAAGCTGTCATGATATTAGATATATAGGTGTTTGTCTTTTCTAAATAACCAGGGCCGGATCTGTAGCAGTCTGTCGCCAAGGCATAACACTGGCGATAGTTTGTTATAGTAAAGTTCAAATTGGGATTTAGATTAGACATTCATCTTAGTTAATTGTCTGATTCGGTTTTAGTTAGTTTTTCTTTTATTGAAATGGTGGATGAATTTAGAGTCGACTTTAGCAACATTCGGGGTATTAGACAAAATTTCTGTGCTGTATACGTCTATAATGCGCAAAGCAGGCAAGCCGTTTTGGCATTGAGTGAAACTCAGGTAGGAGAAAACTCCGATCATACGGAATTCAATCTACCAGGTTATAATTTAGTCCCATTATTCTTTCCTTCATGTTCTCGCCGTTTATATAAGGAATGATGTTGCGTATCAACTTCAACCACAATATGGTTTGTGTTCAAATACAAATTTTAACTTCATGTGGTTCAAATTTACGGTCAATAAGCCATAATTCATTCCTGTTTTATATATCGGAGCCCAAATCTGGACAGAAATTTAACTTTTAACGAATTTGATGCTCTGTCCGACTCCATCCTATGAATAGTTGCCCATTATCCTCACACTGAAATCGTCATTGCGGGCGATTTCAATGTACACAATTCTAGTTGGCTTCGCTTTTCTGGCCAGACAACACCCGAAAGAAGGTATGTTGAGCTCTTTGCTGAGTTAAACCACCTGACTCAGCTTGTTGACGATCCAACTCGAATCCCTGATGTTGGAGGTCAATCCGCCAACACACTTGACTTGTTTCTTACCTCTGACCCTGATAAATACACTATGAGTGTATTATCGCCTCTAGGCACATCAAACCATTGTGTCATATCTGCTAATTTCTCGTGCCAAAAAAACTCAGTTAAAGAGAAAGTACCAACGAGAACCGTTTGGCAATACGAGAAAGCCAACTGGGACGGTCTCAACGGTTTCTTTAGTAACTTTAACTGGTCACTGTGCTTCCTCGATAGTGACGTAGATGCCAGTGCAGATATGATAACAAACTTAATTCTTTGTGGAATGAGAAATTTTATCCCGAATAGGGTAAAATCTATCAAACCCAAAGAAAACTCATGGTTTGATTCGAGCTGCAAAGAGGTTATTAGGGTTGGAGAAGTAAGTTTCCGATTTTATAAAGCCAACTCTACTGAGGAAAACCGGAATAAGTTCAAACAAGCTAGAAAAACCTGTAATGTTCATATTCGACGAACCAAATTTTTGCATGACCAGAAATTAAGGCAAAAAATGCTACAATGTCCCACAGGTAGTAAACATTTTTGGTCATTTGCAAAGAACATACGAAATGCACAGTTTGCTGGTAATTCGACGCTTCCAGAAAGTGTTATGACTCCTCCTGTACTTGAGAGCGTAAACGATTTCATGGGACCAATCTTTTTTGGCACTCGTGCAGTTGCCAGAGTTCTGAAAGATCTTGATATACACAAATCCGCTGGCCCGGATAGTATCCCTCCCATTGTTCTGAAGAGGTGTTCTTCAACGCTGGCAAAACCACTGCGTAAGCATTTCCATCTGTCCTATTCTACTGGTCTCTTTCCGAGTGGATGGAAAACAGCATTTGTCCAGCCAGTCCCTAAAAAAGGCACCCTCAAACTATCGACCAATTGCACTTACGTCCCTTCTTTCCAACGTCATGGAAACGCTGATTAATTTCCAGCTCAAGAAATATCTCGAGGAACGAAAGCTTCTTAATGACCGGCAGTACGGCTTTCGTAGCAATAGGTCCACTGGTGATCTGATGATATATCTCACCGAACAGTGGAACAAATCTTTACATCGTTTTGGAGAAAGTATGATTATTGCACTTGATATTTCAAAAGCGTTTGATAGAGTTTGGCACCAAGCTCTCTTATCGAAAATGCGCGCATTTGGTTTCGATGAATCTCTTCTTCGTTGGATTTGAAATTACCTTTCGGACCGTTCCGAACCGTCATATTGGACGGTTTAAAGTCTGAAATCCACAAAATAAATGCTGGTGTGCCCCAGGGCTCCGTTTTGTCTCCGACTCTCTTCCTTATATTCATAAATGATCTTCTGTCTGAAACGTCTTATCCAATAAACTGTTTCGCTCAGCTTCTCATATTCGTTTTCAGATTTACATCCATGTCCTTCGGATGTGGAACTTGAACAGCAGCATATGATAAGCTCATTAAATTCTGATTTTGACAGCATTGTCCAATGGGGAATTAAAAACCGCGTGGAATTTAATGCTTCAAAAACTCAATGCTGTCTACTGTCGTCTAAACGAAACCCACCCCCCATGCCACTATCCATGAGTGGCACTTGCATTGAAGAAACCGAAAAGCTTTCAGTCCTCGGTATGTGTATCACAGACCACCTTCTGTGGAATGATCACATATTCGACGTCGCCAAAAATGCTGCTAAGTGCTTAGGTTTTCTTCGGCGATGCAAGAAATTTGTCTCCCTTTGTGATCTGGCTGTAATCTATAAAGCCTTTATTCGTCCAAAACTCGAATACAACTCTCATGTTTGGGCAGGTGCTCCAAAAACCCATTTGAGTCTATTGGATAGAATTCAAAGAAGAGCTATGAAAATGATAGGCGATAGAAATATAACCGATACATTTGCTGCTCTAGAACACCGCCGCAATGTTTCTTGTATTTCATTATTTTATCGTTATTTTCATAAACAATGCCCTAGTGAAATAGCCAGTTGCATTCATCCCCTCAAACAATTCAACCGTAATACTCGTGCTTCTAGGAATACCCATCAGTTTACCCTTGAGCCCAACTTCTGACGTACTGTCAAGTTCAGGGATTCTTTCTTTTCCCGCACCTCGCGAATGTGGAATGCTTTACCCGACTCTATCTTTCCCTCCCATTTTAATATTCAGAACTTCAAAACCAATGTGCATCGGTTCCTCCTCTTAAATCCTTCCCTATTTTGCTAAAGCTCGTACTGTGTTCAATCATATTAAGGGTAGTCACAACCCCTTTAGTGCGCGCATATATATACAGGGTGTCCCGTAAGTAATGGATAACCCTGAAATGCCGCATAGTAGACTTTATGACCGTCCTGAAAACTGATAAAAAAAAGTTCTATCCCAACCACAAGAAAAGTTATATGCATTTTTTTGTTCAGTGCATTATTTTTTTTCTTACTTTACATTTTTGAATATCACGACTACAAGTGAATGAGTTCCATCATTTTTTTTTGCAGGAATATTTTACATTACTTGTGCCAACACATAAGTAGAAGAAAATTATTATAACTGTTGGACTTCTTAGAGAAAAAAATTATTTAACATTGAATTTCAATGCAAAATGTGAAAACAAAAATTTTTTGAAAAAGTTAAATCATAGCTGGTATAAAAAAAATGCATGAATACCTGAGTGGCCAACTATTCAAAATGGAATTACTTATTATTATATCTTGAGTCAATAGCAAGTTATTGGTAAAAATCTGCAATACTAGAGTAAATTTAGCAAAAACAAAAGTTTTCAAAATTAGCACAGTAAACGTGAAAATAATACCAAGCGTTGAACATAGCAGATTTTTGATTTATTGGCTGTTTCTACGATGTTGTCCTTATGATAAATCCAAGCTTTCAACTTCTAGGGCCGAATGCATTATTGATAAAAATGTCAAAAAAGTGCAAAAAACGGTTACATTTTCGAGCTTGTTTTGAATTTTACCTGTTCTATTGGGCTTTAACAAACCCATCAAATATTTTGTTGGTTGCTATTAGTTTATTTGTTATTTTCTCTAAACAAAAAAATTTTGAGCCAGCTTTTAATCACATGATCACTTAGTTAGAAAACAAAAACAAAAATAGATCATTTTTTAATTTTTTTTTTATTTAAAGCAAATGCTCAAACTCTTTTCCACCCACTCTTATACAGGTTCTGCACCTCCGAACAAATGAACGTCTTAGTGAGCGTGCAAGGTTTTGCTCAGAAATTTGTAATGCAGCTGCCTCCACACGATTTCTTAGCTCCTCTAAAGACCTGATCGGCTTGCTGTATACGATTTCCTTAATGCATCTCCAATAAAAAAAATCAAGTGCATTTAGGTCTGGTGAACGGGGTGGCCATAAAATTGGTCCCAGACGTCCTATCCATCTGCCTGGATATCTGGCATTTAAATATGCCCGCACAGGCACAGCATAAGTGTGCTGGACAACCATCATTTTGAAGCCAATGGGATTCCTTTAGTTCTAGAGGCACTTTTTCCAGCAAGGTTGGGAGATCATTTTGGAGGAACTCCAAATAACCTTGGCCAGTTAAAATCCCCGGCAACTCAAACGGTCCAATTATTTTCCCATTGAGAATCCCAGTCCAATAGTTTATTTTGAATTGGTACTGGGACCTGTCTTCCCTCATGATGTTTGGGTTTTGTAGTGCCCAGAAGTGGAGATTATGGAGATTAGTGTAGCCATCTCTTTTAAATGTCGACTCATCGCTCCAAAGAATTTTGTCAAAAAACTGCGGATCTTCTTCAATTTTCATTATCATTTGTCGACAAAAACTCATTCTCGTTTCAAAATCTTGCGGCTGGAGAGTTTGCACCCGTGTTAGGTGAAAGGGATGATATTTATATTTACTTAGCACATTATGCGCAGTCGTCTTTCCGATCCCAGTGCGTCGTGCTATTGCTCGGATTGATACTGTAGGATCTTGGTCAAGTTCCGCAAGCACTAAGTCTTCGGTATCTCCTCGAGGGGGTCGTCCCACGCCAGCACCACCAACACCACTACCAGGCAGCCTTTCTTTCGAGAAACAGCTATGGACTCTAATAAACACTCGATAATCCGGGTGTCGTGCGTTATGGTACCTTTCCCTATACAGAGTCGCAGCTTCGTTTGCGTTGCCTCTGCACTCTCCATAAATGAAATGCATGTTTGCATATTCTTGTGCAGAATACAGAATAAGTGGCATCGAAAAAGTTCAATCAAACGTCTTAATTATCAAAAAGCAGGTTCAGGAAAACAGCTATTTAGACCGTTAATTTTTCTGAAGAATGAACAATAAAAACGGTATAAATAAGTGTTCGTCGTGGTCTTAATCTTATGAATTAAGATCAAATTACAAAAACTTTAATTCAAAATTTAAAAAACTTACGATTTTATGCGTTCTCAATTTCTCAGGATCTTACAATTTACTATTCAAAAAACACAATTAAAATTGAATCAGAAGACTTTTTGTTTGGAGAAAATAACAAATAAAAAATAGCAACCAACAAAATATTTGATGGGTTTGTTAAAGCCCAATAGAACAGGTAAAATTCAAAACAAGCTCGAAAATGTAACCGTTTTTTGCACTTTTTTGACATTTTTATGAATAATGCATTCGGCCCTAGAAGTTGAAAGCTTGGATTTATCATTAGGACAACATCGTAGAAACAGCCAATAAATCAAAAATCTGCTATGTTCAACGCTTGGTATTATTTTCACGTTTACTGTGCTAATTTTGAAAACTTTTATTTTTGCTAAATTTACTATAGTATTGCAGATTTTTACCAATAACTTGCTATTGACTCTAGATATAATAATAAGTAATACCATTTTGAAATATGCATTTAACGCGCATATTTTTAAAATAGTTGGCCACTCAGGTATTCATGCATTTTTTTTATACCAGCTATGATTTAACTTTTTCAAAAATTATTTGTTTTCACATATTTATGTCAAGCATTCTTTATTTTCCATTATACTGTTTGATAACATTACTTTTTATATTAAATTTTTTATCGCAAAATTTTGAATTGCTGTATTTTGGAAACCATTGGGTCTACATAAATGGCTTTGGTCTCAAGTTGAAGCAAAATAAGTTACTTTGAATTCGTAGAACAATGCTTTTATTTAAAATTTATTATTTGGGACTAAAATTACCAATAACTGTTACTGGACTAAGAGGGGAAATTGAAACATTTTTTTTATTTTTTAAAATGTTTAAGAATTTTTATATATACAAAATTAATTTTCAAGAAAACCGCTCTAACGATTTTTAAAATTTTTTTTTTGTCATTAATTCATGTGTATGAAACAAACCAGATGGTATACTTTTTTTGTCTCTATCTGTTTTATCTATTTAAATAACAAATAAATAGTAATTTATATGTAAGAGATCCTTTGTTTTTAAAAACCTTTTTTAATGATATTATAATGTTTTGGAACCAATACATATGCACATTCTCAACTTCAAGCTACGTTAAAGTTGTTAGCTACGAGAGCAAGTTTGTGCGATCCAGCCGTGTCCAATTTTTGTTTCTATTTGAAATTTGTTTATAAAAATGGTTCCTTTTCTTTTTTGTTTACGGAAGGATTTGCTGGGCTTGTGATGTTTAAGTAGTGGGCGACGATTTCGCCGGACAAGTGTAAAAACATACTCATGAACATGGATCCATTCATGATTCCATTTCACAATAACAGTTCTTACGTTTCACGAAGTTGTTGATCTTTTTTTGGCTCTTACTGTTTGATCCTGCATTATTCTGCTCTGTGAAAATTTGTGTGTTCTTCCTTCATAATTTCATTTTAGGAAAACAAAATAGTAGGAACAAATTATAGTGTGTAAAAACTCACCTCTTATTGTTAGTTACACTCCCTGTCACTTGTTTGAGGCCACTTTTTTCATAAAAGTTAAGTAAAAGCAATATGTTTCCTGGAAATTTTTGATACGTGGGAGTAGGTATATATTTTGCAATGAAAAACGATAAAGTAAAAGAGTTTACTCGGAAAATTCATAGAAATTTCCCAAATTATGTGACTGGACTGCGAAAAATTGATATAAAAAGTTGCGTCACTTTATTGAGGCCATTCCAAAAATTGCTTGGCAAAAGTTAACATCGCTGAAATTTTCAAACAAAAGTTTAAAATATTTAAGAAAGGATAGAAAACTATATTTTATATTAAATTTAAAGTTAAAATGGGCTCTAGAAACACGTCGACAATAGCAGAAATAGGATCAATAGATGGTTTAAAGGAACTGGGATTCTAAGTCCGAGGAAAAGCTAGGAGACCGAACAGAAGTAAGATCATTGTCAACAACTATCTAGCAGACACTGAAAACTATAGAAAAAAACAAAAAGAACGCACAGCTCAAGCAACAACAATCCGATGAAAGCGACTCATTCAGCGGCTAGCTTTAAATTCCACACTATTAGAGCCAAAAATAAGGTCAAAAAATGGGGTATCAGCTAGTATTTCGACGGTTTTAAAGATTATTAAAACCAGTGGTACATCAAGAGTATGAAAATCAAAAAGAAACCGGATCTACGGTAGCTACATAAGGAACTACGGATGAATTTTGCCAGGCAGCATGTTGCCTGTAGAAACGCATGGAAAAAGGTTGTCTTTTCAGGTGAAAAAAAAACTTTAATCTTGACGGACCTGATGACAACTCTTATTTTCACGATTAAAGAAAAGAAGAACTTATTTTCTCAAGACATCACAGTGTGGGTAGCTATCACCTATTATGGAACATTTGAATTGGAATTTAAAACTACAACAATGAACGCAAATAGTTACAAATGCCTGTTGTAACGGGTATTTCCAAAGCGAAAGAATATTCCGGAACCTCTACCTTGGATATTCCAACAAGACAACGCCCCTATCCATACTTCCTGGGTAGCTAGAAGCTGGCTTCAGTTGGAAAACGTTGGACTTTTACCATGGCCACCCTATTCACCGGACTCAAACATCATCGAAAACGTTTGGGCCTGGCTATCTCGAATAGTTTCTGATGCTAGTAGACAGTTTGAAGATAAGAACGTCTTGGTGAAGCTAACTGCGATGCCTGTACCCAGATTTCACTGGATTATTCCAAAAAACTGTATGATTTAATTCCAAACCGTCTAATAAAGCTAATTTCAAAAAATGGCGGTCATACTCATTACTAATTGAAAAAAACATAATACATTAATGTTTAAAAACAAAATAAAAGTATACATTTTTATAGTTTTGATAATTTTTTATAAGATATTTCAAGTGGCCTCAATCAAGTGACGCATTTTTGTATACCCATTTTTGCATTCCATTCTCATAATTTGTGAAATTCCTATGGAATTTCCAAGTTACCCCTTTAAATTTATACTTTTTTATTGCAAAATATATTTACCTACTCAAATATTTCCAGGAAAAATTTTTCCGACGGGTATTTATCGAGAAAAAACAGTTGCGAAAATAGTGGCCTCAAACAAGTGACAGGGAGTGTATATTTAATAAAAGTTGTACCTAATCCGTTTGGTATAGCTTTCAATTTTGCATGGTATTTTTTTATTCTGGGCTTCACATGGAATGAAAAATCCATTGCAATTATTCCGAAAAATTATTTAAAATGCTAATTTATTCTAATGCAAAACAAAAGTTGAAAATGACGTCTTGTGCCACAAATATCCTAAGGATATTTTAGAAACTGCAGGTTGGTCAACTTTTGAATTTCAACTCTGGAGCTCAGATTCGAAGTAGTGAATAAAAGCATTTTTCAACTTTCAGTTCAACTACGGATTTGAAGTCAACTTTTAAGTTGGCCACCTTTGTAGTTTTCAGCAAGTTGAGCAATAGTGAATAAATTCATCCTTATTAGGCCAACATTCTGAAATGCTCAGCAAAAGTCAGAACTACTAGATTTGACGCATATGTGGGTGTATATAGTTACTGTACTATTAGGCGCAACAACGAAACTTTCTCTTGTCAAAATAAACTTATGTATATATGTACAACATATGCTTGTAAATGGATATAAACGAGAGCGCTGCGTATCGCCATATCAAACCCGATGACGTTGTCCCGGCTAATAATTTAACTTAGTTTTGAATGACCTTAAAAATCACATACGACTTGACAAATTTTCAATTTGATTGACTGATTTGATTCAAATATAAATTTGAAAATGACAGTCTTTGTTTTATTTTTACCAATATCTAAAGGATATTTTTCAAACCGGAAGTTGGACAACTTTAGATTTTCAACTGCGGGGTTGGAAACAAATTAGTGAATAAAAATAAATTTCAACTTGCGATTCAACTCTCGATTTGAGGTCAACTTTATGAATGTTCAACTATTATTTAGATCCATATTTAATTTTGCGTTTTTACTTTTATAAAGCTTAATGTGCTGGTTCCTGTAAAAGCTGTTTTTAACGATATTCCAGAAGATACATTTAGATTTTTTTTCGAATCCCATGCGAATCACCCTGCAGTACCTATAATGTTTAAATCCAATCAAAAATTAAAGAGTCAAAAGGTATATAAAATGTTTATCAGCCATCAACCAAAGCCATCAAAAAGCCAAACGAACGAGTAGGTAGGTATATAATATTCACAATTGTACATAAACCAACAGCACAAATCATGTGCCAAAGAAGAGAGTGAAAATTATTGAAACCAATTTAGCATTTTAGATTTTCACTTTTTTCACTATATACCTATTAAAGTTTTCATTTTCCCACATTAGGTTTTAGAAAGATAACAAGAAATAAAAGATACAAAAGTTTTAGTGAACGAAAAAAGATAGATGAGCGAAACTGACCGAAGTTTCAGGATTGGCATCAATGCTAATCAAAAAGAGAACTTTCATTTTGCTTTGAATTTTCTTCATCGCTTCATCGCCATCGTCAACATCAACAGCAACTAAAACACAAGTGTGGTAGTGGCGCTATGCTATAAGCACTGTGTTATGTTGCATCAATCTTGTACGAGTATTTCTCGCATTTTTTGAATGGGAGGGATGCGTTCAAGACGCTACGGAAGAAAATACGATAGATATGAGAAAATACACTTGTCCGGTATTCCCTTGCTTTTTCTCTTGGTCGTGTGGAATTATAAGCAGCAAAATAAATACCATATTGAATAAATATGATCAATATAATGAACAACTTAGTCGAAGTAAGCCCTGTTTCTCAAGAAAAAGTATAAGTACAAAATTATTGAGGAACATAGTTTTATAAAATAAGCAAAGTATTTTAAAATATGAAAGGTGTTATTTTAAACGTAGTTTCACAAATTTGTTTTTAGCTTTAGCTTAACTTCAAACTTTTGATTTACATACGTTTTACAACCTACCCGATTTATTCATAGATCAGGGTAAAGAAGAAGCTTTTCTTTAATTGAATGATCACAGCTATTATAAAGGGTGTTTTTAATTGTGAAAGTGCAAAAAACCTAGTTTTTCGTTATCTTATACGTAAAATGTAATTGGTCATGTAAAGGACCAATTACATTTGTTTCGTAAATTATTATATGACATCTGAAACTACTAATCTTCCCTTCAAAAAATAAATTTCAATCTCTCCAAAATGTTCATTTCTCATCCAGAAATCGTAATTGTAAGGTTTTTTTTTAGTATACGGTTACTTGGGAGGCGAAGACTTAAAATGACTAATGATTTTTGGAAGGTAAGAGAAAGTATTGGAAAGATTAGTACTTTCATTTGCTGTAATAATTTTTGTGGAGAAAATGTTTTTGGTGGGTGTAAATTAACCTCAAAAACACAAAAAAAAAAAACACCCTTCTTGGCACTTTTAGGCTGGGATATCTCGAAAACCTGAGCCAATCAAACATTCTGATTTCATATTCGAATTCAGAACACAAAAAACCTTTCGAAAAATATAATTTGGTTTTTGCCACAAGAAATTTTTGTTTGTTTAATGAAACATGCTAAATAAAACACAAGTTAAAAAGAAAATATGTTGATTTTGTTTTGAGAAAACACTCAGAAAAGTCGCATCCGCAGCTTTTGCCACAGCGAAATGTTTAAAAGCAGTACCTATAGAAGTAAAAAACTAGTACTTTAAAGAAAATAGTAGGCCAGAAATGTTTGTTTAAGTCGTAAAATGAGTGTTGTAATTCATTGAACCATTAAGATACACATTTTGCACTTTTCCAGATAATTAAGAGTTAATAAAGTGTATTATAAAACAAGAACTAGTTTTAATCAATAGTTGATTTATTCTTAAAAAATACCCGAAAATAGGTATCGAATAAAATAGATACGAAATTTTACCTACATACATATGTATTGTTGGTTATATCATAAGCAATATCACGTTTAATCAAAACCAAAAAAGTTGTGCATTGCCCATTCGTCCACTTAAAATGATATTTTTTATTAAAAAGGTGAACAAAAATATCGAACACAAGTCAGACTGTGGAATTTCTAATTTTTTAATTCGTAGCAGCACCGTACTGCATATTACTTTGAGTGTTTCTAGTTTAAAAACAATCTTGCAACATTTTAAACTCCCTAAATTTAAGGTATTATGTAGTATTATGCGACCTAAAATTGTTCGAATAACTTAAATTTTTAAAAATGTTACACTTTTAACTGTTTAATTTTGTCCATACCAAAGCAATTATCTTAAGAAATTCCAGTGACAGCTCGCGCAAAAACCTCCAAAATATACTCATTTTGACATTTATAAATATCATCAAAGTGTCATATTAGGATGCTGAAAAGATAAATTAACTAAATTTTAAAGGAGAATGGGCATTTTGTTCTATCTATTGCCCACGAATGAGATATATATCGTTGGAAAGCTTAGTCCTAGTTAATCATTTTTTTGTATGGATGCAAAGCTGTAAACAATGGGGTTTAGACAGTATATGGCAACAAAGACAAAGATTGCAATCAGAGCAAAACTTAATTGCAATAGTGTTCCATTGAAATGACAGTATTGGTCACTTTCGATGAACTGAATAGACCCCAAAATAAAGGAACTTTTATACCAATGTCCAATAATAGCGAATAACATCATGGTTGGTGAATAATTCGCTTAACAGCATGAAAATTATTCTTTTTTTATTCGATTTAGCGAATTAAATGAATGGGAATAATTATTGTTTGTCTAGTGCCCACAATTGAGATATACAACGTTGGAAAGCCTGGTTCAAGAGCATCATTTTTGGATAACGGCACAAAACTGTAAACCATGGGGTGCAGGCAGTATAATGTAAAATATAAAACAATATTCGTCTATGTTTATTCGAATTTGCAAAGTGTTTTTATATTTTTTTGGTCGCTTATCTTAGCCAACTCTCATTGTCTAAGACAAAAAAAAAAAAAAAAAACGTACGTGTGTACACTCCATAGTACCTAATCATCTTCATAGGTGTCGTTTCTGGCCACTATAGGTAGACCAGGTGACATATATTTTTGCCAATCTCTTTTAGTTTAAAATTCTTAAAATCTTGTGTTTAACCTATTATCATAATAAAAATGATTTAACACCGTTCTAAATCGACTAAAACCGTTGCGTCAGTAAATCTATCTTTCAATTTTATTTATCTGACAATTTGTCTTCCAAGCCAGTAGTTGAATGTTTAGTCGTCTGTTTTTAAACTTCGACAAAATAATCAAAGAAGATAGTGGAAATACTTGATTCGACGAGAAAGTTAAAATTAAAATGCAAATTTCCATTAATTTATATATAAAAAAAAAATGAAACAATTTTTTTGAAACGTTTTGTTAACAAAAACAATGGCTTTTAAACAAAATATTAGAACGAATGAGAAAGGAGAACTATGGTAGGATGGAAGTGACGAAAGTAGTACAATAGTACTTTACTTGTACTTCTGACAACACTGGACACACGACTGCTTACAGTATCAACTACGGCTTTCCATGATTTCTGATGTCAATGTCCACTGCCACTGTAGATCATAAATGTCTAAACGGGTTTTATGACAAAATATTTAATACAATTTTGTACTAATAGTGTTTTGCTATTTTACATCGTGGCATGATGATTTATTTCAGTTCTCTTACATATATTTATGAATAAAGCCGTAAATCAAACTCTAATCAGCTTTAAAGTAAAATGAGTTGTGTTTTTTGTTAATAATAATCCATGATTTTTTTTTATACTAGATAATCAAATTTAAATGTAATTCTTTCAATTATGTATTACGTACATTTATTTACATAGATGATCCTTAATCAGATTACATTTCAGAAAAAAAAATGCAGTGTCAATGTCCTGGCCCTAAAGTATATCATTAAGACGTTTGTGTTCATTCCAGTAACTGTATTGTTGGTAAACACAATTTCTTTGTGACAAAAAGTGGGTTGAAAAGAATTTTGATGAAACTAAAACCATCTCTTTTGGTTTTGTGTGTAGACTCTGCCGAGGTACTCCTGAATAATTTACTTTGGAAACAAGCAATCGGTGAATGACAATATTGGCATTTTACCTTTGTTTATTTAAATAGTGATTGCATGCCATCGCAGTGTCTTCTTCATGAAACAAATAGTTCGTCATTGAATCACAATCACAAAAATATCCATATTCTACCTACTGCTAAAATTGAACGCACTATTTTAATTTTGAGTATGCTTCTTTCATTGTGCCAGGTCGCGTTTAGCAATCATCCCACATCAATATTCTGCAATTAAGCTGCAGTTGTTCATTTTTGTGGTGGCGTTTTTCCTGAACCTTTGAACCTTTGTAACAGTCATGCGCGTGAAAATCTATGTTTTTCTACATGTACGAGTAATTTTTATGTGAGAAATCCATTTAAATTACGTTTTTTTTTTAACGCATTTAAGCATTTGGAAATGGATTTAACCACAAGTAAGTAAATCAAGCAATATTTAAAACAAAGAATAATTCCAACGAAACCCAAAGAGAAAATTCATGGGTATACATATTTTTGTTTGATTTTTGTAAAAAAAAAAGAAGAGGGATGTACTTTGATGGTAGGTCAAGCATGTACGTAACGTGAAGGTAGCTATAGAGTATTTATGATACCTGACAAAAATTCTTTTTACTCTCTATAAAGTCATAAAGTTTGTGTATTCGAAAAAGGGAGAAATTTATATCAAAAGTGAAATACGATACCTACATTCTTTTCCTCTTACGATGTGTTATAAATAGAAATAGGAGGGAGAGGGGAAGCCCGTATTTCGATATCCAATTCAAAAGCTCACATCTGAACTATTTTAAATATGACCATGTCGTTTTTTGTATTAGGTAGGTACCTTCGTTTGTTTACTAAAGAAATATTGTCTAAAATTCCATAAAGGAATAGAGGAGAAACAATGAAAATAATTCTATACCGTACACTTTTTAAAACCGCACAAAAAACTAAAATTCCTCGTAAGAAAATTAATATGTAGTAAAATAAATAAACGGTTGACAAAAATTACAGGATAAAATCGAATTAATTTTACCTTTGCCCTTATAGTACAGTCAAAGAAGGAACTTTGCTTGCAAAAAATAGTGCTCTCTGGGGGATACCCACAGGTATAACATACCCAAAGTCCCCAGCCCAGGGCTGAGAGCTAAACTCAGGAGGGGGGTTAAAGGTACCCCTTTTTAGATTTTCGTGAATATTTTCACAACCTAGCATGTTAGCGAAAAAGTCTATTCTTCATAATTAGAGAAAAATAAATTGTCTATAAAAAAGTTGTGCACATATTTTTGCTAGGGTCAATAATAAGGGAAATGCGGGGGCTAGAAAAGTCAACAAATCTGAAAACACCTGTTAATGTCTTAGATATTGAATGTTTTCTGACCAATTTACCTGGAAAAAAACAAAAAAGGTACAGACAGAAAAAAGCAACGTAAGATCAAAGGAAAACATTTTCAGCCGTATTTATTAGATTTCACTAATGCTCGGTTAAACCTCGGAATAGTTAAACCGAGTCGAAGTTCTTACACCGGGCTTACGCCATGTCGAACTAATCCTTATTTAAAAAAAAATGTCTTAGCCGTTTTAGTTACGCCTGCCTTACGTCAAATATTTTATCAAAAAATCACCAATTCAAAACTCTGGTTATTATTAACGTAAACAAACCTCAGCCGATTTCCATTGTTGTTGGTTCATTTTGGTAAAGAAATTATTTGGTAATTTCTAATAATAAAATAAAAAGAAAAGAAAACGTTCTGAAAAACTGGTTGTTCTCAAAAGATATGTAAATATATTTATATAATTACAACAGATAAAAATAAAAAAATTTGGTTAATGTTCATAGATTTTTCCCCGACAACTAATCCATCCTTCAGTGTCATAGGATCTAAATGAGTTTTGTACTGCTTTGGCTTTCTTCTTCTTTATCAATTGTCAAACCGTTTAAAGAATTTAAATGATTTATAAATGTAAAATAAATATCTATTTGGACTCCTTTTTGTAAATTTCACACAATGTCATGTCAAAATGACATTTAAATACTAAAACGGCTTTACTCTGGCTTTAAACTTACTAGCTTTAAGCTTTCCAGTTTTAGAGGCGTTGTAAAGTCTGAGTTACATTACGCCGCGCGCGCCGCGCCGCCGTTAAACCATTTTTCGGAACGATTTGTCGTCAACGCCGAAAATTCTTAAATCAAAGTGGAGCGACTTTATTTCAAAGTGTCTCTATACTTAAAAACAAATTAGATTTTAATACGTTGATATGTTGATTTAAAGTGGAATCATAGTTCAATCAAATTCATCCATCTTTTAAAACAACATTTATCTACTTCGAATCAACGTAGATTTAACTTCGCTTGGCTAGGTATTGATTCGACTTGTGACGACGTAAGTGAATCGTTTAATGCTATGAGTAATGCATAGTTATAGATATAGGAAAGGTAATTAAATATTGTTTTTCGGTTATATGAAAGTGAATTTTGAGTGCGCGCTTAACAACGCGATCTCGAAATTCTTTATATTAAGCTTACAAATACAAAACAAATTGAGGTCTACTTAAATATGCAACACTTTGAAACTATGTTGATGTCACTTTAAATGCCACAAAAGTGGATCGCAATGTAAAATTTGGATTTCAATTTAAAAATGATAACGTTTCACTTTAAAACAACGTTGAACGGAATGTAAATGTACAAAAGATGATTTTAATGTAGGTATGAATACGTTTTACTTTGAAGCTAGGTTGAATCTCTCAAAATTACGTCGCATATTCAAATTAACATTGTTTCAACGTAAGAAATGAACATGCTCCACTTCATTTAATTTTAGATTGCATTTTTTACCTCAGTGTAAATAAACATGCATTCGCTGTGATTTCATCATGTCGTGAGGCTGAGAGTGGAGTTATAATGTCCTGTTTTTTCTATATATCCAAACTATACGAAAAAGTTGACGTATACTAGATTAGGCAAAATTTAATTAGCAAGAGTTGTTTTCATATGGCGCCAAAGAATGATAACGTTTTTTTTTAAAGGAACACAATACAAAATTTGTTTGCCATAAACAGGCGTTCTTTCTACCCCCCTTTAGGGAGAAGGGGCATTTTTTTTTTAAATAACATTAAAAACAACGGCAACAATTTTCCTTTTTTGAAATCCAGAACTCTGTTCTTTTGTTTTATTTTTAAATCATGTTATTGATGCCCATAGTTTTTGTAAAAATAACTTTCAAATTCAAAATTAAAAAAACAAAGTTGCGACGACAATTTCTTGATGTTTATTTTATAATTTGTATTGTTATTACTAGTATAGTGTGTAGTATGTGATAGTAGTGTTTCTTTGAGCTTGAAGTTAAAGAATGACTAAATTCTTTTAACCTGCGAAGCAAGCCACCCAAGGTATTGTGTTATTGGTAGAGCTGACCCTTAGGTATAACATACTTAAGTCCCCAAACACCAGGGTCGCAAGCTTTAGGCAGGAGAGGGGCTAAATGCCCCCTTTTGTAGTTTTTCTTCAATATTTTGAAAACTAAGCGTTTTTAAGAGGCAAAGTCAATGTCACAAAGTGAAAGAAAATTAAATTCCCTACAATTCCCTTAGACATAGACAGTGTATACTAATGGTTCGATAGCGTTTTATCTCGGTAATGAGAAAATGATAAAAACAAGTTGGAATAACAATTTTGATATTTGTTTTATTAATTACACGACTGATGGGTCGCAACTATGTATTTCATTTCATATTCATTTCATATTTAGTGTAGTAGTTTGAACTTAAAATGATGTCATTTTATTTCTCTTGAATTAAATTAAAATGTTGGTGGTCTTAAAAAAAAAATTATTTTTTATAAAGAAAATTTTAAAAACATTACAAATTTAAAGGCCAAATTAAAGTTATTGTAAAAATGCAGACATTTTGATAAATCAAATTTCAATAATATTTATACATATATTCTTTTAAGCACTTTCTGTACAAAACAAACTAATTTTAATCGGTTCATCCAATAATGAGAGTCGAAAATATAAAAACTGGTTCAATAAAAAATACCTTCTGTAAATATAAGAACGCAAAATGTATTATTAAAAAAAAGTACTGTACCTATTAAAGAACAAACTAATTTTGTTTATCAAAATTCTTGGAGACGTTGACAACAAAAAGAAGATTTTTGTCAATCATTTTTCAAAACTTGTTAGTTTTAAGAACATGCATTTTCCATGTTTTCTAGAAAATGTTGAAAAATCATTTTATACCATATTTCAAAAAAATTAACCAATTCACTTTCGAAATATTAGGTTTGAAAAAAACATTTTTTTTTTCAAATTTCAAAAAAAAGGTACCTGCTACATTAGTAAACTTTTATGAAGCTTCTCCATATAAAGAATAAAGAGAACAAGTAAACCGCTTTCGAGAAAATCATAGACAAAGAAAAAAAAAAAAATGGTTACTCTAGAAACTACAGGTCGCACAAATACCCATTTTTCGACAAAATTAATATAAATATTATCAAAAAGTAGTTTTTCCCTGAATTGATTATTGACTGAAATTCCTATTATTGCAATCGTTGCAGTCGTTTTTGAAAAAAAAAAAAAAAATTTCCTCCTTATAACTAGAAAAATTTGTTTGGTCATATTATCCAAAAAACACTACCAAGTTTTTAGAAAATCCATCCAGCTATCTAGCCTGAAGGCGCGAGGACAAACAGACGGAATTGCGAGATCCATTTTTTTCTCACCTTCCTAATCCTTGGTATAGCAAGTTTGATCAAAATGAGTAGCTTAATTTGGGTTGCGAATCAAAATTAGCATATGTGCTCATTGGAATAAGGCAACACAATCAAATCTTGGAAGTATTCTTCTGCTCTGATCCATGTCAAGATGTCAAGTATGCTTGTTTTCGGTTTTCTAGAAACTATCTCATTTCATTTCTAATTTTGAAAGATTGGAAGAGGAAATCTAGTTAGACCGAGAGCAAATAAAATACAAACAAATAAACAAATAATAGTCCAGGCAAATAAGGATAAAATTGAAGCATATGTGGATGTAACATAAATCATCTTAGATTTTTATGAGAAAATAAATTTTCTATAAAAAAGTTGTGCACATATTTTTGCTAGGGTCAATAATAAGGGAAATGCGGGGGCTAGAAAAGTCAACAAATCTGAAAACACCTGTTAATGTCTTAGATATTGAATGTTTTCTGACCAATTTACCTGGAAAAAAACAAAAAGGTACAGACAGAAAAAAGCAACGTAAGATCAAAGGAAAACATTTTCAGCCGTATTTATTAGATTTCACTAATGCTCGGTTAAACCTCGGAATAGTTAAACCGAGTCGAAGTTCTTACACCGGGCTTACGCCATGTCGAACTAATCCTTATTTAAAAAAAAATGTCTTAGCCGTTTTAGTTACGCCTGCCTTACGTCAAATATTTTATCAAAAAATCACCAATTCAAAACTCTGGTTATTATTAACGTAAACAAACCTCAGCCGATTTCCATTGTTGTTGGTTTATTTTGGTAAAGAAATTATTTGGTAATTTCTAATAATAAAATAAAAAGAAAAGAAAACGTTCTGAAAAACTGGTTGTTCTCAAAAGATATGTAAATATATTTATATAATTACAACAGATAAAAATAAAAAAATTTGGTTAATGTTCATAGATTTTTCCCCGACAACTAATCCATCCTTCAGTGTCATAGGATCTAAATGAGTTTTGTACTGCTTTGGCTTTCTTCTTCTTTATCAATTGTCAAACCGTTTAAAGAATTTAAATGATTTATAAATGTAAAATAAACATCTATTTGGACTCCTTTTTGTAAATTTCACACAATGTCATGTCAAAATGACATTTAAATACTAAAACGGCTTTACTCTGGCTTTAAACTTACTAGCTTTAAGCTTTCCAGTTTTAGAGGCGTTGTAAAGTCTGAGTTACATTACGCCGCGCGCGCCGCGCCGCCGTTAAACCATTTTTCGGAACGATTTGTCGTCAACGCCGAAAATTCTTAAATCAAAGTGGAGCGACTTTATTTCAAAGTGTCTCTATACTTAAAAACAAATTAGATTTTAATACGTTGATATGTTGATTTAAAGTGGAATCATAGTTCAATCAAATTCATCCATCTTTTAAAACAACATTTATCTACTTCGAATCAACGTAGATTTAACTTCGCTTGGCTAGGTATTGATTCGACTTGTGACGACGTAAGTGAATCGTTTAATGCTATGAGTAATGCATAGTTATAGATATAGGAAAGGTAATTAAATATTGTTTTTCGGTTATATGAAAGTGAATTTTGAGTGCGCGCTTAACAACGCGATCTCGAAATTCTTTATATTAAGCTTACAAATACAAAACAAATTGAGGTCTACTTAAATATGCAACACTTTGAAACTATGTTGATGTCACTTTAAATGCCACAAAAGTGGATCGCAATGTAAAATTTGGATTTCAATTTAAAAATGATAACGTTTCACTTTAAAACAACGTTGAACGGAATGTAAATGTACAAAAGATGATTTTAATGTAGGTATGAATACGTTTTACTTTGAAGCTAGGTTGAATCTCTCAAAATTACGTCGCATATTCAAATTAACATTGTTTCAACGTAAGAAATGAACATGCTCCACTTCATTTAATTTTAGATTGCATTTTTTACCTCAGTGTAAATAAACATGCATTCGCTGTGATTTCATCATGTCGTGAGGCTGAGAGTGGAGTTATAATGTCCTGTTTTTTCTATATATCCAAACTATACGAAAAAGTTGACGTATACTAGATTAGGCAAAATTTAATTAGCAAGAGTTGTTTTCATATGGCGCCAAAGAATGATAACGTTTTTTTTTAAAGGAACACAATACAAAATTTGTTTGCCATAAACAGGCGTTCTTTCTACCCCCCTTTAGGGAGAAGGGGCATTTTTTTTTAAATAACATTAAAAACAACGGCAACAATTTTCCTTTTTTGAAATTCAGAACTCTGTTCTTTTGTTTTATTTTTAAATCATGTTATTGATGCCCATAGTTTTTGTAAAAATAACTTTCAAATTCAAAATTAAAAAAAACAAAGTTGCGACGACAATTTCTTGATGTTTATTTTATAATTTGTATTGTTATTACTAGTATAGTGTGTAGTATGTGATAGTAGTGTTTCTTTGAGCTTGAAGTTAAAGAATGACTAAATTCTTTTAACCTGCGAAGCAAGCCACCCAAGGTATTGTGTTATTGGTAGAGCTGACCCTTAGGTATAACATACTTAAGTCCCCAAACACCAGGGTCGCAAGCTTTAGGCAGGAGAGGGGCTAAATGCCCCCTTTTGTAGTTTTTCTTCAATATTTTGAAAACTAAGCGTTTTTAAGAGGCAAAGTCAATGTCACAAAGTGAAAGAAAATTAAATTCCCTACAATTCCCTTAGACATAGACAGTGTATACTAATGGTTCGATAGCGTTTTATCTCGGTAATGAGAAAATGATAAAAACAAGTTGGAATAACAATTTTGATATTTGTTTTATTAATTACACGACTGATGGGTCGCAACTATGTATTTCATTTCATATTCATTTCATATTTAGTGTAGTAGTTTGAACTTAAAATGATGTCATTTTATTTCTCTTGAATTAAATTAAAATGTTGGTGGTCTTAAAAAAAAAATTATTTTTTATAAAGAAAATTTTAAAAACATTACAAATTTAAAGGCCAAATTAAAGTTATTGTAAAAATGCAGACATTTTGATAAATCAAATTTCAATAATATTTATACATATATTCTTTTAAGCACTTTCTGTACAAAACAAACTAATTTTAATCGGTTCATCCAATAATGAGAGTCGAAAATATAAAAACTGGTTCAATAAAAAATACCTTCTGTAAATATAAGAACGCAAAATGTATTATTAAAAAAAAGTACTGTACCTATTAAAGAACAAACTAATTTTGTTTATCAAAATTCTTGGAGACGTTGACAACAAAAAGAAGATTTTTGTCAATCATTTTTCAAAACTTGTTAGTTTTAAGAACATGCATTTTCCATGTTTTCTAGAAAATGTTGAAAAATCATTTTATACCATATTTCAAAAAAATTAACCAATTCACTTTCGAAATATTAGGTTTGAAAAAAACATTTTTTTTTCAAATTTCAAAAAAAAGGTACCTGCTACATTAGTAAACTTTTATGAAGCTTCTCCATATAAAGAATAAAGAGAACAAGTAAACCGCTTTCGAGAAAATCATAGACAAAGAAAAAAAAAATGGTTACCCTAGAAACTACAGGTCGCACAAATACCCATTTTTCGACAAAATTAATATAAATATTATCAAAAAGTAGTTTTTCCCTGAATTAATTATTGACTGAAATTCCTATTATTGCAATCGTTGCAGTCGTTTTTGAAAAAAAAAAAAAAAAATTTCCTCCTTATAACTAGAAAAATTTGTTTGGTCATATTATCCAAAAAACACTACCAAGTTTTTAGAAAATCCATCCAGCTATCTAGCCTGAAGGCGCGAGGACAAACAGACGGAATTGCGAGATCCATTTTTTTCTCACCTTCCTAATCCTTGGTATAGCAAGTTTGATCAAAATGAGTAGCTTAATTTGGGTTGCGAATCAAAATTAGCATATGTGCTCATTGGAATAAGGCAACACAATCAAATCTTGGAAGTATTCTTCTGCTCTGATCCATGTCAAGATGTCAAGTATGCTTGTTTTCGGTTTTCTAGAAACTATCTCATTTCATTTCTAATTTTGAAAGATTGGAAGAGGAAATCTAGTTAGACCGAGAGCAAATAAAATACAAACAAATAAACAAATAATAGTCCAGGCAAATAAGGATAAAATTGAAGCATATGTGGATGTAACATAAATCATCTTAGATTTTTATGGGATTCGATCAGAAAATATGTAAACAACGAGAATATGAGGTTGCTCCCGCTCAAAAAGGTGTGCTTTTTGCAGGAAAAATCAAAGCGTGCAAGAAAGTGCATTATTCACTCAGTGTTTTTGGTAGTTTTCCTAAATAACTTTGGCAACATGCATTTTAGGAAAAAAACATCAAGACAAAATTTGTTTGTTATAAAATTCTCCACAAGATGACATTTATATAAAATTTTCTGGTGTTACATGGATGAATATCGTGGACATAGATACTCTAGGGAATTACAAAATGAAATATTGAAACCCGATTCAAATTGATCTGATCTGAATAAGTGCACCGCGAAATGTTTGCATCAATGCTGTGGTCAAAGTTAGACATTTAAGATGGCGCAAATTTTTGTACACATACTTGGAACCCTGAACTATCGTAAAGTATCAAAAATTGTATGAAAAATGATTTTTTTAATAAATACAAATAATTATTTTATTAAAAAAAGCATTTTTCACACGATTTTTGCTCTTTTAAAATCGCTACAAAAGTAACTTAAAAAAAATAAAATAAATATTATAACTATACTTTACGATAGTTAAGGGTTCCAAGTATGTGCACAAAATTTGCGCCATCTCAAATGTCTAACTTTGACCACATTGATGCAAAAATTTTGCGGTGCACTTAATTAATATTACCTCTCATGCCGAACCTATCAGCACGATTTGAATAGGGTTTCAATATTTCATTCTGTAATTTCGTAGAGTATCTGAGTCCACATTTATAGTAGAATTGGACCATTTTTTATCTGACAGTTTAGATCTTCAAAACTACTCTGTTTTTTACAGCTTTTTTCTAATGTCAACGCTGTATAGCAACAAAAATATAACACCAGGAAATTTTATATAAATTTCATCTTGTGGATAATTTTATAACAAACAAATTTTGTCTTAATGTCTTTTTCCTTAGATGCATTTTCCAAAGTTATATAGGAAAACAACAAAAAACAGGGAGTGAATAGTGCACTTTCTTGCACCTTTTGATTTTTTCTGCAAATAGCACACCTTTTTGAGCGGGAGCAATCTCATACTCTCTTTGTTTATATTATTTCTGAACAAATTCCACAAAAATCTAATATACTATATGTTACATACATGCCAAAATCTAATTTGCCTAGACTATAAGTAAATAAATAAACACATAAATAAATAAATAAATAAATATACAACTACAAATGCATTCACGTATTTGAAAGTATTTGTTCTCCCTTCAAGTAGAGCCGTCCAACTATTATTTCTTTTCTGTTTTTGTTTGCATCTGGTAGAAGTTTCGAATTTAAAGGTTTCATTTGAAAATATACAAGTGTGTACCAAGAAGTTATACCTTACATAAACCCGAAATTTGGCGTGTTTTACTTTAAGTTATTAACTCGCTTAATTCATGGCGCTGGCAAAATTATGAATAATAATATTGACAAGCCAACAGTTGAATAAGTTCTAACTCGTTGATGGTATTCGTTAATTGGTTTTGGAATGTCTGTCAAGTTAGCATTACCACATCAACATTTCAGGAATCTAATAAGTGGATTAATTGTCGTGAATTTGTGTCGTAATTTGTCTTGCCCTTTTTTCTCAAAAAAATCACCTTTTTATGACTAAACCCCCTAAAATCGCATTTTTTCATAAAATCAAGCACTACCATACCAAAACTTTTTTCCTAGAAGATTTTTTGAAAAAAAAAATGTATCCAAACAATTGTCGTAAGACGTCCTTAGATAAGTTACGTACTCAAATAGTTTGTCGTGCCCTTTTTTCTAAAAAAAAAATCAGCTTTTTATGACTAAACTCCCTAAAATCGCATTTTTTCATAAAATCTAGCACTACCATACCAAAACTTTTTTCCTAGAAGATTTTTTGAAAAAATATTTATCCAAACAATTGTCGTAAGACGTCCTTAGATAAGTAACATACTCAAATAGTTTGTCGTGCGCTTTTTTCTCAAAAAAAAAATCACCTTTTTATGACTAAACCCTCTAAATCGAATTTTTTCATAAAATCTAGCACTACCATACCAAAACTTTTTTCCTATAAGATTTTTCGAAAAAAAAAAATGTATCCAAACAACTGTCGTAAGACGTCCTTAGATAAGTAACGTACTCAAATAATTTGTCGTGCTTTTTTTTCTCAAAAAAAAAATCACATTTTTATGACTAAACCACCTAAAATCACATTTTTTCATAAAATCTAGCACTACCATACCAAAACTTTTTTCCTAGAAGATTTTTTGAAAAAAAAATGTATCGAAACAACTGTCGTAAGACGTCCTTTGATAAGTAACGTACTCAAATAGTGTGTCGTGCGCTTTTATCTAAAAAAAAAAACACCTTTTTATGACTAAACCCTCTAAAATCGCATTTTTTCCCAAAATCTAGCACTACCATACCAAAACTTTTTTCCTAGAAGATTTTTTGGAAAAAAATGTATCCAAACAATTGTCGTAAGACGTCCTTAGAAAAGTAACGTACTCAAATAATTTGTCGTGCGCTTTTTTCTCAAAAAAAAAAAACACCTTTATATGACTAAACCCTCTAAAATCGCATTTTTCATAAAATCTAGCACTAGCATACCAAAACTTTTTTCCTAGAAGATTAAAAAAAAAAAAAAAAATGTATCCAAACAATTGTCGTAAGACGTCCTTAGAAAAGTAACGTTCTCAAATAATTTGTCGTGCCCCTTTTTGCACTATTCTAGCACTACCATACCAAAACTTCTTTTCTACAAGATTTAAAAAAAAAAAAAATTGTCGTGTCGTAATTTGTTTGCTCTTTTTTCTCAAAAAAAAATCACCTTTTTATGACTAAACCCCCTAAAATCGCATTTTTTCATAAAATCTAGCACTACCATACCAAAACTTTTTTCCTAGAAGATTTTTTGAAAAAAAAAAGGTATCCAAACAATCGTCGTAAGACGTCCTTAGATAAGATACGTACTCAAACAGTTTGTCGTGCCCTTTTTTCTAAAAAAAAAATCACCTTTTTAGGACTAAACCCAAAAATCGCATTTTTTCACAAAATCTAGCACTATTCTAGCACTACCATACCAAAACATTTTTCCTACAAGATTTAAAAAAAAAAAAAAAATGTATCCAAACAATTGTCGTAAGACGTGCTTAGATAAGTTACGTACTCAAATAGTTTGTCGTGCCCTTTTTTCTAAAAAAAAAATCACCTTTTTATGACTAAACTCCCTAAAATCGCATTTTTTCATAAAATCTAGCACTACCATACCAAAACATTTTTCCTAGAAGATTTTTTGAAAAAATATTTATCCAAACAATTGTCGTAAGACGTCCTTAGATAAGTAACATACTCAAATAGTTTGTCGTGCACTTTTTTCTCAAAAAAAAAAAAAATCACCTTTTTATGACTAAACCCTCTAAATCGAATTTTTTCATAAAATCTAGCACTACCATACCAAAACTTTTTTCCTAGAAGATTTTTCGAAAAAAAAAAAATGTATCGAAACAACTGTCGTAAGACATCCTTTGATAAGTAACATACTCAAATAGTGTGTCGTGCGCTTTTATCTAAAAAAAACACCTTTTTATGACTAAACCCTCTAAAATCGCATTTTTTCCTAAAATCTAGCACTACCATACCAAAATTTTTTTCCTAGAAGATTTTTTGGAAAAAAATGTATCCAAACAATTGTCGTAAGACGTCCTTAGAAAAGTAACGTACTCAAATAATTTGTCGTGCGCTTTTTTCTCAAAAAAAAAAAAAAAAACACCTTTATATGACTAAACCCTCTAAAATCGCATTTTTCATAAAATCTAGCACTAGCATACCAAAACTTTTTTCCTAGAAGATTTAAAAAAAAAAAATGTATCCAAACAATTGTCGTAAGACGTCCTTAGAAAAGTAACGTTCTCAAATAATTTGTCGTGCCCCTTTTTGCACTATTCTAGCACTACCATACCAAAACTTCTTTTCTACAAGATTTAAAAAAAAAAAATTTGTCGTGTCGTAATTTGTTTGCTCTTTTTTCTCAAAAAAAATCACCTTTTTATGACTTAACCCCCTAAAATCGCATTTTTTCATAAAATCTAGCATTACCATACCAAAACTTTTTTCCTAGAAGATTTTTAAAAAAAAAAATGTATCCAAACAATCGTCGTAAGACGTCCTTAGATAAGATACGTACTCAAACAGTTGGTCGTGCCCTTTTTTCTAAAAAGAAAAAATCACCTTTTTAGGACTAAACCCCCTAAAATCGCATTTTTTTATAAAATCTAGCACTACCATACCAAAACTTTTTTCCTACAAGATTAAAAAAAAAAAAAATGTATCAAAACAATTGTCGTAAGACGTCCTTAGATAAGTTAAGTACTCAAATAATTTGCCGTGTCCTTTTTTCTAAAATAAAATACCCTTTTTATGACTAGACCAGACCCCCTAAAATCGCATTTTTCATAAAATCTAGCACTACCAAAACTTTTTTCCTAAAAAATTTTTTGAAAAAAAAAAAAAAAAAATGTATCCAAACAACTATCGTAAGACGTCCTTAGATAAGTAACGTACTCAAATAATTTATCGTGCTCTTTTTTCTCAAAAAAAAAATCACCTTTTTATGACTAAACCCTCTAAAATCACATTTTTTCATAAAATCTAGCAATATACCATACCAAAACTTTTTTCCTAGAAGATTTTTTGAAAAAAAAAAAATGTATCCAAAAATTGTCGTAAGACATCCTTAGATAAGTAACGTTCTCAAATAATTTGTCGTGCCCTTTTTTCTCAAAAAAAAAACACCTTTTTATGACTAAACCCTCTAAAATCGCATTTTTTCCCAAAATCTAGCACTATTCTAGGAGTACCATACAAAAACTTTTTTCCTAGAAGGTTAAAAAAAAAAATGTATCAAAACAATTGTCGTAAGACGTCCTTAGATAAGTAAAGTACTCAAATAATTTGTCGTGTCCTTTTTTCAAAAAAATAATCACCTTTTTATGACTAAACCCCCTAAAATCGCATTTTTTTCATAAAATCTAGCACTACCATACCAAAACTTTTTTCCTAGAAGATTTTTTGAAAAAAAATGTATCCAAATAATTATCGTAAGACGTCCTTAGATAAGTAACGTACTCAAATAATTTGTCGTGCCCTTTTTTCTAAACAAAAATCACATTTATATGACTAAACCCCCTAAAATCGCATTTTTTCATAAAATCTAGCACTACCATACCAAAACTTTTTCCTAGAAGATTTTTTGAAAAAAAAAAAAAAAAATGTATCCAAACAATTGTCGTAAGACGTCCTTAGTTAAGTAACGTACTCAAATAATTTGCCGTGCCCTTTTTTCTCAAAAAAAAAAAAAATCACCTTTTAATGACTAAACCCCCTAAAATCGCATTTTTTCATAAAATCTAGCACATTTATCAAAACAATTGTCGTAAGACGACCTTAGATAAGTTACATACTTAAATAATTTGTCGTGCCCTTTTTTCTCAAAAAAATCACATTTTTATGACTAAACCCCCTAAAATCGAATTTTTTCATAAAATCTAGCACTACCATACCAAAACTTTTTTCCTACAAGATTTTTAAAAAAAAATTTATCAAAACAATTGTCGTAAGACGACCTTAGATAAGTTACATACTTAAATAATTTGTCGTGTCCTTTTTTCTCAAAAAAAATCACATTTTTATGACTAAACCCCCTAAAATCGCATTTTTTCATAAAATCTAGAAGATTTAAAAAAAAAAAATTATCAATACAATTGTCGTAAGACCTCCTTAGATAAGTTACGTTCTCAAATAATTTGTCTTGCCCTTTTTTCTCAAAAAAATCACCTTTTTATGACTAAACCCCCTAAAATCGCATTTTTTCATAAAATCTAGCACTACCAAACCAAAACTGTTTTCCTAGAAGATTTTTTGAAAAAAAAAAAATGTATCCGAACAACTGTCGTAAGACGTCCTTAGATAAGTAACGTACTCAAATAATTTGTCGTGCGCTTTTTTCTCAAAAAAAAATCACCTTTTTATGACTAAACCCTCTAAAATCGCATTTTTGCATAAAATCTAGGACTACCATACCAAAACTTTTTTCCTAGAAGATTTTTTGAAAAAAAAAAAAAAAAAAATGTATCCAAACAATTGTCGTAAGACGTCCATAGATAAGTTACGTTCTCAAATAATTTGTCGTGCCCTTTTTTCTCAAAAAAATCACCTTTTTATGACTAAACCCCCAAAAATCGCATTTTTTTCACAAAATCTAGCACTATTCTAGCAGTACCATACAAAAACTATTTTCCTAGAAGATTTAAAAAAAAAATGTATCAAAACAATTTTCGTAAGTTAAGTACTCAAAAAATTTGTCGTGTCCTTTTTTCTAAAAATTAATCACCTTTTTATGACTAAACCCCCTAAAATCGCATTTTTTCATAAAATCTAGCACTACTTTACCATAACTTTTTTCCTAGAAGATTTTTTGAAAAAAAATGTATCTAAATTATTGTCGTAAGACGTCCTTAGATAAGTAACGTACTCAAATAATTTGTCGTGCCCTTTTTTCTCAAAAAAAAAACACCTTTTTATGACTAAACCCCCTAAAATCGCATTTTTTCATAAAATCTAGCACTATTCTAGCACTGCCATACCAAAAATTTTTTCCTACAAGATTTAAAAAAAAAAAATTATCAAAACAATTGTCGTAAGACGACCTTAGATAAGTAACATACTTAAATAATTTGTCGGGCCTTTTTTCTCAAAAGAAAAATCACATTTTTATGACTAAAACCCCTAAAATCGCATTTTTTCATAAAATTTAGCACTAGCATACCAAAACTTTTTTCCTAGAAGATTTTTTGAAAAAAATGTATCCAAATAATTGTCGTAAGACGTCCTTAGATAAGTTACGTTCTCAAATAATTTGTCGTGCCCTTTCTTCTCAAAAAAAAAATCACCTTTTTATGACTAAACCCCTAAAATCGCATTTTTTTCACAAAATCTAGCACTATTCTAGCACTACCATACCAAAACTTTTTTCCTACAAGATTTAAAAAAAAAATGTATCCAAACAATTGTCGTAAGACGTCCTTAGATAAGTAACGTACTCAAATAATTTGTCGTGCCCTTTTTTCTCAAAAAAAATCACCTTTTTATAAATAAACCCCCTAAAATCGCCTTTTTTCATAAAATCTAGCACTACCATACCAAAACTTTTTTCCTAGAAGATTTAAAAAAAAAAAAAAAAATGTATTCAAACAATTGTCGTAAGACGTCCTTAGATAAGTTACGTACTCAAATAATTTGTCATCCCCTTTTTTCTCAAAAAAAAATCACCTTTTTATAAATAAACCCCCTAAAATCGCATTTTTCATAAAATCTAGCACTACCATACCAAAACTTTTTTCCTTGAAGATTTTTTTGAAAAAAAATGTATCCAAACAATTGTCGTAAGACGTCCTTAGATAAGTAACGTACTCAAATAATTTGTCGTGCCCTTTTTTCTCAAAAAAAAATCACCTTTTTATGACTAAACCCCCTAAAATCGCATTTTTTTCATAAAATCTAGCACTACCATACCAAAACTTTTTTCCTAGAAGATTTTTTGAAAAAAAAATGTATCCAAACAATTGTCGTAAGACGTCCTTAGATAAGTTACGTTCTCAAATAATTTTTCGTGCCTTTTTTTTATCAAAAAAAATCACCTTTTTATGACTAATCCCCCTAAAATCGCATTTTTTCACAAAACCTAGCACTATTCTAGCACTGCCATACCAAAAATTTTTTCCTACAAGATTAAAAAAAAAAAAATGTATCCAAACAATTGTCGTAAGACGTCCTTAGATAAGTTACGTACTCAAATAGTTTGTCGTGCCCTTTTTTCTAAAAAAAAATCACCTTTTTATGACTAAACTCCCTAAAATCGCATTTTTTCATAAAATCTAGCACTACCATACCAAAACTTTTTTCCTAGAAGATTTTTTGAAAAAAATGTATCCAAATAATTGTCGTAAGACGTCCTTAGATAAGTTACGTTCTCAAATAATTTGTCGTGCCCTTTCTTCTCAAAAAAAAAAATCACCTTTTTATGACTAAACCCCTAAAATCGCATTTTTTTCACAAAATCTAGCACTATTCTAGCACTACCATACCAAAACTTTTTTCCTACAAGATTTTAAAAAAAAAAATGTATCCAAACAATTGTCGTAAGACGTCCTTAGATAAGTAACGTACTCAAATAATTTGTCGTGCCCTTTTTTCTCAAAAAAAATCACCTTTTTATAAATAAACCCCCTAAAATCGCCTTTTTTCATAAAATCTAGCACTACCATACCAAAACTTTTTTCCTAGAAGATTTTAAAAAAAAAAAAAAATGTATTCAAACAATTGTCGTAAGACGTCCTTAGATAAGTTACGTACTCAAATAATTTGTCGTCCCCTTTTTTCTCAAAAAAAAAAATCACCTTTTTATAAATAAACCCCCTAAAATCGCATTTTTCATAAAATCTAGCACTACCATACCAAAACTTTTTTCCTAGAAGATTTTTTGAAAAAAAAAAATGTATTCAAACAATTGTCGTAAGACGTCCTTCGATAAGTTACGTACTCAAATAATTTGTCGTGCCCTTTTATCTCAAAAAAATCACCTTTTTATGACTAAACCCTCTAAAATCGCATTATGTCATAAAATCTAGCACTACCATACAAAAACTTTTTTCCTAGAAGATTTTTTGAAACAAAAATGTATCCAAACAATTGTCGTAAGACGTCCTTAGATAAGTTACATACTCAAATAATTTGTCGTGCCCTTTTTTCTCAAAAATAATCACCTTTTTTATGACTAAACCCCCTAAAATCGCATTTTTTCATAAAATCAAGCACTACCATACCAAAACTTTTTTCCTAGAAGATTTTTTGAAAAAAAAAAAAAAATGTATCCAAACAATTGTCGTAAGACGTCCTTAGATAAGTTACATACTCAAATAATTTGTCGTGCCCTTTTTTCTCAAAAATAATCACCTTTTTTATGACTAAACCCCCTAAAATCGAATTTTTTCATAAAATCTAGCACTACCATACCAAAACTTTTTTCCTACAAGATTTAAAAAAAAAAAATGTATCCAAACAATTGTCGTAAGACGTCCTTAGATAAGTTACATACTCAAATAATTTGTCGTGCCCTTTTTTCTCAAAAATAATCACCTTTTTTATGACTAAACCCCCTAAAATCGAATTTTTTCATAAAATCTAGCACTACCAAACCAAAACTGTTTTCCTAGAAGATTTTTTGAAAAAAAAAAATGTATCCGAACAACTGTCGTAAGACGTCCTTAGATAAGTAACGTACTCAAATAATTTGTCGTGCGCTTTTTTCTCAAAAAAAAATCACCTTTTTATGACTAAACCCTCTAAAATCGCATTTTTGCATAAAATCTAGGACTACCATACCAAAACTTTTTTCCTAGAAGATTTTTTGAAAAAAAAAAAAAAAAAATGTATCCAAACAATTGTCGTAAGACGTCCATAGATAAGTTACATTCTCAAATAATTTGTCGTGCCCTTTTTTCTCAAAAAAATCACCTTTTTATGACTAAACCCCCAAAAATCGCATTTTTTTCACAAAATCTAGCACTATTCTAGCAGTACCATACAAAAACTATTTTCCTAGAAGATTTAAAAAAAAAATGTATCAAAACAATTTTCGTAAGTTAAGTACTCAAAAAATTTGTCGTGTCCTTTTTTCTAAAAATGAATCACCTTTTTATGACTAAACCCCCTAAAATCGCATTTTTTCATAAAATCTAGCACTACCTTACCATAACTTTTTTCCTAGAAGATTTTTTGAAAAAAAATGTATCTAAATTATTGTCGTAAGACGTCCTTAGATAAGTAACGTACTCAAATAATTTGTCGTGCCCTTTTTTCTCAAAAAAAAAACACCTTTTTATGACTAAACCCCCTAAAATCGCATTTTTTCATAAAATCTAGCACTATTCTAGCACTGCCATACCAAAAATTTTTTCCTACAAGATTTAAAAAAAAAAAATTATCAAAACAATTGTCGTAAGACGACCTTAGATAAGTAACATACTTAAATAATTTGTCGGGCCTTTTTTCTCAAAAGAAAAATCACATTTTTATGACTAAAACCCCTAAAATCGCATTTTTTCATAAAATTTAGCACTAGCATACCAAAACTTTTTTCCTAGAAGATTTTTTGAAAAAAAAAAAATGTATCCAAACAATTGTCGTAAGACGTCCTTAGAAAAGTAACGTTCTCAAATAATTTGTCGTGTCCTTTTTTCTCAAAAAAAATCACCTTTTTATGACTAAACCCCCAAAAATCGCATTTTTTCACAAAATCTAGCACTATTCTAGCAGTACCATACAAAAACTTTTTTCCTAGAAGATTTAAAAAAAAATGTTTCAAAACAATTGTCGTAAGACGTCCTTAGATAAGTTAAGTACTCAAATAATTTGTCGTGTCCTTTTTTCTAAAAAATAATCACCTTTTTTATGACTAAACCCCCTAAAATCGCATTTTTTCATAAAATCAAGCACTACCATACCAAAACTTTTTTCCTAGAAGATTTTTTGAAAAAAAAAAAAATGTATCCAAACAATTGTCGTAAGACGTCCTTAGATAAGTTACGTACTCAAATAGTTTGTCGTGCCCTTTTTTCTAAACAAAAATCACATTTATATGACTAAACCCCCTAAAATCGCATTTTTTCATAAAATCTAGCACTACCATACCAAAACTTTTTCCTAGAAGATTTTTTGAAAAAAAAAAAAAAAAATGTATCCAAACAATTGTCGTAAGACGTCCTTAGTTAAGTAACGTACTCAAATAATTTGCCGTGCCCTTTTTTCTCAAAAAAAAAAAAAAATCACCTTTTAATGACTAAACCCCCTAAAATCGCATTTTTTCATAAAATCTAGCACATTTATCAAAACAATTGTCGTAAGACGACCTTAGATAAGTTACATACTTAAATAATTTGTCGTGCCCTTTTTTCTCAAAAAATCACATTTTTATGACTAAACCCCCTAAAATCGAATTTTTTCATAAAATCTAGCACTACCATACCAAAACTTTTTTCCTACAAGATTTTTAAAAAAAAATTTATCAAAACAATTGTCGTAAGACGACCTTAGATAAGTTACATACTTAAATAATTTGTCGTGCCCTTTTTTCTCAAAAAAAATCACATTTTTATGACTAAACCCCCTAAAATCGCATTTTTTCATAAAATCTAGAAGATTTAAAAAAAAAAAATTATCAATACAATTGTCGTAAGACCTCCTTAGATAAGTTACGTTCTCAAATAATTTGTCTTGCCCTTTTTTCTCAAAAAAAATCACCTTTTTATGACTAAACCCCCTAAAATCGCATTTTTTCATAAAATCTAGCACTACCAAACCAAAACTGTTTTCCTAGAATTTTTTTTGAAAAAAAAAAAATGTATCCGAACAACTGTCGTAAGACGTCCTTAGATAAGTAACGTACTCAAATAATTTGTCGTGCGCTTTTTTCTCAAAAAAAAATCACCTTTTTATGACTAAACCCTCTTAAATCGCATTTTTGCATAAAATCTAGGACTACCATACCAAAACTTTTTTCCTAGAAGATTTTTTGAAAAAAAAAAAAAAAAAATGTATCCAAACAATTGTCGTAAGACGTCCATAGATAAGTTACGTTCTCAAATAATTTGTCGTGCCCTTTTTTCTCAAAAAAATCACCTTTTTATGACTAAACCCCCAAAAATCGCATTTTTTTCACAAAATCTAGCACTATTCTAGCAGTACCATACAAAAACTATTTTCCTAGAAGATTTAAAAAAAAAATGTATCAAAACAATTTTCGTAAGTTAAGTACTCAAAAAATTTGTCGTGTCCTTTTTTCTAAAAATTAATCACGTTTTTATGACTAAACCCCCTAAAATCGCATTTTTTCATAAAATCTAGCACTACCTTACCATAACTTTTTTCCTAGAAGATTTTTTGAAAAAAAATGTATCTAAATTATTGTCGTAAGACGTCCTTAGATAAGTAACGTACTCAAATAATTTGTCGTGCCCTTTTTTCTCAAAAAAAAAACACCTTTTTATGACTAAACCCCCTAAAATCGCATTTTTTCATAAAATCTAGCACTATTCTAGCACTGCCATACCAAAAATTTTTTCCTACAAGATTTAAAAAAAAAAAATTATCAAAACAATTGTCGTAAGACGACCTTAGATAAGTAACATACTTAAATAATTTGTCGGGCCTTTTTTCTCAAAAGAAAAATCACATTTTTATGACTAAAACCCCTAAAATCGCATTTTTTCATAAAATTTAGCACTAGCATACCAAAACTTTTTTCCTAGAAGATTTTTTGAAAAAAAAAAAAAATTATCCAAACAATTGTCGTAAGACGTCCTTAGAAAAGTAACGTTCTCAAATAATTTGTCGTGTCCTTTTTTCTCAAAAAAAAAATCACCTTTTTATGACTAAACCCCCAAAAATCGCATTTTTTCACAAAATCTAGCACTATTCTAGCAGTACCATACAAAAACTTTTTTCCTAGAAGATTTAAAAAAAATGTTTCAAAACAATTGTCGTAAGACGTCCTTAGATAAGTTAAGTACTCAAATAATTTGTCGTGACCTTTTTCCTAAAAAATAATCACCTTTTTTATGACTAAACCCCCTAAAATCGCATTTTTTCATAAAATCAAGCACTACCATACCAAAACTTTTTTCCTAGAAGATTTTTTGAAAAAAAAAAAAAATGTATCCAAACAATTGTCGTAAGACGTCCTTAGATAAGTTACGTACTCAAATAGTTTGTCGTGCCCTTTTTTCTAAAAAAAAATCACCTTTTTATGACTAAACTCCCTAAAATCGCATTTTTTCATAAAATCTAGCACTACCATACCAAAACTTTTTTCCTAGAAGATTTTTTGAAAAAAATGTATCCAAATAATTGTCGTAAGACGTCCTTAGATAAGTTACGTTCTCAAATAATTTGTCGTGCCCTTTCTTCTCAAAAAAAAAAATCACCTTTTTATGACTAAACCCCTAAAATCGCATTTTTTCATAAAATCTAGCACTACCATACCAAAACTTTTTTCCTAGAAGATTTAAAAAAAAAAAAATGTATTCAAACAATTGTCGTAAGACGTCCTTAGATAAGTTACGTACTCAAATAATTTGTCATCCCCTTTTTTCTCAAAAAAAAAATCACCTTTTTATAAATAAACCCCCTAAAATCGCATTTTTCATAAAATCTAGCACTACCATACCAAAACTTTTTTCCTAGAAGATCTTTTAAAAAAAAATGTATCCAAACAATTGTCGTAAGACGTCCTTAGATAAGTTTCGTACTCAGATAATTTGTCGTACCCTTTTTTTTTTTTCAAAAAAATCACCTTTTTATGACAAAACCCCCTAAAATCGCATTTTTTCACAAAATCTAGCACTATTCTAGCACTATTCTAGCACTACCATACCAAAACTTTTTTCCTAGAAGATTTAAAAAAAAAATTATCAAAACAATTGTCGTAAGACGTCCTTAGATAAGTTACGTACTCAAACAATTTGTCGTGCCCTTTTTTCTAAACAAAAATCACATTTTTATGACTAAACCCCCTAAAATCGCATTTTTTCATAAAATCTAGCCTTACCATACCAAATCTTTTTTGCTAGAAGATTTTTTGGAAAAAATTTTTCCAAACAGTTGTCGTAAGACGTCTTTAGATAAGTAACGTACTCAAATAATTTGCCGTGCCTTTTTTTCTCAAAAAAGTCACCTTTTTATGACTAAACCCTCTAAAATCGCATTTTTTCATAAAATCTAGCACTACCATATCAAAACTTTTTTCCTAGAAATTTTTTTCAAAAAAATGTATCCAAACAATTGCCGTAAGACGTCCTTAGATAAGTAACGTTCTCAAATAATTTGTCGTGCCCTTTTTTCTCAAAAAAAAATCACCTTTTTATGACTAAACCCCCTAAAATCGCATATTTTCACAAAATCTAGCACTATTCTAGCACTAACATACCAAAACTTTTTTCCTACAAGATTTAAAAAAAATTATCAAAACAATTGTCGTAAGACGTCCTTAGATAAGTTACATACTCAAATAATTTGTCGTGCCCTTTTTTCTCAAAAAAAAATCACCTTTTTATGACTAAACCCCCTAAAATCGAATTTTTTTCATAAAATCTAGCACTGCCATACCAAAACTTTTTTCCTAGAAGATTTTTTGAAAAAAAAAAATGTATCCAAACAATTGTCGTAAGACGTCCTTAGATAAGTAACGTACTCATATAATTTGTCGTGCCCTTTTTTATCAAAAAAAATCACCTTTTTATGACTAAACCCTCTAAAATCTCATTTTTTCATAAAATCTAGCCTTACCATACCAAAACTTTTTCCTAGAAGATTTTTTGAAAAAAAAATATATCCAAACAATTGTCGTAAGACGTCCTTAGAAAAGTTTCGTTCTCAAATAATTTGTCGTGCCCTTTTTTCTCAAAAAAAATCACCTTTTTTTTGACTAAACCCCCTAAAATCGCATTTTTTTCACAAAATCTAGCACTATTCTAGCACTACCATACCAAAACTTTTTTCCTACAAGATTTTTAAAAAAAAATTGTCGTGTCGTTATTTCTCTTGCCCTTTTTTCTCAAAAAAAAAAATCACCTTTTTATGACTAAACCCCCTAAAATCGGTACTACCATACCAAAACTTTTTTCCTAGAAGATTTTTTGAAAAAAAATGTATCCAAACAATTGTCGTAAGACGTCCTTAGAAAAGTTACGTACTCAAATAATTTGGCGTGCCCCTTTTTCTCAAAAAAAAAAAAATCACCTTTTTATGACTAAACCCCCTAAAATCGCATTTTTTCATAAAATCTAGCACTATTCTAGCACTGCCATACCAAAACTTTTTTCCTACAAGATTAAAAAAAAAAAATTATCAAAACAATTGTCGTAAGACGTCCTTAGATAAGTTACATACTTAAATAATTTGTCGTGCCCTTTTTATTCTCAAAAAAATCACATTTTTATGACTAAACCCCCTAAAATCGCATTTTTTCATAAAATCTAGCCGAACCATACCAAAACTTTTTTCCTAGAAGATGTAAAAAAAAAAAATATCAAAACAATTGTCGTAAGACGTCCTTAGCTAAGTTAAGTACTCAAATAATTTGTCGTGCCCTTTTTTCTCAAAAAAGTCACACTAAACCCCCTAAATTCGAATTTATTCATAAAATCTAGCACTACCATACCAAAACTATTTTCCTAGAAGATTTCTTGACAAAAAAAAATGTATCCAAACAATTGTCGTAAGACGTCCTTAGATAAGTAACGTACTCAAATAATTTGTCGTGCCCTTTTTTCTCAAAAAAATCACCTTTTTATGACTAAACCCCCTAAAATGGCATTTTTTCACAAAATCTAGCACTATTCTAGCACTACCATACCAAAACTTTTTTCCTAGAAGATTTTAAAAAAACAGATTTATCAAAACAATTGTCGTAAGACGTCCTTAGATAAGTTACGTACTCAAATAATTTGTCGTGCACTTTTGTTTCCAAAAAAAGTCACCTTTTTATGACTAAACCCCCTTAAATCGCATTTTTTCATAAAATCTCTAGCACTACCATACCAAAACTTTTTTCCTAGAAAAAATGCGATTTTAGGGGGTTTAGTCATAAAAAGGTGATTTTTTTGAGTAAAAAAAGGGCACGACAAATTATTTGAGTACATAACTGATCTACGGACGTCTTACGAAAATTGTTTGGATACATTTTTTTTCAAAAAATCTTCTAGGAAAAAAGTTTTGGTATGGTAGTGCTAGATTTTATGATAAAATGAGATTTTAGAGGGTTTAGTCATAAAAAGGTGATTTTTTTTGATAAAAAAGGGCACGACAAATTATTTGAGTACGTTACTTATCTAAGGACGTCTTTCGACAATTGTTTGGATACTTTTTTTTCAAAAAATCTTCTAGGAAAAAAGTTTTATTATGGCAGTTCTAGATTTTATGAAAAAATGCGATTTTAGGGGGTTTAGTCATAAAAAGGTGATTTTTTTTTTTTTGAGAAAAAAGGGCACGACAAATTATTTGAGTATGTAACTTATTTAAGGACGTTTTACGACAATTGTTTTGATAAATTTTTGTTTTTAATCTTGTAGGAAAAAAGTTTTGGTATGTTAGTGCTAGAATAGTGCTAGATTTTGTGAAAAAATGCGATTTTAGTGGGTTTGGTCATAAAAATGTGATTTTTTTTGAGAAAAAAGGGCACGACCAATTATTTGATAATGTTACTTATCTAAGGACGTCTTAAGACAATTGTTTTGATATTTTTTTTTTTTTTAATCTTGTAGGAAAAAAGTTTTGGTAGTGCTAGAATAGTGCTAGATTTTGCGAAAAATGCGATTTTAGTGGGTTTAGTCATAAAAAGGTGTTTTTTTTTTGAGAAAAAAGGAACGACAAATTATTTGAGTATGTAACTTATCTAAGGACGTCTTACGACAATTGTTTTGATAATTTTTTTTTTTTAAATCTTGTAGGAAAAAAGTTTTGGTAGTGCTAGAATAGTGCTAGATTTTGTGAAAAATGCGATTTTAGTGGGTTTAGTCATAAAAAGGTGATTTTTTTTTGAGAAAAAAAGGCACGACAAATTATTTGAGTATGTAACTTATCTAAGGACGTTTTACGACAATTGTTTTGATAATTTTTGTTTTTAATCTTGTAGGAAAAAAGTTTTGGTATGGTATTGCTTGAATAGTGCTAGATTTTGTGAAAAAATGCGATTCTAGGGGGTTTAGTCATAAAAAAGTGATTTTTTCGAGAAAAAAGGGCACGACCAATTATTTGAGAACGTTACTTATTTGGATACATTTTTGTTTCAAAAAATCTTCTAGGAAAAAAGTTTTGGTATGGTAGTGCTAGATTTTATGAAAAAATGCGATTTTTGAGGGTTTAGTCATAAAAAGGTGATTTTTTTTGAGAAAAAAGGGCACGACAAATTATTTGAGTACGTTTCTTATCTAAGGATGTCTTACGGCAATTGTTTGAATACATTTTTTTTCAAAAAATCTTTCAGGAAAAAAGTTTTGGTATGGTAGTGTTTGAATAGTGCTAGATTTTGTGAAAAAATGCGATTCTAGGGGGTTTAGTCATAAAAAGGTGATTTTTTTCGAGAAAAAAGGGCACGACCAATTATTTGAGAACGTAACTTATCTAAGGACGTCTTACGGCAATTGTTTGGATACATTTTTGTTTCAAAAAATCTTCTAGGAAAAAAGTTTTGGTATGGTAGTGCTAGATTTTATGAAAAAATGCGATTTTAGAGGGTTTAGTCATAAAAAGGTGATTTTTTTCGAGAAAAAAGGGCACGACCAATTATTTGAGAACGTAACTTATCTAAGGACATCTTACGACAATTGTTTTGATAATTTTTTTTTTTAAATCTTGTAGGAAAAAAGTTTTGGTATGGTAGTGCTAGATTTTGTGAAAAAATGCGATTTTAGGGGGTTTATTCATAAAAAGGTGATTTTTTTTGAGAAAAAAGGGCACGACAAATTATTTAAGTACGTTACTTATCTGAGGTGCCAGTTATAGCTATCATTGGAAACCATCCTTGAAAAAGTTAGCTGTTTATAAGACCCTTGGAAAGTGTAATCATCGAATATTTTAATGCAGAAATATAGCTTACGACTTCAAAATTATTTCTCCTCCAAAAAAAATTCACTTTGACCCATGTCTTTCCCATAACGTAACTTTTAATTTTTCCAATGATCATTGGTAAGGTAGTTCTTCATTGAAAAAATAAAATTCATTTAGGTGCCAGTTATAGCTATCATTGAAAACCATCATTGAAAAAGTTAACTGTTGATTTTGAGACCTTTCGAAAGTTTAATCATTGAATATTTTAATGCAGAAATATAGCTTACGACTTTTAAATTATTTCACCTTCAAAAAAATTAATTTTGACCCATATCTTCCCCATAACGCAACTTTTAATTTTTTCAATGATCATTGGTAAGGTAGTTCATCATTGAAAAATTAAAAGTTACGTTATGGGGAAGATATGGGTCAAAATGATTTTTTTTGAAGGAGAAATAATTTTGAAGTCGAAAGCTATATTTCTGCATTAAACTATTCTATGATTAAACTTTCGAAAGGTCTCAAAATCAACAGTTAACTTTTCCAATGATGGTTTTCAATGATAGCTATAACTCGCACCTTAATAAGAAAAGTTGTCCCAAATTGATTTTTGTTTTACCTAGAAATAATTATTAAGTCAATTAGCTTCACTTTGGCATCAAAATAATCATTTATTTTTTCTTCAAAATCTCTCAAAATTGACAAATTATATTTCCAATGATGGTTTTCAATAATAGCTATAACTGGGCCCTAAGGACGTCTTACGACAATTGTTTGGATACATATTTTTTCAAAAAAATTTCTAGGAAAAAAGTTTTGGTATGGTAGTGCTAGATTTTATGAAAAACTGCGATTTTAGGGGGTTTAGTCATAAAAAGGTGATTTTTTTTTGAGAAGAAAGGGCACGACAAATTATTTGAGTATGTAACTTATCTAAGGACGTCTTACGACAATTGTTTTGATCATTTTTTTTTTTAAATCTTTTAGGAAAAAAGTTTTGGTAGTGCTAGAATAGTGCTAAATTTTGTGAAAAATGCGATTTTAGTGGGTTTAGTCATAAAAAAGTGATTTTTTTTTTTGAGAAAAAAGGGCACGACAAATTATTTGAGTATGTAACTTATTTAAGGACGTCTTACGACAATTGTTTTGATAAATTTTTTTTTAAAAATCTTGTAGGAAAAAAAGTTTTGGTATGGTAGTGCTAGAATAGTGCTAGGTTTTGTGAAAAAATGCGATTTTAGGGGGATTAGTCATAAAAAGGTGATTTTTTTTGATAAAAAAAGGCACGAAAAATTATTTGAGAACGTAACTTATCTAAGGACGTCTTACGACAATTGTTTGGATACATTTTTTTTTCAAAAAATCTTCTAGGAAAAAAGTTTTGGTATGGTAGTGCTAGATTTTATGAAAAAAATGCGATTTTAGGGGGTTTAGTCATAAAAAGGTGATTTTTTTTTGAGAAAAAAGGGCACGACAAATTATTTGAGTACGTTACTTATCTAAGGACGTCTTACGACAATTGTTTGGATACATTTTTTTTCAAAAAAATCTTCAAGGAAAAAAGTTTTGGCTAGCACTACCATGCTAGATTTTATGAAAAAATACGATTTTAGACGGTTTAGTCATAAAAATGTGATTTTTGTTTAGAAAAAAGGGCACGACAAATTATTTGAGTACGTTAAGGTGCCAGTTATAGCTATCATTGGAAACTATCATTTAAAAAGTAAGCTGTTTATTTTAAGACCCTTGGAAAGTGTAATCATCGAATATTTTAATGCAGAAATATAGCTTACGACTTCAAAATTATTTCTCCTCCGAAAAAAATTCCCTTGACCCATGTCTTTCCCAAAACGTAACTTTTAATTTTTTCAATGATCATTGGTAAGGTAGTTCACCATTGAAAAAATAAAAGTAATTTAATGAGAAAAGTTGTGCCAAATTGATTTTTGTTTTAGGGGCCAGTTATAGCTATCATTGAAAACCATCATTGAAAAATTGAGCTGTTGATTTTGAGAACTTGGAAAGTTTATTCATTGAATATTTTAACGCAGAAATAAAGCTTACGACTTCAAAATTATTTCTCCTCCACAAAAAATTCATTTTGACCCATATCTTCCCCATTACGTTAGGGGCCAGTTATAGCTATCATTGAAATTCATCATTGAAAAAGTTAGCTGTTGATTTTGAGACCCTTCGAAAGTTTAATCATAGAATATTTTAATGCAGAAATATAGCTTACGACTTCAAAATTATTTCTCTTCCAAAAAAATTCATTTTGACCCATATCTTCCCCAGAACTTGACTTTGAATTTTTTCAATGATCATGGGTAAGGTAGTTCATCATTGAATAATTAAAAGTAATTTTATGAGAAAATTTGTGCAAAATTGAATTTTGTTTAAGGGGCAGTTATAGCTATCATTGAAAACCGTCATTGAAAATATTAATTGTTAATTTTGAGAGATTTTGAAGAAAAATTAAATGATTATTTTGATGCCAAAGTAAAGCTTATTGACTTAACAATTATTTCCAGGTTAAACAAAATTCAATTTGGCAGAACTTTTCTCATAAAATGGCTTTTAATTTTTCAATGATGAACTACCTTACCAATGATCATTGAAAAAATTAAAAGTTACGTTATGGGGAAGATATGCGTCAAAATGAATTTTTTTTGAGGAGAAATAATTTTGAAGTCGTAAGCTACATTTCTGCATTAAAATATTCAATGACTAATCTTTCGAAGGGTCTCAAAATCAACAATTAACATTTTCAATGATGGTTTTCAATGATAGCTATAACTGGCACCTAACCTAGAAATAATTATTAAGTCCATTAGCTTTACTTTGGCATCAGAATAATCATTCATTTTTTTTTTCAAAATCTCTCAAAATTGACAATTAATATTTTCAATGATGGTTTTCAATGATAGCTATAACTGGCACCTTACTTTTAATTTGTCTAATGATCATTGGTAAGGTAGTTCATCATTGAAAAATTAAAAGTCTTTTTATGAGAAATGTTGTGCAAAATTGAATTTTGTTTTACCTAGAAATAATTATTAAGTCAATTAGCTTCACTTTGGCATCAAAATAATCATTTTTTTTTTTTCTTCAAAATCTCTCAAAATTGACAATTAATATTTCCAATGATGGTTTTCAATAAAAGCTATAACTGGGCCCTAAGGACGTTTTACGACAATTGTTTGGATACATTTTTTTTTTCAAAAAATCTAGATTTTATGAAAAAATGCGATTTAGGGGGTTTAGTCATAAAAAGTTGATTTTTTTTTTAGAAAAAAGGGCACGTCAAACTATTTGAGTACGTAACTTATCTAAGGAGGTCTTACAATTGTTTGGATACATTTTTTTTTCAAAAAATCTTCTAGGAAAAAAGTTTTGGTATGGTAGTGCTAGATTTTATGAAAAATGCCATTTGAGGGGGTTTAGTCATAAAAAGGTGATTTTTTTTAGAAAAAAGGGCACGACAAAAAAGTTTTGGTATGGTACTGCTAGATTTTATGAAAAAATACGATTTTAGGGGGTTTTAGTCATAAATAGGTGATTTTAAAAAAAAAAAAAAGGCACGACAAATTATTTGAGTACGTTGCTTATCCAAGCACGTCTTACGACAATTGTTTGAATACATTTTTTTTTAAGTGCTAGATTTATTGAAAAAAATGCGATTTTAGAGGATTAGGGGTTTTTTTATTTATTTCTCAGAAAATACAAGTGGTACAAAATTTTTTGTTTCACGACAAATTCACGAAAATTATTTGCATCTTTTTTTTTTATGATTTTTTTAGAGGGTGGGTAACGCTAACTTAACTGTCAAGTTAGCATTACTCAGGGTGATTTTTTTAAAAAAAAAGGTCGGACAAAATTTTTTCCTTCACGACAAATTCACGACAATTAACTGCATCTTCATTTTTTTTTTAGAATTTTTTTTCAGGGTGAGTAATGCCAACTTGACTGTCAAGTAAGCATTACCCAGGGTTATTTAAAAAAAAAAGGTCCGACAAAATTTTTTCTTTCACGACAAATTAACGATAATTAACTGCATCTTCATTTTTTTTTTTTTAGATTTTTTTTTGAGGGTGGGTAATGCTAACTTGACTGTCAAGTTAGCATTACCCAGGGTTAATTAAAAAAATAAGCCGAAACAAATTTTTTTCTTTCACGACAAATTTACGACAATTGATCCAATTATTAGATTTCTGAAATTTTGAAGTGGTAATGCTAACTTGACAGACATGATTTTGGAGATTGTGTGAAATTGATGTAACTGCGACATTAGTCAAATCGATTCATGATTACAGAAAAAATTAAAGTACCTAATCTTACTCAAATAGCAATTAAAATAATATGTTTTTGGATTCTTGAATCCAATATTTTAAGAAATCAAAAGAAAAGAGCTTATAAAACAAAATAACTTATTTTATTAATATAAAAGATTTAAAGTGAAACGAGTTGTTATTAGTAACTAAGGAATATTTTGTTTTATAAGAGATTTAAAGTGAAACGAGTTGTTATTAGTAACTAAGGAATAACTTGAATGAAATAAAAATAAGAATTTTTTTAGAATATTTTAGAATTTTACAAATAACGTTTAAAACAAAATACGATGTTTTTGAATATCAAAACTAGAGTTAAATATGAACAAGTGTTATAAATATTTGAGTAAAAAATTCAACGTTGAAGTTGAAGTGCATGTGCATGAACTATACCGCCACATAGGCCCTCCAGAAGTTTTCTGCACTTAGTGGAATCGTTGTGGAAAGCATACATGACGTCCGGAACGGGTGCGGAAAGACTGAGGTGATGTATGATGTGGCGGTTGTATATTAGAAGTGGAAACCTGTGACGGATTATCGTCCTCTTGGGTGGCTTCTAAATATGCTGGTTTCAATCTGTCTATTGAGATTTTGATAATACGTCCTCGGACATCCAGAGTGAAATACTTGTCATGTCGTAGAATTATTTTGTAAGGCCCCTCATACGGTGGGACTATCGAAGCTTTAACTGAATCGTTTCGGACAAATGCGTGTGTCGATGTTTTAAGATCTTTATGAACAAATGGACGTTGACATGAGTGCCATGCTGTCTGCTGCGGCCTGCAATTTTGCATCATTTTTCGAAGGTCAGAGATAAAATCATTTTGAGGGCGGTTGTCCTGTGTAGGTGCTAGCAAGTCAGCTGGAAGACGAAGTACAGTGCCATATACCATCTCTGCTGGTGTTGCTCCAATGTCTTCTTTAACGGTTGACCGGAGACCTAAAAGGATTAGAGGGAGACGTTTAATCCAATTTGTAGAATCGCTACAGTTTATTGCCGCTTTCAGGGTTCGATGAAACCGCTCTACAATTCCATTTGACTGTGGGTGGTAGGAGGTTGTCATCGTGTGATTCGTTCCTAAACATTTGCACAGTTCAGAAAAAATAGATGAGGTAAATTGTCTACCCTGGTCAGATGTAATTTGTGATGGAGTTCCGAAACGAGCGATCCAACCAGAGATAAGGGCGTTTGCGCAATTAACTGCGGTCATGTCCACCATCGGGTACGCTTCTGGCCATCTAGTAAATCGGTCTATGACAGTGAGCAGATAACGATAGCCATTTGAAGGTGGAAAAGGTCCTAAAATATCGATGTTTATGCTGGCGAAGCGTTGATCGGGCATTGGGTAGTGTTGGAGTTGAGATTTTGAATGGCGATGAACTTTGGTTCGCTGGCAAGCTATGCACGTTTTCGCAAAACTTGAGGACTGCTGACGAATTTTTGGCCAAACGAATCGTTCAGCCATAAGGCGCGCTGACGCACGACAGCCTGGGTGCGAAAGGTTGTGAGTTGCATCAAAGAACGACTTGCGTAGCTCTTTTGTAATAAAAGGTCGAACTCGATTGTGCGATGTGTCACAGTAAATCGGTTTCTCTATGTTCGGGAATGAAAACGAGGTCAGTTGAAGTGAATGCGAAGGATTACCTGAGAGCATTTGTTGGAGTTCAGCGTCCGATTCTTGAGATTTTGCCAGTTTTGTGTAAAGGTCTTCTTTGGCATCCATCGAGTCAATCCGTGATAGCAGGTCTGCTGCGTGATTATCTTCACCTTTTATGTGTCGGATGTCAGTGGTAAATTCGCTGATAAATGACAAATAATTTGTTTGTCGAGCAGAAGATTTTTCAGGACGTTGGCGAAAAGCAAAAATAAGTGGCTTATGATCCGTTTCGATGTGAAAAGTTCGACCTTCTAGCAGGTCTCGAAAATGTTGAACTGCCAAATACATCGCCGTGAGTTCTCGGTCGTATGTAGAGTATTGTTGCTGTGCAGAAGAAAACTTTTTAGAAAAAAATCCAAGCGGTTCAGCTACGTTGTCAACAAATTGATGCAGGGCCGCACCTGCAGCTAGATTCGATGCGTCGGTAATAAGGACCAGTTTTGCATTTGCCACGGGATGTGACAGTTTTACTGCATGAGTCAAGAGATGACGGCAAACATCAAATGCTTTTATTGTTAAGTCGGTCCATATTAGAGGTGTTTTGTCATTTTTTTTGTTACCTGGAGCCATTGCCAATAATGGAATCTGAGAACTTACGGCATGTGGAATGAACTTTCGGTAAAAGTTAATAGTCGCTATGAAACCCTTGAGCTGTTTAACGTTTTCTGGACGCTTAATCCGTTGGATTGCTTCAATTCGAGATGTAAGCGGCGCTATTCCGTGTTGAGTGATGAGATGGCCAAGGAACTCCAATTCTGACTGTCCGAAAATACACTTTGCAACATTAATAGCTAAATTGTGGTTCGAGAGCCTTTTGAAAACTTCCAGCAGGTGATTGTGGTGTTCTTCAATGTCTATTGAAGCTACACAAATATCGTCCATGTACGAAAATACAAACTCAAGTCCACGTAGAACTTCATGAACCAAGCGTTGAAGCGTCTGTGCTGCATTGCACAGCCCAAATGTCATATGCGTAAACTCGTACAATCCAAATGGCGTAATGATGGCGGTCTTGTGGACGTCGTCCGGATTAATTGGTACCTGGTGGAATGCCTTTTGTAAATCAATTTTTGAAAAAATTGTCTTACCATGCAGGATGTTGGTGAAGTCGTGTAAGTATGGTAACGGATATCGATCTGGCAAGGTTATTGCATTTAAGCCTCTATAGTCTCCACAAGGCCGCCATGAACCATCTGGTTTTTGAACCATGTGGAGTGGGCTTGACCAATTTGATTTTGAAGGACGGCATATTCCGGCTTGCATGAGCAACTCGAATTCTTTTTTGGCAGCATTTAGTTTGTCAGGCGGTAAGCGGCGAGCTCGAGCTGAACAGGGTGGGCCGTTTGTCTCTATAAAATGTAATGCCTTGGAGTTCGTAGATGCACCGGGTGGTGCAAGCCGCGTGATGTTGGGAAACTTCAATATGATATTGGCAAAAGGACCGTTTCGGTTGATGAGTTGTGGAGATGGTACATGGCTAGAAATAGCTGAGAGCGACATTGAAGTTACCTTTGTTCGGGAATCGACCAAGCGAGATCTCTTTACATCAACCATTAAATCATGATGTTTCAAGAAATCTGCACCAATAATGTGAGAGGTGACATCAGCGACAATAAAGGTCCAAACGAATGGGCGACGAAGACCAAGATTGAGTTCATGTGTAACCTCTCCATATACCTTGATAGGAGAACCATTGACGGCGAAAAGTTGAAGTGAAGTTGGGCGAATATTTTTGAATGATGGCGATGGTGGTAAACAGGACACTTCAGCGCCGGTGTCGATAAGGAAAGGCGTGTTGGTTAATTGTTCGTGTATGCGTAGTCGGTTGATCAAAGCTGAAGGTCGCTGTAGCTGACGTGTTGCTTCGGAAACATTGAGTCATTGCTGGTTTGACTGCGACACAGTCGTTGATGCTCGTCGAAATCGGCATGGTGGACGACAGTTTAAAGCTTTGTTGCCGAAGGTACGATGAAAGTAACAATCATCAAATTGTTCAATAGAGGCATCTCGTCTACGCTGGCTTGATGCTCGAGGCTGGAACGGGCGTGATGGTGTGCGATTACGTGTTTGGCGAGTTTGGCGTGGTTGGTTTCGATGAGCCAGCAATCTAGAAAATTCCGAAACAAGCTGAGAGACGTCAGATGAGGGCGATGGAACATCAAGTTGGACTTCGCTGTTCCCTATTGATGTATTTTGAGGAGCTACAGCGTTGAGTTGGCGAAGATCGATGCTCTCCATAACAGTATCAGCTATTTGCGTTTTTTCGGCTGCTGAGCCTTTAACCATGATGGCGACGGTCTGTACTGAAGGAGGGAGGCGAGCAGCCCACAGATCCAAGAGAACTTGTTCACTTAGAGCTCCTTTTGCAGCCTGGGCCATCTCGTAGTAAAGTTGACTAGGTTTTCGGTCTCCAAGAGGCATGTCATGTAATACGCGACGAAGACGCTTTTGTTGGCTATCAGCAAAGTAATTGCTCAAATGAACCTTAATGTACTCATATTTTTCTTGATTTGGAGCAGCGTCGATGATAGGTCTTAGCTCTGTTATGCGCGCAGGAGGCAACTGTGAGCATACGGTGTCGAATTTTCTTGAGTCTTGGCTAATTCCTGATGCTCGAAAAAAGAAATTCAAAAGGTAGAACCAATTATCGACATCAGATTCGACGAATGAGGGCATCTGAAGACGGGCAAAATAGTTTGCTGATACCTCCATTTGTTGAATGTTGTTCTCAGGTGGAACATTTCCAGCGGGGGCGTTGTCTTGAATTTCTTCGTTAGGCATCACGTCGGGGTCACCAATTTGGATTCTTGAATCCAATATTTTAAGAAATCAAAAGAAAAGAGCTTATAAAACAAAATAACTTATTTTATTAATATAAAAGATTTAAAGTGAAACGAGTTGTTATTAGTAACTAAGGAATATTTTGTTTTATAAGAGATTTAAAGTGAAACGAGTTGTTATTAGTAACTAAGGAATAACTTGAATGAAATAAAAATAAGAATTTTTTTAGAATATTTTAGAATTTTACAAATAACGTTTAAAACAAAATACGATGTTTTTGAATATCAAAACTAGAGTTAAATATGAACAAGTGTTATAAATATTTGAGTAAAAAATTCAACGTTGAAGTTGAAGTGCATGTGCATGAACTATACCGCCACATGTTTTATTTTGATATGCAAAAAATAACTGATTTTGCTTTTATAATCAGCCTTTTATTCAAGAAAAATAATCGAAATATCAAGAAAATTAACTTCGAAATAAAAAAAATAAACATTACAATTACAATGCAATCAGCTGAAATCACATTGTAAACATTTCCATAATTCCAAAGCATTCTCTTGCCTAAGTTTTATCTCACAGTGAGTTGACGCAATTCGTCTGAATTGCAAAAATAAAAAAAAAATAACTCAAATAATAACAAAGAGCCCGAACCTTAGACTATACATTGAGTTATATATCTAAAAACATATTGCACCTACCTCATAGGAATGAGGTCAAATGTGCTGGTGGTATCTTTGTGTGCTGGTACATACATATATACATAATTATATACTCAAGGCAATAGTCAGTGTTGCAATATTTGCTTATGATTTTATTTTAGCTTGTTGCTGATGTATTTTTTCTTCCCCCTCAACCTGTACAGTTGCCTTAGTATTTAAACTTGCTTTTAAGACAAGTATTGTTTTCAATAAAAAGTCGAGTTTGCAATGCGATGACATGTCTATGATGGCGAAGCTAAAAAAAATAATTACGTGCAATTCAAACGTTCTATATTTCATTTCGTGAAGGATAAATAAAATAAAAACTCTATTTATCGGGCTTAAAGACGCAATCAAAATGTTCGAAAACGGCTCAAAAATTAATTTAAAATCCACTACTGATTTGTTTTCAGTATGAGGTTGATTTCTATTCAACAACGTTTATAATAATAAAAGATCAGTTTTACTCGTGTTTTGCGAGTGCGCACTAAATATTGGATTATATAGCCCCATTTAGCCAACATTATAAATGCCCTGCTGCCATGTACCCTCTCTGAGTTTCACCCCCTTTCGCCTAATAATCGATTTCGGACCACGACCCATCAATTGGAAAATAGTCACACAAAATGATTATCTTGAAATTGTAAACATTTGTATCTCACTCTTCTGAATTTCGTATTTGATTTCGGTTTGTTGTTTTTGTGTTCTTTGTTCAAACTCAGTTTGTTGTTTATTTATTACGATTTGCAAAACCTGTTTCCATAGAAATCAGTAAAAATATTCAGAATCTCATTTCTACAAACAAAACCTAAACTGATTCAAAACAAGTGAATTTGCGTTAGAGCCGATATGGCAAATTCATAAAATATGAGGAACGAAATAAACAACTAAAAAAACGAATTTAATCAAATGTAGTATTCATAAAGTGCTCATTAAAAGAATGGATTTAGAAACAGCGATAGCATTATAGTGTATGTAGGTGTTGCCGTTTTTTTTTTCTATATTATAAATAACTTTTAAAAAATTCCCCTGCTTAAATAGGATGAAATAGAGCCCGTCTTACAATCCTTTTTATATCTTGTTTCGACCGAACAAGCCTTAGCTTTTTGATTCATCAATTGAGCGGTTACTAAAATACATATTAATATTTTGAATTTTTTTTTAAATCTCAAAAATAACATTTTAAAAATGTTGGTTAAGTGGAAAATTCTAGAAGTTCATTTGTTTAATCAAAATCTGTTAGAGAAAGTCGAAAATGAAAAAAGTTTCAATTGAAGGTAGGCTGAGTGTCAAAAAGTTTTGATGCGGCAGCAATACTCTATTGATGCGCATCTCCTACGAAAACATGCTGCTTTCGCTTTGTAAACATTTTCACGTTTGAGTTTTGGAACTTATGACTTTGCATAAAATGCGCATCTGATGCATTTCGGGACTCAGCCGTACCCTTAATAGATTTTTTTTTTTTTGCAAACAGGGTTTCTTTAAAGTTTTAAAAACATTTGTATGCCAATAAGGGACCGTTAATTTTGGTTAAAAATAAAAGAAACATGTCTGAGGCATATCTAAAAAATGGTATGTACCAAGTTAAAAGAAAATATGCAAATCCGTTTAGGCTGTAGTCGAATTACGGATACGAACGTGATCAAAATCTCGAATTCAGTTTTTTTTGACAAACAGAATCACAAAAGATATTTTCTTATTTTACGACAAAAAAAAATACATATAATATGAGTTTTTCTTTATAAGAGTCAAAATAATCTACAAAATAAAAATTGAATACATTCCATTCCCCTTAACCACTTGGAAGTTTTTGATTGCGATTGCAAATCTTGACGCCATCAATTTTATTGAATCGTCTCTTCTTTATTCCTTCATTATTTCTTTTTCACATGAGTTTCTGACACTTCTCCTTCCTTTCGTTAAGTTAAACTTTTTAAAAACTTTTATTACTTAAAATGCTTAGAAAAACGATTATTTCTTGACATTTTAAGTTTCGTAAAATAATGTTCACCCTGTTAAAAGATTTTTTTTTTTTTATTAAAATTAAATCTGACTGCTTAGTTATAATTTTTGGAAAATTTAATAAGAACTTCTTAAAGTTCCAGTCTAGTCAAATCCACTTTTTGACTTTTAAGGCTTAACTACGTTCATTTACTTTTTGCAAAAAGTATAAAATTGAGAATCTAGAGACACAGACAGAGAAGCTTGCAAAAAACACGTTATTTCCTTAAGATATTTTGTAACTACAACTTGAATAGACCAAACTTTTTGCTTAATTCCACCTATCTAAGAATTTCTTAGTTCTTTAACATTGTATGCGCTATCAGCACCCAGCAAGAATGTGAGACCTAGTACTGTTTATTATGTAGGTTATGCATCATTTTGTTTGATTGGTGGACCTGACAATTTGAAAATGATGCATCAGCCAAAAATCATTCGAATGAACTGAACAAATCTTTTGAAATTTTATGTAAAAAACTGATTCACTAAGTTTGTTGTGAAAAATTGTCGATGCGATAAGCGATAAGAATGTCGATGAATTGCCGTGAAGGAATTGTTTTCCTTGAAACCATCAAAACCTATTTACAAATGTTGCGATTTGATTGGAAAATTGTTACGTTTAACTGTTTTTCTTTGAAATTGGCAATAATTAAAGGAGCTAGAACCGAACCATTTCACAATAGATTTGAAATGGGTGGAATTTGATAATTGATAATTAAATATATAAAGACTTGCTTGATAAAATTGTCAAATGGATTAAAATGAATCGAAGCAAATAAGTGAGAATATTAAGTGTCGATCTTTAGTAGGGGTGGAACTTTTTATTTACTACCGAGATTATTCACCGACTGATTCACAAACAACATTACAAATTTGTATAAATATGCGAAACATAAATAAAGAATTTAGGTATTACATATAAATTTTCTAAAAAAATTGCAACATTATACTGTATTCACCTCATAAGATTTTTCTAAGCCGAAACAGCACGTGGAAAAAAAGTGAAAACAAATTTACTACCGATGGACATGAAACGGATCTGACCACATATACAAACAGGCTCATCCACCCAACAAATCCTGGAAAGGAAAATATATTCCAATCACTTAATGTGGCAATGAATTTAAGAGGATGGCTTGTGACATTGTTTTCACCACCCACACAAAACACCCCTCGCGGTTATAACCATCATCGTTATTGGCACCTACCATTGTCCTCACTTAACGTGAACGGATCAATGTTAAATCGCTTTCATCCCTATCCCAGCAGGATAGTCATACGAAAAAGTAGTCAATTTTGTATATAGGAATGTATATATTTTTTTTCTTTCTGACGTATCCCCGACTTTTGTGTGTCGCTTCTTTGTTTTTCGGGTTGGTTCAAAATACCAGAAGAATGCCCACATGGATTTAATGTTATCAAAAGGAAATACGTAAGTTTTCGATTAGGGCAACCAACCATAAAAACAATAAGCTTGCTTGCTGGAGGATTCAGAGTTTTTGACGAAGAAAATTGATATAACTAAGAATATAAGATGGACATCAGGACAACTCAAAGGTTGTGTGTAATCATTATGGAGGGGTTTTAGTCTTCAACTTAAGTGAGTCTTTTGTGTCCGAGTAAAAGTCGTAAAACCGTGATACCACTATTTATCGGGCAAATTTATATAAACGACGTTTTTTGAGAACACAAAAAAATGTTGGTTCTAAATAATTTGATTACATTTTAAATCGATTTTTTTAAGTTAAACTTGCGCGCAAATGTGGGCTGTTAACATTATTGCTTGTAAAAAGTGAATTTTTTTTTTTTTTTTAAACAAAATGGTCAAAATTTATAATTTGTTTAAAATTCAATTTTTTAAAGAAGAAATAAGTAGCTAATGAACCACACCATTCTTTAAAACTATTAACTGGACAGAAAAAGAAATTGGAAAAAAATGTTTGTAGGTATGAATAATTTAAAATATCTTTCAATATTTATTTGTTTTTTTTTTTTTTAATTTTTTTGACAAACATACATCTGATAGAGCTCCCCATAAATATTTTTCGTAGCCTTTTCGTTTATGTTTTCGCTATTGGTGTGGAGAGCACAGAAATTAGTCGTTTCGCTTGAGCTGCGTACTAGGCTTTATACTAAAGTATATGGAAGTATTATGTTTTAAACAGATGCTAAAGGTCCGATAAAAAGCATAGGGTTGTAGGTTGACTTAAAACAAGAAAATAAAATTATATGGAAGTATGAGTAGGAAGGCAGGTAGGTAAATGCCTGCACACATAAGATTTTACCTACAGCAAAACAAAAAAAAATACATAGAAAACAATTAAAAAAAAAAAAAAAAACGGAATCACAATAATATTACGAATGGTGCTATGTCTTCAAGTTTTGAGAAAATTGAAAATTAATACAACTTTTAGTTTTTTTGGCTTGCTTACATAAATATAGTAAACTAGCACCCAGCATTGCGGTGTGGCCAGCGCGCGTATAAACAGTGAGGTATGTCGCCCAATTATTTGAGTGTAAATTGCTTTTGTAAAATATGGAGGTTCTTTTTTTCAATTTTGGGCGATTTTTCCAAACAAAATTTCAGTAGAATTTATTGTCGATAGTTGTCTTTAACAAAAGTACCTTGGGTCACCCACTTCGCGGGTTCAAGGATTTTAACTAACTTTTTGGGTCCTCTGTTCCGCTAACGTGACTCCGTCTCTCCGCTTAGGGCATACTCAGTCGCTGGGCAGGCGCCTTTGTTGTCAGTTGGTGTGATTTCAGTTTGTTTTTATAAACAGTAACTTGGGCTGCCCACTTCGCAAGTTTAAGGACCTTAACTCCCTTTTTGGGTCATCTGTCCCGGTAATGGGATTCCGTCGCTCCGCTTAGGCTATGGTCAGTCGCCAGGCAGGGCGCCTATGTCCCACTTATATACCCTATACCCACTCCATGGATTTTGACTTTGGGCGATATTTCCTTGCATTTGAGCGTAACTTATCATAATTATGTAATTGTTCTTGACAATATTTCCTTATTTTGGGCCTTTTTTCTAGTTTTTTATTTCAACTTAAAATTTTAGGCGTTGTTTCATCTGGATTAAAATTGCAAAATATGGAAAAAATGGCAAAAACTGAAAACAAAGTTACAACAAAAATATGTTCAGAGTTGTTTTGGGCGATATTTCCAAATAGATTTGGGCGTTTTATCCTTGGTTGTTATTGTCTAACGCCGGATTTGGGGAAGGGTGCAGTGTATGCAAAGTTTCTTTTGCAGTTAAAGAATCTGGATTTAAAGAAACTCTGGATTTAAAAAAAAGAAACTCTGAATTTATTATCCTATAAAGAAAAAAAAAAAACTAAAACCACAAATTGAATAAAAAAGTAGTTTTGGTAATTTTCTCATAAGGAGACATGAAACTATCTAGTTTTCAATTTTCGATTAAGAATTTATAATTCCACAACTTTGACATTTATATTTTTTTTTTTTTATTTTTTTGATAAATTTTGAGTTTAAAAGAATTTTTTTTTGTCTAAACTATTTACACATATAACTAGGTTAAAACAAATCATAAAAGAACTAGTTTCTGGCTTTCAGAAAACGTATAATTTGAGCATTTTAAGTGTTGCCGTTGTTTGTAGAAAATTACCTGTCCCACCTAAACGGAGTGAGATAGGTCCCTCTCAAAATACCAAAAAAAAATCTCACAATGAGTAGTTTTAGTAATTTTCTTCATTCAGTTTTCTGTATTCGATTCAAAATTGATATAAGCATTGACCACAAAAAGCCAATTAAGCACTTCATTTCACAATTTTTTTTTATCAAAATTTCTAGTTTGCATGCAAATTTTTCAAAAACTATTGGCATAAATAATTTAATTTAAATTAAGAATTTAAGGACAGATTTCTGGCTTTTAAACTCGGTATAGTACTTCATTGTAAGTGTTGCCGTTGTTTTCCATTTCAAGTCATTTTGTCTCTGATATACCCCTAGCTCCTAAACAGGGTGAGATTGACCCCCTTGCTTTTGTTTGACCCCTCTAGAGAAAAAGGATTATCAATTTTTGGCGACAAAGTTATCGTATTCTCCCAAAATGTTGACTATTTCGTTTTGATTATAAGTTCTTATACATTTATTAACGAAATTGTCAAATGTTGACGCAACCACATTGTAATATCACGAAAGTTTCTCATAGGGCACTATATTAAGAATAAAGGCTTTTCTAAAACAACGCAAAACATTCACTGTTGAACAACGTTTTATCGTCGGCCCTTGGGTTCACATGGAAAATCGCGTCGCGTATGTGTGGGTGCTCTAGTTTATCGCAATGTAAATTAATTTTGACAGGAGAAAGTTCCGTTGTCGCAACGTAATTTTCGTAATAGTTTGTATACCATTTATACACTCCATTTTCTGATTTTCTTTTATCGTGAAACACGATTTTGGCAATACTGCTGAATTGAGACGACTACACAACCACTGTTTCTGATATTCATATTTCATCTAATTATTGCCATAATCTCCCAGTCAGAATTTTAAACCCAGTTCCATTTTTAACGTTATTTAAATTCACTCTTTAAAGTTCCAGTCAGGATTTTGAACCTATTCCGATTTTTCAATATTATTCCGATTATAAAATCGTTTTCTCGAAAACGGCTCCAAGAATTTTGAATGTTTTCTTAGTTTTGTTTTATCACCGATTTAAATTTGTGTGCACAACACATTAATGTAATAAATACTTTTACTCTAGATACATGTGTGTATGTACTATTATAGGTACTAACGGTAACCATATTTCTGGGAGCAAAACCAGGGACAAAAGTGAAAAGTTTAAAAACGTAAACAAAATATTGTGTAGTGAAAATACTGCATAATATTTCGATTACGTTTTTAAACTGATATTTTTATACATATACACATATTACAAGAGATAAAATATAACAGAAAAACAAACGAAAAAGAAATTCTTAAAATGAAAGGAACAATTAAATTAATTAAAATGTCTTCACAACAGAACAAAGTTAAAACTAAAAAAAACTTAAAACTTAACAAGTTTTATTTCATAATTAAAATAATTAAGTCTTTTGTTAACAAATAAGTCTAAATTATTAAATGAACATTATGTGAAGCTTTTTTATGTAAAGCTACAAAAAACATAACATTACTTCGTAATGCACATTAAGCCAAGCTTCAAATATTTCTTTCTTTAATACTTTTGTGCTGAAAAATGTCTTACAATTATGTAGTTTCCTTTTAAATAATTTTTAAATTCATGGGGGCGTATTCATAGTCATTTTAGACCTGGGTCTAAGTTTAACATAGCTTTGGTTGAATTTTCGGACTTTGATTCTATTTTTTTTTAAGTTTATCATTTCAAAATATTTTAAGCTACTTGTGTTGTATACCAAGTTAATTATCTTATAAAAATATAAAACCAACAATTTGTAATTAAAATCGGTCTGTATTCATTGAGCCAAAATTGTCTTAAACTGTAGTTTAGTTAAACCTGGGTCTATCTGCGACTATGAATATGCCCCATGGTTGCTTAAATTGTAATTATATTTAACAATAAACATGGCTTTTAAAGTTTTTGCATTTAGATAGGATTTTTCGCTCGTCCACATATTATTCATTATTGAAAAAAACCTTTCAGTGACAAAAAAAAACCTGGCAATAAAACTGAACTCGACAACTTATAAAGTGTTGGGAAAGCCATGATGTTTTATCCGAGAAATGCGTACTTCTACACATTTTTCACCTACTGTCTCTTTGTTTTTCGTATATTTTTTTTGTATCAATATCTAAACTTAAAAAAGATTTTAAGCAAACAAATGTATCAAACAACTGAGAGTCATTAATTCTTGTTTCGCTTTTGGTTTTGGTTCACAAATGCCAAACATGTTTCTGTTTGTAGCCATAAAGGTACATTACCAAGAATTACCCAACTCAAAATTTACAGTTCTGTAATGATTTATCCCACTGATTTTAATATTCATAGCAAGTGTTATAAAATTGAAAGACATTTACTGAAAACCATTCACAAAACCACCGTTATATAATATAATTATTAGTTGAAAATATTAGCTTATTCCTTACGAAGCAAAGAAGAAAATGGTTGTACATTTGTTACGGACTGATCGCAAAATAAATAAAAAAAATGATCATAACAAAAATATTTTTTTAATTTAAAAAAAAAATGTTGTTTTTTTTTTTATTATTAAAAGAAATATTATTTTTTTTTTATTATTAAAACATATCTACTAATTGGTTTTTAAAAATTCAATGTCTTGAAAACGGGTTAATTATTTTTGTTTTAAATGTTGTGTAAAACTGTTTCTTATTAAATACTTTTAAATATTTAGTTATACTAAGGTTGTTAGCTACGAGACGAAGTTCGTTCGTTTCAGTCGTGCGTTTTATTTGAATCTGAGTTAAAAATGTTTTTAATTATTTTTTTTTTTTTAGTCGATACTTATTTCAAATATATCTATTATACAGGGCGATTCGCATAAGATTTAAAAAAGGTAAATCGTGTAGATTTAGTCGACACAATTAAAAAAAATAAAATCATATGGTATGGGGGTCTTTACCCCCTGTTAAGTTTGGAAGGGCAATTATTGAAAAAAAATAGTGTCTTAAAACAGAAAAAAAAAATATTTTAAACGAATCAAAACCGAAATTTCAATAAATCTTTTTTTTTTTTTTTTTAAATGGTACGTCATGAAGTACTTATACTAAACTTTTGTTTTAAAAATTTAATCAGTTTAACAATTCCTTGTACTTTATTAAAAAAGATAATAAAACAAGGGTTCTCTGGCTTTACAAAAAGGTGTAACCATTGTTTTTAATAATTCGTTATGTGAATCATTTTTTTTTTTAGAAACTTGGCTAGTAAAACTTAACTAAGATTTTTTTATTGTCTCTAACCAACCTACACATTTGGTTCCCACATATGTACATATGTGCGCACATAATAGGTACTTCCTCCCTAATATATCACCAAAAGGGACAACATTTTAGAGTTTGAGCATTATTTTGAGACAAAAGATCAATGATATGATGAAAATGTCGTGCATTCAAAACAACAGCGCCTAAGAGAAGAACCTGGGGCCGAATTACGTCTTCAGTGAACGAGTGAGGAACTTTTTCACGTTATCGAACTATCGAGTTATCACATTGGTATGATGTTATACTAAGTATCACGTATCGAATTGAGTTTATTGTACTAGGATAAGTCTAGTACATTTGCCTAAACATCAATATTCATAACATTTCATTGGTCGATTGCCACATCTGCTTGTGTTGGGCTTGGGCTCATGTTTTGTTTACAATTGCCTTTGGAATTAAATTTAACCAAAAATATTTTTTGGCTAAATCGAATTATTGTGCCTTAAAATGAGGCAAGAATAATTTTCTGCGTGATTTTTAATTTATTTCAATTCACCCTGAAACAGCATTAATTGATATTGTGTAGGAATATTTGAAGAAAACAGAAAAAAATATTCTTCTGCCATTTAACTGCTCACTCGTCTACCTAGAATCTATCGTATGAAAAAAAAACTCGTTCACTGACGAGGAAATGCCAAAAATCGAATTCGATACTCGATACTTTACTCGATATCTTAGGAAGGAATCCCAAATGCAGATAATTCAGTTACGTATTGCTCACTCACTGATGCGGTAATTCGGCCCCTGTTTCTCATGGTATGGTACATATCGACTTACATTTTAAGTTAACTACTTTGTATATTATGATTTTTGTATTGCTGAATTAATTATAGTTATATTTTACCTTTTTGTTTTTCTTCATTTTAATTTAATAAAACGCATTTTTCTTTTTATTTTATTTTGATAATCTATATATTTCGATGACCTATTTGCCTCATCGTCAGGATCTATACAAATAAAATACATGCGTTTTAATACAAAATTAAATAAACACATAATAAATTTAAATATAAACAAAATTACCAAAATAACTTTATAAGAAGTTATTTGATATTATCTATTTCAGTTTAACAATAACTATAAATTATTTTTTAATATTAGACATTTGTTTATGAAATAAAAATTAAAATATTGAACAAATTTTCTTACAGAGTTTTTCAAGTATTTAAAGTTAACAAATTAGTTTGATTTTGAATTTGGTTATTCTGTAAATTAGCATTAACTATGAGATTGTAGTATGTATTAGTGTAGTCCCTTTTATCTGTTTTGTAGTTACACGCAATGCCCTCATTCTTTATAATTTGGTTGACCTCATGAATTTGTAACTTAAATTTGTTTCTTTCTAATTTTAAAATTTTAGCTTCACCAAAATCAAAGGAATGTCCATTTTCCTTTACATGATCAGCTAAAGCAGCTATATTTTTGTTGACCGATCCTTCGTTAACTTTTTGACATTCATTTTTGTGTTGACCTATTCTTGACCCCAGTTTTTAAATAGTTTCTCCTATGTATGTTTTTTCGCAATCGTTGCATTTTACAGACTAAACTAATCCACTATTTTCTGTTTTATTAATTTTTTGTTTTGTATTAAGAAAGAATTTTGAATTTTCTTCTGTTGGTTTCATTGCTGCTTTCACATCTGGTACAAAATATTGGCACACTCTAGCTAAGGACTCACTTAATTTATTATCCATATCTAAAAAGTTACTTGTCCGATCATTATTATTAGATAGAAAGCTGTAGTTACTTTGGTCAAATCTTTGTGTAAAGGAAAATGGACATTCTTTTGATTTTGATGGAGCTAAAATTTTAAAATTAGAAAGACACAAATTTAAGTTACAAATTCATGAGGTCAACCAAATTATAAAGAATGAGGTCATTGCGTGTAACTACAAAACAGATAAAAGGGACTACACTAATACATACTACAATCTCATAGTTAATGCTAATTTACAGAATAACCAAAATCAAACAAATTTGTTAACTTTAAATACTTGAAAACCTCTATAAGAAAATTTGTTCAATATTTTAATTTTTATTTCATAAACAAATGTCTAATATTAAAAAATAATTTATAGTTAATGTTAAACTGAAACAGATAATATCAAATAACTTCTTATAAATTCATTTTGGTAATTTTGTATATATTTAAATTTATTATGTATTTATTTAATTTTGTATTAAAACGCATGTATTTTATTTGTATAGATCCTGACGATGAGGCAAATAGGTCCTCGAAATATATAGATTATCTAAATAAAATAAAAAGAAATATGCGTTTTATTGAATTAAAATGAAGAAAAACAAAAAGGTAAAATTTATCTACTTTGGTTAGTTTTCTGAGGTCCCAACTTAATAAATGAGCGAAACGGGTAAAGAGCTGGAGAAAGGGCATACCTACGGTTATGAAGTATTTTGTCATCAGGCACAAATCCAAAATGCATTGTTTTTGTTTTATAGAAAATCATGTTCATACGCTACATTAAAAACTAAATACCAATTAATGGATATGAGAATAGAATACCCATTAAAAAAAATGTCTTTCTTCAATGTTTTGATTTAAGAGAAAAATTACTCTGACTTTAAAAGCATGACATTGTTAGTGCGTTGATATCAATACGGTTTCTTAAAATATTAAATTGGAAGTTTGAGGGCATTGAAAGTTAAGTATAGAAAGTATAGTACCTACCTAGGTACAGTTTCGCCTGATAAATTCAACCCGACTTTTAACCTCTACCTACTATCATACAGTTGTCTATTTAATTTTTTAGCGCTGTTCAAAATGACGAATATCCTAGGTATTTATTGTATTAAAAATCATCTAAATCGGCGCACATAAAAATGGGTTTCTATTCGTGTTAATCCCTTCAAAGTACAATTGTATCCCTATTAAAGATAGAGTATGTAAAATCGATATAAGAACCACAATATTTCCAATTTCAACTAAAAGCAGGACATATATGTATGCAGATATCTCTACACATACATAAATATGCAACATAAAAATGAACACAAATGTACGAAAACAGAAAACAACAACGCGAAGCCCCGTTCCGATTTACCATGATATTCCCGTTTTGCGTCCATTATCCTTGCTCTTCCTCTATGCCAAAATCGTACAAAAAAAGCGTCACACAACTTTGTGAAAAAGTGGGTATCATCATACTTACTTGTTTTTCCATTTGCATCGCACACTCTACTCTAGTGTAGCTGTTGCATCGATTTTGTGGTGGTAGGTGTTGTATCTGTTGTTAGTATATCAACAACAAAACAGCCCACAAAAAGTTGAATCCTTTATTATATTCTCTCCTCACTAAAAAACAACACAGGGTATTGGATGATGGTGTAAAGAGAACAACAACAAAAATATAATCAAAAGATATTTTTGGATTATGTGTTAGTTGAAGATAAAATTAATGGGAATTAGACTAATAGAATGTCTCTTTAAGTGATTTGTTTAGAAGATAAGTACTACACTATCCTAATACATCCATATTAGTACAACTTCTACCTAAACTTCTTATTTAATTAATTACTAAATTATGAATACATTTCCTACCCTATTAAATTGTGCAAAGAACGTTTCGTTGGTTCAAAGTTGAGATTCACTAAGTAACAAACAAACAAAATCTTAAAATTTGAATTTTACAGATATTAAATAATGTTCACAGTGATTCTGAAAGACTTATTTTAAACAAAATTTACAAAATTAGGGGAAATAACTTACAAAAAAGAGTGGTGTGAAAAAGCATGCACTTGGTTTAAATTAACACTGAGACGCATACTATCTTTTTAAGCCTGAAATTATTTTTTTTAAATAGTGCCGTGTTAACCACGATTGTTTAGTGAATATTTTTTATTACACACATTCTATACCAAGATAATATTTATGTATATTGCTGAAACAAATCAGGGAAGCAGGTAGAAGATTTTAAACTTGTTGAATTATTGATTCAAAATAGTTTTAAAAGGCCTTAAGTACAAATTGGAGTCTCGTCCGAGCGATCTCAATATTTGACTAATCAGTTGACTAAAATCTTGTGGTTTCTGAGTTTTCTGCAACTTTTAGGTTAGAATGTCTGATAATACAGCAAACCGCATCACTTCCTCGGATCTCATTGGATCCTTTGTACTCCCCATCAGGGTATAGAATAAGTAGGTGTAAGGAGTTGTAAGGAAAAGAGTCCGTGAAATCTTAGGTGTAGGGTGTCTCCCTTAACCAACCTGAATTCTGAACGAATATCAGGATGTTTCTTAGTGGCAGAGCGAAGATAGCGTCTATATCGTCGAAGATGTAGGTATTCTTCGAGGGCTGAGTTTATGGTTCTGACTAAGCAGACACCCTCTGCACAAGTCAGATGTGTTAATGTCCATTTTGCTCATGTGGGTTCCCATAGAGTTTTGATGGGTTATGATTTCAACCAGACGGTTCAGTTGAGGCATGCTTAGCTGAAGTAAGTATTCTATTTTTGTTTCCTAGAAAGATTCAGCCAAATATATACCTGTATATTTTGTTGACCATCTGTCGTTTGCCTACTGCTTTGAGAAACCTCTGGTGAACTATGGTTTTTCTGAGGGTTTGACCTGTTTTAAACCAATTCATCTAATATATTAATCTGTCCTCATTGGGCTGAAGAACTATTACTCATTACGTGAACTGCAACGGTCCACATTGTTTGACGTTGTGACAATTGAGGAAATGGCTTTTGTTACCGCCTGACTGTCTATGAAGACTGTTTCACATGTGGCCTCACAAACTGCAAGAACTTCAGCTAGAAAGACACTTAAGTAATTTGGAAGCTTTATTGATCTGCTCAAGGGTGGGTTATCTGGGAATATGCCTGATCCTACCCTATACTCTGTCTTAGAACCGTATGTGAAAACCGATATATATTATTTGCTTTCATGATACAATTTTGCGAACAGAGTTTTCTCGTTGGGATATCTGTTAGCATGCTAACTTCACAGTGAAGTTAGCAGGGCAGTATGAATTTTGTTTCACTTTAAAATTTGGACCAAGAATTTCTTGATATGCAAAACAAAATGCAAGTTTAGAACCTTACTTCAAGTCTTTAGCATGCTTGATTCTCGAGATACACTTAGGCCGTGTGTGAATTGGGTTAAAATGTTGGTTACATTTTCTACCACGATTAAAACTTGACGTTTTGTTTGAGGGGGGATCAAATTTAGCTTTTTGCTGTGTGATTTGCGTTAAAAGGGATTTACTAAAACACTGTTTTGGCTAAAATTCCTTTAAATTATAAATTACCCCATCTTGAGAAACGTCAAATTTTAACACCTTTTAACCTGCTCTACAGCTGCATAAATTTTGACCCATTTTATTCATCACGCTAGTGTCAAAATTAAACCAAGATATAAAATTGAACTAACATTTTAAACCAATTCACACACGGCCTAAGTCACCTGCTTACTTCACAGTGAAGTTAGCAGGTCACTCGATAACACCCACTTTTTGGTAAACTGCAAAATCGGGAATAGAAATGCAAAATAAATGCAAAACAAAAAAACTGCTAATTACTGCGTTGGTCCCGTTACTCTAGGTGGAAGTTGCCCTGCCAACTTCACAGACGTCAAATGCTCTATATCTAAATACTAAATATGAAGAAAACTGGTGCACTCGTTAAGGTTCTACTTAAATAAACGGATCGACGATGGACGGTATGATTTAAACGAACATTATGGTTAAATAGAAAATAAGTTAGAAACCTCCACCCAAATGAAATTATGTATTTACCTTCAATTTTTAAATAAAACTTAGCATCAATTGTTACCACAAATAGTTTGCCGACATTTGCTATTGTTTTTCTTTAAATTTTTCTGTTAAAGTTCTTGTCGTCTGCTGCGATAAAATTCAAAAATTATAATGAGAAACTTATCGAATATTTAAAATACACACACAGAAACTTATTTTATCACATTAAAGTTTTTTTTATTCCCAGCGTTTGAGGTGATAAAGTTATGACCACCAACGTTTCAGAACCTTATTAATGCAATAAAATAGGCTTCGTTTTAATAAATAGCATTTATTGAAACATTTTCTCCATGAGATGAATATTTATTAAAGAAATTTGGATAGGCCTTATCTGATTTCTGTAATAGTCATATTCAAAAATGGACTCTTTTTTAAATAAATTTATATTCCGAAAATTAATGACTAATTTTTCTTTGAATACCCGTGAATAACTTTTTTGAGATACTATGGTCATCGGTTTTTTGTGAATCACTTGTAGAATTTTTGGGACTCAGTTTTCAATTAAGCTTTTTTATGTTTCGATCTATCCAAAAATATAAATTTGCTTATATTTTGGGGTTTTCTGGTCTCACGTATTGATATGTTGCATATACGCGACTGAAATAGATACAAGGAAATGGTCTTGCTAGGCTTATCTCGCGTTTCTTATAGATGGAACCTATGAAGCTGATAGTCCAGTCATCAGTTATACTTCTTTCCATCCGAACTTGATTCATGATTTCATGGATGTTTCCCACTTTAACATCCATTCCGTATTTGAAGATCTCCGCTGGTCATATAAAAAAATCAAAAAAAAAAACTGTGATGAAACTGGACCCTGAATCACTTTTTAATTGCGATATACTATGTACATACAGATGTAGGTAATATAGGTAATATTTAGCTCGACCTGCAGCCTAAACCTCGGAAGCGTTTTTTTTTTTACTTTTGACTTATTTTTATTTAAACTTGTTTTTAACGTTATCCTAAAATTATTTAATGATACATCGTCAATTTCTATCTACGTTTAAGTTGTTAGTTACGAGAGCAAGTACGTGAGATTCTTTCGTGCATTTTATTAAAACCAGCACTCAGTTGATTAACTCTTTTTTATAAAAACCCAGGGAATTGTTCCAATCACAAGACTCTTCGATCTCATTCGGCTGGAAGCTTGCGCACGCCTTCTTCTTTCAACACAAGGCCTCCTCCTCGTATTTTAATATAATCTACTTCAAGCGAAGCAACGAGAGTAGATGTTGGCTAGTATCATTTCAAACAATTGTCTATATTTGATTATATTTTACCTGTACAAACAAAATCGGAAACATGGAAGCATTCTCGATGTTATTAACTTAATTGTAATTATGATTATCCTTGCTGTAAATAACATTTAAAATTAATGACTACAATTGAGTATATTGACCAGGACTTGCGTCGAATAAATCACAAAGTTATTTTGTGTTTTATTATTTTTTGTTGTTTTCATTAATTATACACAATGTGAAGGTGGTAATTAAAATTGATGGATGATCGATGTAAGTGCAGGATGTTAATTAGGTCACACTATGTGCGAATCACTATCACCCTGCGTTATTGATAAACATATATACATTCATACATGTGTACATGTACATGTATATAACGCAACTAGTATTATAGGAAACATATCAAAGAGATTTTGTAATTTAAAACTTGAAAAATGTTGTCATTGTCCATATTAAACCAAAATATGTAGGTATTTAACAACTTTAAATCTAAATATGTTATGCAAACAACTATGTGTGAATATTAAAATAAATCAGAACTATGAAATTAAAAGTTCAATCAAAAAGTTTCAGTGGCTGCAATTAATTATAAAAAAAAAACTGATAACCAATATCATTTTTAAAATGTCTTTATGTTAGGTGTTTCCATCGGCTCCTAACCTTTAGCACCTCATATATGGGATATTCGCAAAAAAATTATGCCATCTAAAAGGTCAGTAATTGGTCAATAAAGGTCAACTAGTTTCAAAAATTGGTCAGCCATAGATTATTATTAATTATTTTTTTAAAAATTTTCAAGGTCGAAACTATTTCAGCATCTCATTTATGAGATATTCGAATAAAAATGTACACCATCTGAAAGGTTACCTAGACCTAATAAAAGGTCAACTAATTTCAGTAATTGGTTGCCATATTTTTTATTGTTTCAAGGTCGTATAAGACTTTTAGCACCTCATTTGTTGGATATTTGCAAAAGAAGTATACCATTTGAAAGGCCAACGACTCGTGATAAAAGTTCAGCTAGTTTCAGTAATTGAAACTAGTTGACCTTTTTGACCAATTACTGACCTTTTAGATGGCATACTTTTTTGGCAAAAATTCCATATACATATGAGGTGCTAAAGGTTAGGAGCCGTTTCCATCTCCTTTTTTTGGGTGGAAATAATATTATTAAATTAACTAACGAACTGCAACTAATATATCAAACTAATTGGATAAGAAAAACTTTTATTGTAACACATTTCGTACAGTTATTTGTTTCTGATTAAGTCGTTTTTGAAATGATCAATTCTTCGAATCGATCTTTGAAAATAAAAACAGTATGTCAGCCATTTTAGTACAAAGTCTTGTAAACATTATTTCTTATATACATTTTGACAGACTACGCATACTCAAAATCACAGAAATCTCAAGTTAAGGAAAGAATGTTGATGTCCAAAGTAAAATTTAAAATTTTCAAATTTAAAATTAAAACAGGATAATGTAAATTTCCAAAAATTAAAAACAAAAAGTAAGTGCAATCGACCAAGTCAGCAATATGTACTATGTCGAAATTTGTTTTGAATTGTTCTCATGCTGTAATTTGCGAAACGTAGGGTAAAATATGAATTAGTTTTTTAATTAATTGCATTCTACTCGAAGGATCATAAAAGCCCAAAAAGCATTAACTATACAGTTTTAATATATGATCAATTAACATAACACGAAAGAATGTTGAGTATTTATCAAAAAATGTTATTATTATCATAAAATATTATATAATACTATTTAATACATTTTTCTTAAATTCTAACATACATACACAAATCCAACACTGAATATTTCTTCTTTTTTTCAGGTGAGTTACTTCAAGTACATTTAATTCATCAACGTAAGTTTACAACTGAATTCTTTGATTAAAATCACCTAAAAAAAAAAATAGATCGCTTTGGAGATGGATATTTTTAAAATGTTCCTATTTGTGTTTAAGGATAAATACAGGGCTACATGAAATTTGGCCCCAATGAAATATGGCCCCAAACTTAAAATGAAAAATGGCCCCAAAAATGTATATGGGAAACAACAAAAACAAAAAAAAAGTTTAAAATTTGTAAATTAGGGCCATTTTTCATTGTTTTGGGCCTTTTTTCATTTTTAATTTTGAGGTGAAATTTTATTATGAAAAATGGCCCCAAACTGTTATTCTAAGCGGAGCGACGGATTCGCGTGAGCGGGACAGAGGACCCGAAAAGGGAGTTAAAATCCTTAAACCCGCGAAGCGGGCCACCCAATGTACTGTTTATTGAACATAAACTGAAAGCACACCAACTGACAACATAGGCGCCTGCCTGGCGACTGAGCATACCCTAAGCGGAGCGACGGAGTAGCTTGAGCGGGACAGAGGACCCGAAAAGGGAGTTAAAATCCTTGAACCCGCGAAGCGGACCAGGCAAGGTACTTTTTATGGTCTCCCAAGCCGACGCAAAACATTTTTTGTGCGATTGTAATTTTTCTCTTGTTGTTGCCTTATATAAATTTTGGGGCAACTTTTCATTTTGTGTTTGGGGCCATTTTTCATAATTTTGGGGCCATTTTTCATTAAGAAAAAAGCCCCAAATTTGGGGCCATTTTTCATTTTTCGTTTGGGGCCATTTTTCATTGGGGCCACATTTCATGTAGCCTAAATACAGGATGTCCCTTCATTCGTCAAAAGTAGTATAAGGCATGGTTCTTGGGTATATTCTTAGAAAAAAATCGTTTCAAAGTAAGGGCCTATCTCCAATTTTGATATCATTTATTAGGGATTTAAGGAATGATTTACTTTGGTGTGCCCTGACCCTTGTTAATGCTAATTGTGCTGTTAGTAGTAATGATAGAAACGTTGTTCGGGACTAAAATAAATTTTATATCTTTTCTCAGTCTAAAGATATCCAGTTTTAAGCCCGTTCCATTTATCCTGCCAATGCTAGTTTTTTACCAGAAAATACGTTATCAAAATAATGTTTTACTATTTGTTTTGAATGTATGTAACTGTTATACTAAAAATAATAGTACGAGTAATCAATGAAAAGTTTGCAGAAAAACACATAGATTTTTTGATAATCTGGAACGATTTGCTGCTCGAAAAGCTATGGTTTTTTAATTATGTTTCTTACTAAAACAGTAATAACAGGTGCACTTTTTTGGTTTGAAAACATGCTTCTAAAACTGCCACTTGGGTGGAATTCTACAATCTATCTGGAGTTGATGCGAAATGATTGAATGAAGGACATTCCATTGGTTCAACTAGCTTCATCTTATTTCTTACTTGATGGTGCTTCAGCCCACTATGGTCAAGACTCGAGAGGTTCAAAATTGACTAGATGAAGAGTAAGTGAAGAGAACGGTAATCGTTGGACAGGAAAAAATTAAAAAAAAAATTATTAAAATACAACGGCAACACTTTCAATGCCCTGTTATACCTTTTTGCAAACCTAGAAATCCCTTCTTTTATTTGCCTTTCAAATAATGCTCGTTTAGTGAACAATTTTTGAAAAAAAAAAATCAAACGATAGTTTCTTAAAATTTTACGTATTTAAAGTATTGTTTTTGTTTTCAAAATTCAATACTCTAATTAATTTATAGTGAAAAACTCAAAACCGGATGTTTGTTACTACAACTTTTATTTTTCAAGATATTTAAGAATTTAGAAACAAACTTCTTAGTAAAAGCAAGAACTTGGTGATAAATGATAAATCTGCTGAAATTTAGTCGGATTCTTTTTAGTTTTATGAGAGAGTTGATTCATTTCTTAATATCTTGAAAAATAAAAATTCTAGAAACATCCACTTTTGAGTGTTTGACTAGAAATTAATAAGAGCATTGAATTTCGAAAACAAAAATGATACTTAATTACGTAAAACTTTGAAAAACTATCGTTTGAATTTATTTTTTTAATTTATTTTTTTCAGAGTCAAAAACAGTTCACTAAACGAACTTTATTAGAAAGAGAAATAAAAGAAGGGATTTCTAGGTTTGCAAAAACGTATAGCAGGGCATTTTAAGTATTGCCGTTGTATTTTAATAATTTGTTTTTGTTTTACTTATAATATATTATACCTATATTTATCAAAAGTAAGAAGTGTACAACATACTAAGAACTTAATATTAATATTTCAATTTTGTTATAAAACACTGATTTAACATTAAATAGATACCCACAACTGTTATGATAGCTTTTTCAGTAATGGTGTTGCTTTTGTTATAAACACTATAAATATTTAATAACTACATCATTAAAAAGCATATTTCAACCGCGAGCATTTGTGCCTTAACTTATGTATCTACATAATCCTTTCTCGGTGCAAAAGCTCACCCTACTAGAGTTTGCGTTCCCATCACAGTATTCCAATCGACCCGCAACCTAATTCTGTGATATTGCACACGTATAACTTAATAGATATGGTCACGCGCACCAGAGATACTCACTTACCCCCCTCCTGCTGCTATGTATATTTCACAATTCACTATTTCAGTAAAAACTCATAGAAATAATTAAAAAAAAGTAAAGGGAGGAAGCAGGTTTTAACCAAAGGATTTCCCCCGCATTTCACAACTATACACCCACAAACCGCGCGTTGATTGACTACCAGCTATACATGAATTCAGACGTAGCTGGTCGGCTCCGGGATTCAGGAAGCCGAGCGACGGTGACGGCAACGATGCGAGGCAAAGGAATGTGAGCCAGAAAGTATTTGTTTTGTTTGCGGCCAGGGCAAACTTAAACCGATTATCTTGTTGTTGTCCACTGGAAAGCTCATTCGTCGTTGTAGATTCACTTCCTACATTTTTTAGTATGTATTCTCCAGATGTAGTAGATACGTACCTAGTCCCTGTAACACCTACTTACCCCCTCCCCCCCCAAATCAATCCAGCACCAGAAACATTTGCTGCTCTTTGGTTGATGACGATGAAAATGACGGCAGTGATGCTGCCGTCGACTGGCGCTCCTGCACAGGGCCACACTTAAACATTTAAGGACCTACAATTAAAATAGTAAACTGATTTTTTAAAGGGAAAGTTTTCAGTATTTTTGCTAAGTATTATTAACTTACTTTAAAATGGAAGAATTGAATGTTTTCATTAGTTATAAATCTAATTCTGTACCTATACAAATTGGCGGACAATATATTCACGCTATTTAGATTTTATACATTATGTGGTATATGTTTTTATACGGGGGCCGGCCTGCTAAAATCATTTTAATTTTAAAAGGTTATATAAATATGTATTAACAAAGCTACGAGGTGTCAAAATATTAAAAACATAACACATTGTATTTTTTTTTAATTTAAACGTTTCAGATTGAAAAGTGCGAATATTGTGGGCCAGATGTCAAAAACCCTAGAAAAACCCCTTTTTGCTTTGACAGCAAAATACCGAGATCACGGTCCGCGCTCTCACTCCAAAAGAAAATGAGCAAATTTGCACTAAAAATCTTCACTATCTTTAATGTAGAAATGAAAATATCTGTGGCAACTTGACACAAATTAAATTAAATTATCTGTCCGTTTGTCTGTACCTCGACCTGCAGCCTAAACGGTTGAAGCGATTTTCTTCAAACTTTGGACTTAAGGTTCTTATGTGATTCCCTACAGGGGAAATCGAATTTTTTTTTCTAGCTCAAAAAATAATGGTACCTGTCATTCAACCAGTATACAAAAATTGATTTATTTCAAAAACGACTCTAACGATTTTCAAAAAAAAAAAGGTACTAAAATTACTAAAATAATTTAGTAGAAAAAAAAATGTATAACGGTTATTAATGGAATCTGTCATACAACTGATTTTTTGGTTTTCAATTTTCTCGTTAACTTCAACATCGATTTCAACCAATATTTTTATACAAAAGGTCGCTTACAATTTTAACAAATTTGTATATAAAAATTTTCGAAAAAATAATTTTTGGATTTTTAAAAAAATATTGAAATTTTTTTTTTGAAAATTCAACATCTTGAAAACGGGCTAATGATTTTTTTTTTAATTTTGTGAAAAATTGTATTATATTAAATACTAAAAGTTGGCATACCAAATTTTATTTTAAAAAATGTTCCAGATTTTGTATATATAAAAGGAGATATTATTGACAGCTGCTGATCCATTGACACCCACTGACATTGACGTTTCATTAAAATGAGTTGTATTTTTATTTTGTCCAAATTGTGAACTTGAACCATTAAGAATTTGATATTTTCCACTCATAATATGTATTTATTCGTCCAGAATATTTAAAAAGCTATTAATAAAGCGGCATACACTGAACCCCTTTCATACCCAGTTTTATAATACAAGATTCTACAGTATTGCTCATGCCAAAATAAAGATAATTGTGTTTGAAAATCATCACTAGGACTTTTTTGAGCAAAGAAAGTTCAATTTGTCTGGTTTAACAGGGCATTTTTTTAAAACATCTACCACGCTTAGCCTCTACTTTTTCGTCTGCCATTTTGGATCTTTTAAGTATTAAAATAGTAAAATCGTTTTCCATGTACCTTATGTTTTTTGTTTTACTAATTCTTGGCATTTTAGCGTCGTCTGCCGGTTACTTGGCTTCTTGCAAACCGGTGTGCCAATTTTTGTTCACATTTCTTTACTATGGATAGAAGATACATATTTGCGTATAATTGCGTCGGTACCTTAAAACTTTTTTTTTTGTCAAACTTTGAGCCCCTTCTCAAAGACACAACCAAGATTTAAACATTTGATACAAATTAAACGTGCCCTCCCTCAAAAAATAATTTTGTGTTATAATTTTTATAGTTTCTACAGGACTTACAACCTTTGTTTTTGGAGCTTACCAGCTTTCGACTATGATCCCCTAAGTTATCCTTGGCGACCCCCTAGTGGGTCGCGACCCACAGTTTGAAAAACACTGGATTCGTCAGTAAAAACTTACACCGTTTATAGTGAACCACTTTAGCATACATTTTCTGAAAGAATTCGGGATCTTCGACTCGGTTACGCGACGCATTTCAACCGACGAAAACTTTTACTGACTTATAAGGGGAAATACCCAACATTCGTTATCCCATACTCAATCTATTTGTCTCCGTTTATCTAGTGAAATGTATGTTGAAATATTAAATTAAAATGACATATTGTTTTATGTATGTAGTTCTGATATTATAAATTGAATTTGTGAATGTTTTTTATGTTTTTATTGTTTGTAAGTATTTGAAACGATGAACGACACGATTGAACGATTCGATTATGATATTATACGAAGCTAACTATTGACGACATCGTCGTTCGCTTATCGTTGTAATGATGATCATATTGTAAATTACGCAATGAGAGCCCTGATGTACCTACATCAAGATAGAGCCTAAACGGTTGGACGGATTTGCTCAAATTTGGTGTGAAGCATTTGTATGTGATTTCCTAGAGGAAAAATTCGAATTTTTGTTTTGGCTCATCTAGAACAGGTAGCTGCCATACAATGATTTCGGTTTTATCAAAAACTTTTCTAACGATTTTGATTATACTTGTTACATATTATCTCTAGAACAGTTATAATAATAAAAATTAACATCTTAAAGTCTCTTAACAATTTACTTAAGTTAAAATCGGAAAATGGGCACTTTAACTTTTAGCAATTAGCTAAATCCATTATGGCATCTGATGGTATATCTCACCTATGGGCCCCAGTCAGTGGTACAGGGTTGATTCCTACTGGTACACAACTTTTTATTTTATGTAAATAATGAAGTTAAAATGTTAAAATATAAACATCGAATACTTATTTAAAGCACATGTTGGGTTTCCATCAACAGATAATAAATGTACAGCAATAATAGTGTTCATTAAATTTAAACCTTACAAATGTTCTGCTATCTGCTTATTTAGCAATTTACTAGTTAGCAAAAGGTTTAAAATTTTGGAATAGCTAGTAAATTGCCTAGTATTGCTTAGCTGCTCCAACATGTTTTTATATATCTACACCGTCAATGACTAGCTTCATTCTAGATGTAACTTACGTGAACAAGTTCGTGCGATACAGTCCTACATATTTTTGTAATTTTAAACTTTATTTATCAAGGATATAAATATTATCATTAGGGTCAAAATATTATGTTTCTTTAAATCAATAAATTGGTATCAATCCCAAAGCTGGCTTAAAAAAAAAAATATCAGTGACAACTTTAATTAAAAAACAAAAAAAAAATGTAGTAATTGGAATTTTTACTGAACTTCTTTGAATTATTTTGATAGTTGGGATTTTCAACGTTTATTTTTTTATAAATAAATAAAATATAAAAGATGTCTGTCAAGTTAGCATTACCACTTCAAAATTTCAGGAATATAATAATTGGATTAATTGTCGTGAATTTGTCGTAAATTTGTCGTGAAATAAAAAAAATTGTCGCGGCTTTTTTTTTTAATTAACCCTGGGTAATGCTAACTTGACAGTCAAGTTACGTACTCAAATAATTTTTTGAAAAAAATGCGATTTTAGGGGGTTTAGTCATAAAAAGTTGATTTTTTTTTTAGAAAAAAGGACACGACAAATTATTTGAGTACGTAACTTATCTAAGGACGTCTTACGACAATTGTTTTGATAAATTTTTTTTTTTTAAATCTTCTAGGAAAAAAGTTTTGGTATGGTAGTGCTAGAACAGTGCTAGATTTTGTGAAAAAATGCGATTTTAGGGGGTTTAGCCATAAAAAGGTGATTTTTTTTTTTGAGAAAAAAGGGCACGATAATTTATTAGAGTACGTCACTTATCTAAGGACGTCTTACGACAATTGTTTGGATACATTTTTTTTTCAAAAAATTTTCTAGGAAAAAAGTTTTGGTATGGTAGTGCTAGATTTTATGAAAAAATGCGATTTTAGGAGGTTTAGTCATAAAAAGGTGATTTTTGTTTGAGAAAAAAGGGCACGACAAATTATTTGAGTATGTTACTTATCTAAGGACGTCTTACGACAATTGTTTGGATATATTTTTTTTCTTAAAATCTTCTAGGAAAATTTTTTTGGTATGTAGTGCTAGATTCCATGAAAAAATGCGATTTTAGGGGGTTTAGTCATAGAAAGGTGATTTTTTTTTTGGAAAAAAGGGCACGACAAATTATTTGAGTACGTAACTTATCTAAGGACATCTTACGACAATTGTTTGGATACATTTTTTTTTTAATCTTCTAGGAAAAATGTTTTGGTATGGTAGTGCTAGATTTATTGAAAAAAAAAATGCGATTTTAGAGGGTTAAGGGTTTTTTTATTTTTGCTCAGAAAATACAAGTGGTACAAATTTTTTTGTTTCACGACAAATTTACGACAAGTTCACGACAATTATTGGCATCTTTTTTTTAGAATTTTTTTTGAGGGTGGATAATGCTTACTTGACTGTCAAGTTAGCATTACCCAGGGCTATTTTTAAAAAAAAAAAAGGTCGGACAAAATTTTTTCTTTCGCAACAAATTTACGAAAATTTCACGCCAATTAACTGCATCTTAATTTTTTTTTTAGAATTTTTTTTGAGGGTGGGTAATACTAACTTGACTGTCAAGTTAGCATTACCCAGGATTATTTTTTTAAAAAAAAGGTCGGACAAAATTTTTTATTTCACAACAAATTAACGATAAATTCACGATAATTAACTGCATCTTCATTTTTTTTTTTAGATTTTTTTTGAGGGTGGGTAATACTAACTTGACTGTTAAGTTAGCATTACCCAGGGTTAATTTAAAAAAATAGGCGCGACAGACCATTGTGTCATATCAGACCATTGTGTAATATCTGCGAATTTCTCGTGCCACCAAAACACAGTTAAAGAAAAAACTCCCAAGAGAACCGTTTGGCAGTACGAGAAAGCCAACTGGGACGGTCTCAATGTTTTCTTCAGGAACTTTAACTGGTCACTATGCTTCCTCGATAGTGACGTAGATTCCAGTGCAGATATGATTACAAACTTAATTCTTTGTGGAATGAGAAATTTTATCCCGAATAGGGTGAAACCTATCAAACCCAAAGAAAACTCTTGGTTTTATTCGAGCTGTAAAGAGGTTATTAGGGTTAGAGAAGTAAGCTTCCGAAGTTATAAAGCCAACCCTACAGAGGAAAACCGGAAAAAGTTTCAACAAGCTAGAAAGACCTGTAACGTTCATATTCGACGAACCAAATTTTTACATGATCAAAAATTACGGAAAAAAATTCTACAATGTCCCAAAGGTAGTAAAAATTTTTGGTCATTTGTAAAAAACATACGAAACACCACCTCGTCCTCGGTTCCAACGCTCGTCTTCAACGATACTCCTTTTGTCGGCTCGCAAGATAAAGCCAATTTGCTTGCAGCACAGTTTGCTGTTAATTCGTCGCTGCCTGAAAGTGTTATGACTCCTCCTGTACTTGAAAACGCAAATGATTCTATGGGACAAATCTTCTTCCGCACTCGTGCAGTTGCCAGAGTTCTGAAAGATCTCGATATACACAAATCCGCTGGCCCGGATAGTATCCCTCCCATTGTTCTGAAGAGGTGTTCTTCAACGCTGGCAAAACCACTGCGTAAGCTTTTCCATCTGTCCTACTCTAATGGTCTCTTTCCGAGTGGATGGAAAACAGCATTTGTCCAGCCTGTCCCTAAAAAAGGCGTGTCTTCTTCCCCCTCCAAATATCGGCCAATTGCGCTTACGTCCCTTCTTTCCAAGGTCATGGAAACGCTGATTAATTTTCAGATAAAGAAATATCTCGAAGAACGAAAGCTTCTTAATGACCGGCAGTACGGCTTTCGTAGCAATAGGTCCACTGGTGATCTGATGGTATATCTCACCGAACAGTGGCACAAATCTTTACATCGTTTTGGAGAAAGTAAGATTATTGAACTTGATATTTCTAAAGCATTTGATAGAGTTTGGCATCAAGCTCTCTTATCGAAAATGCGTGCATTTGGTATCGATGAATCTCTTCTTCGTTGGATTAGAAATTACCTTTCGGACCGTTCAATACAAGTTGTATTGGATGGTTTCAAGTCTGAAATTCACAAATTAAATGCTGGTGTGCCCCAGGGCTCCGTTCTGTCTCCGACTCTCTTCCTTATATTCATAATCGATCTTTTATCTGAAACTTCTAATCCATTAAATTGTTTCGCTGACGACAGTACCCTCAGCTTCTCATATTCGTTTACAGATTCTCATCCATGTCCTTCGGATGTGGAACTTGAACGGCAGCGTATGATAAGCTCACTAAATTCTGATTTCGACAGCATTGTCCGTTGGGGAATAAAAAATCGTGTAGAATTTAATGCTTCAAAAACTCAATGCTGTCTACTGTCGTTAAAACGAAACTCACCCCCCATGCCACTATCCATGAGTAGCACTTGCATTGAGGAAACCGAAAAGCTTTCAGTCCTCGGTATGTGTGTCATAGACCACCTTTTATGGAACGACCACATATTCGACATCGCCAAAAATGCTGCTAAGTGTTTAGGTTTTCTCCGTCGATGCAAGAAATTTTTCTCCCCTTCTGATCTGGCTGTGATCTATAAAGCCTTTATTCGTCCAAAACTTGAGTATAACTCTCACATTTGGGCAGGTGCTCCAATAACCCACTTGAGTTTATTGGATAGAATTGAAAAGAGAGCTCTTAAAATGATAGGTGAAAGAACTATAACGGAAACATTCTCATCTCTTGAGCACCGTCGAAATGTTTCATGTCTTTCGTTATTTTACCGTTATTTCCATAAACAATGCTCTAGTGAAATAGCCAGTTGCATTCCTCCCCTTAAACGATTCAACCGAAATACTCGCGCTTCTAGGAATGCCCATCAGTTTACCCTTGAGCCCAATTTCGGACGTACTGTTAAGTACAAAGATTCTTTCTTTAGTCGCACTACTCGAATGTGGAATGCTCTACCCAGCTCAACTTTCCCCTCCCATTGTGATCTACAGACGTTCAAAACCAATGTGCATCGGTATCTCCTTTTAAATCCCCTCCAATCTACCTAATCACTCGTGCTGTGTATATCATCTTAAGGGTAGTCACAACCCCTTTTGCACGCGCTTTATATATATAAAAAAAAAAAAAAAAAAAAAAGATTTTTTCTTTTACGACAAATTTACGACAAATTCACGACAGTTAATCCAATTAATAGAATCCTGAAATTTTGAAGTGGTAATGCTAACTTGACAGACATATATAAAAGACACATTAAAAACACTTTAATAAATTATAAACTTTTATTTATTATTATTATTTATGTCTTAGAAGAAATACATAAATAAAAATAAAATATTATCCCATTTTCAGCAACACAAGAATTAAATTATAAAAATACATTTCTTGGCAGTGGTTCCAAGACGCCCCTATTTCGAGGAAGCTCTAAACAGTTTCTTCCATAATGATTAATTCAGCACTGCGCATCAATATATGTAAATGTATGTAGTAATGTAGTACGTAGAGGGATAGAGGCAGGGAGGCAACATTCCTACAGATAAATGAAAAGATATGGAAGGATTGATGGATAGATGGATGGTTTGGATGAATGAATGGTACAGGTACACGTTCGTGTTTTTGTTGGTTATACTCAATTATTGTTGCTACTCTCACTTTGTGGGCTAACTCGTTCGTTGTGGGAACTAGAAAGGTATGTGTCTATGATTAGGTAATGAATATGTTTGACATTATGTACGATTTGAATCCCATTTGGGGGTCGTTCTCGTTAGCTGTGTTTGTTGTTGTTTTGTTATAATATTATTAGTTGTTTTTTTTTTTCGTTATAAAACAAATTTTGTTTATTAAAGATTTTTTACAGTTATATTTTTATTACTTTGAAAATGATCCAAATCATGGAATAGACATTCAAAAGTCACTAACCTTAAGTGTCGGAATTGTTATTTAATGTAAAAATTATCTACAAAACATTAATTTGTTCAATATATTTTAGATATTGTATTTTCATATACAACGACAATCAAAAATGACAGTTTTTGTTTTAATAAATACTAGTTTTCGCCTTTACACAGAACTGTACAAATCAAGGCTTCTCTGTTTGTCATGGCCGCATAAAAGAAAAGGAGCTTTTCAGAAAATATTAACTTTAAAAAACCTCTTATTACGAATTTATAAATTTTTAATACGTAAACATCTTTTTCATCCCACAACTGAAAATTTAAAAAAGAACCACAAATACAAAGTGTGACTTGTATCCTCTAAGCCATCAGCATGAAAAGTTTAAACTTGCGACATATATACAATACATACATGCATAAGCATAAGTCCCGTAAACTTTCACGCTATTTCGCTCCACAAAAAAGTCAATAGGGCATAACAATCATCATTGTCGTTCTACGGATCTAATGCTAATGTCACACTAAGAAGTAACGATATACAAAAAAAAGTCTAAAGCAAAAGTTTAGAAGGGTGGGTGTTCCCTCGACTCGACGCAACAAAATGTTCAAAGTTCGAAAGGCATAGAGCAGGAGATATAAAACGAACAATTTGACACCCTGCGCCCAGATCAACTGAAAAAGCAAATAAGAGATACTGAGAAAGAAACCATCATCAACAACAACAAAATAAATGAAATGATGTCACATGTTGCTTAACGACGCCATCCAATTGCGAAATAACGATGGGTTAAATGAAGAGATTGTCATCTTTTGCTGCCGATATTAGGATCAACCCTTGAGGAGTTTTTTTTTTTTTTGCTGTTGTATAGGATAGTCTACCTATTTATGTCTGTAAATGAAGTCATATAAGTAAACAAAAATTCGAAAATTTTGTTTTATCAACTATTTCTAAAAAGTATAAACGGATGATTATACAAATGATGGAATTTTCTATGACCGTGCTGATATTTTGAAAACGGTTCAACCAATCAATCTGATTTTCTTACAGCAAGCAATCTAGTCGATACCCACATAATTAACAATTACATTTTACATTTACCCATTATGATCTGATACATTTTCATTACTCAAAAAATTCTTCAAAGTGCCTAATTCTCAGTCCCCTAACGTCCCCCCCACTTGTGTTCCAAACAAAAAATCATAACTGTTGTTTTATTTTTGGGTCCACACTAAACCGAAAATAAATTAATGACCTTAAGTAATAAATCTTTATTATGACGTAAACAAATCTTTCATAACTATTTATTCTATTACATAGAAAATAATTAAACTTTGTCCCCAGTGTTGTTATCAGTCCCCTGGAAAGATTTCGATAACTAATGTACCTATCGAAATTTCAGATATGGTATAGTAAAGTTTCAAGTCTCGATAACACATAATAGTAAAGGTTCATGTCGTCCGTTTTGTAAGACAGCTGTGCTGAAGACATTTGTGATAGAAAACGTGGAATGTCCACTCAGTTTGTCAGTCACCTGGCAAGGATTTGCGGACAAATTTTGTATGAAAGGAGGCACATTTCTTGACGGTATTGTATAGGCCTAGTGAAACCACAGTATAAAATATTTTTTTTTCCTTTTTTCAAATAAATCGTAACTATGTTTTTAGCACAAAAACAACGAAAATTCCTAGACCCCTGGTCTAAGTCACCTGGCATTTTTGTTCCAATAAGCAACAGGTTGTCTGGAAATCGTATTTTTCGGAGATGAGACCGGGACGAGACTTAATTATACGAGACCGACACGAGACCGTGACGAGACTGAAAATTTTCAATTTTAACAAGACCGAGACGAGACTAACAAAAGTCTTGCGGGGTCTCGTCTCGTGGCCAGCCCTAGCTGTCAAAACCCTTATTACATTTCCTTGACCTCTTCTCAGGAAGGAATAAATTGGGGTATGAATGTTTAAAGGCTAAACTAACTAAATAAGTGGTATAAAAGAATAGAAAAAACTAATTCGTTCATCAGATTATCAAGTTAAGTCACGATTACAGTTGGATAAGATCGAATTTTGAAAAGAAAATTTTGCCTGGTTACTGGAGAGAAGCTTGGATGATAACCATTTTATACAGAATTCTTTGGACAGACGAATCTCAATTCACAAGAGATGGTACTACGAATCTCCATAATCTCCATACATATGATTCGAACAATCCACATTCAAGACGGCAAAGATCATTTCAGCACAGATTCAGTGTCAATATGTGGACAGGTGTAATTCGTAATAACTTAATCGGGCCTTTCAAATTACCACTTAATTCTACTTACTATCTGGAGTTTCTACAAAATAATCTACCGGACCTATTGGAGGATGTTCCACTGCTTGAACTAGCTTCATCATATTTCCAACAACATAGTGCTCCGGCTCACTATCGTCGTGAAGTTAAGGATTGGCTGGATAAAGTATACGATGATAGATAGATAGGCAGAAATGGACCAATTCACTGGCCTTCAAGATCTCCCGATCTCCTGTACTGGAATTTTTGTAAAGGGACGAATGAAATAAATCGTTAACTCATCTGAAATAACAATTTTTAGAACAACGTAATTCCGAAGGATCACTAAAAGTAAGGCAACAGTTATCGAGAAGAAGCATACAAAATGAAAACCAAAAACGGGCTCTAGCATGCATTCAAAACGTGGGAAGGCACTTTGAGCACTTCTTATGACAGTATTTGTGTACATAAAATAAAAAATTACCTAAAACTACACAAATTATTGTTTAATTCAAACACTTTACACCTAAGGGCAAACAATCATTTTTTTTTTTAACTTTACCTGTTTTAGATTTTCCCATCATAAAATGTAAGGGTTTTTGGGTGCACTTATTAATAATTTTTTTTTAATTATTGTTTCGTTTATCAGGTAAAAACAAGAAACTAAATTTTTTTCGAGCAAGAAAAATTGAAAGCCATTTTAAATTGAATATCTTTCAACCCTAAAAACATATCAGCTCAATTTAAACATAGTTTGAAAGGGTAGTATTTCTGCTATAAAAAAAGTTTAAAATGAGGTCCCTTCCGTAAGTACTGACAGAGAAATTGGCATTAACATGGGTCAGAGTACACCAAAGTTAGCTTTTTTTTAAATCGTCAAAAAGTGATATCAAAGTTGAAAAGCAGATTTTTCTGTAAAACAATTTTTTTTCCTAGAATATGACCAATAATCACATGCCAAAGTATGGCACACGAATTTCAAGAAAACCTGTACAGTCTAGCAAAGATAGACAATTTAATATGTTGAAGTGGGAACAAATTAATTCATGAAATTTTATTGCTAGTATCAACGTAGAAATGCATCCTGTTCAACATATCCAAAGTGCCCTAATTGGCTTTTTTTATAGACGCATTTAAAGATGAGGAGAGGGGGGAGGCGTGAGTTTATCGAGCTGAAAAATTTATAATAATAGGTACAATCTTATCATGGTAGGTAGGTGGTAGAGATGGCGGTCACAAGCATCCTTGCTCGATGACCCAATTAACGCGGTAATGCGCCGTTTTGATATCATAACTCGTTTGACCTGTGAACATTTTTAAAGAAAAAGAGGGTATTTGGTGATAGATCTCCCAACGGATCATCGCCTACGCACGAGTTCAGCTGCAGTATGCTACGCTAAGCAATTTGCTGATTTGCCCGGGACGCATACGATCTGATCCCTTAGGGTGATCGTCTAGTCGCACACTCGGATAAGGTAATCTCTGTACACCTCCGTCTGTTTGCACAACATGACTTGTGGTTACCAGAGAAAGTACCACCCGCCTGTATGACCAGACGCTTTTATTGGATTTAGACATGTGATGAAACTTATTAAGGATTTGGACATAGGAAAAACACCCGATAGGACCAAAGTTCGCAACTAAAAACCATCTACACTGTGCCAACTAGGCAACTTGTTGACTGGTATTGAAGCGAAGGTTGGCACAACCGTGTGATCCTCCGGTCCTCGTGCACCATGAGCCACCTTCAAAAACCAGTAGTCTGCTAGCTCACAGTCATAGGAGTTTGGGGAAGAAAATGGTGCAAAAGGAAACCGAAGTTAATTCTAGATCCATTGAAACATTCTTGAACTTGAAAATAGGAAAACACTCAAAAGGGTCGAAGTCCGCAACTAAGACCCATCTACACTGTGCCACCTAGGCACTTGTTGGCTGGTATTGAAGCGGAGATCGGCCCAATTGTGTGATCGTCCGGTCCTCGTGCACCATGAGCCACCTTCAAAAACCGTTAGTCTGCTAGCTCGCAGTCATAGGAGTTTGGGGAGAGAAGACGGTGCAAGAGGAACCGAAGTAAATCCTAGATCCATTTCGTCGCGTTGAGGAAAGAAGTCAAATCTTTGATCTTCGTTCCGGAGAGTTCGTGAAGGTCGTCAAAAAAGGGCTTCCCAAAAGATTGTTGCCTCATTCTGGCGAAAGCGGGACATTTACAGAGGAAATGAAAGACTGTTTCCTTTTCCTGCTGGTCCCCACAACTACGACAGTGAGTATTGTAGGGGATGCCAAGCTTCGCCGCATGTTCTCCTATTGGCCAGTGTCCAGTGCATGTTGCAACAATCCTTGCTATGTCTCGCCTGGGTCTGCACATTAGGTTAATAGTACGGGATTTATTATAGGTAGGCCAGATTTTTCTAGCAATAATGCAGTTAGTTTAACTATTCCACCTACGATTAGATTCTGAGAGAAAAATTGAGAATATATTGCCCTTCATAACTCCAAGAGGAATACTGACTCTTTCCGCAAGTGAGTTATGAAGGGCTGAACCTTGCCTGGCCAGCTCGTCAGCCCGCTCATTCATCTCAATGCCACTGTGACCCGGAACCCAGATAAGAGTGACCCTGAGGTTAGTGTTCAGACTCAGTAGCTCTTCCTGGCATTGTCGTACTAATTTTGAGGATGATGTAGCCGAATTAATGGCTTTGACAGCCGCTTGACTGTCTGAGAAAATAGCTGTATTTCGGTTCTGGTTTGGATTTTGTTTAAGTAGCTTGCATGCTTCCCTGATCGCCAGTACTTCAGCCTGAAAGAAACTAGCAAAGTCAGGTAGCCGAAAAGACCTGGTTATATTTAGGGACTCCGAGAAAATACCCGCACCAACACCGCACTCCATCTTTGACCCATCAGTAAAGATAGTTGTGTCAAAGTCTTTCGTCACGACGTCATCATTCCAATCATTTGTGGATGGGAATATAACTTTAAAATCTTTACCGAGGCTCATTGAAAGGGTGCAGTAATCAGTCGGAGTCGAAAACATTTCGGTAGGAATTAAACCCGTGATGTTGCTGTGCCCATAGAGTTTGGCAAACCAGGAGTTCGATTCTTTTAGTCTTATCGCGCTGCAAGATACTAGGTATAAAAGGTGTAGAAAAACTCCTAAAGCATCTGTTGGACAGGATCGAATAGCCCCTGTGGTGCCAATGCTAGCTGTTCTTTGAACCTTCCTAAGTTTGTGGATATTATACAAATTCTTTAATGCTGGCCACCACACAATCGAACCATACGTGAGAATAGGTCGCACCACGGCTGTGTATGTCCATAAAATCATTTTTGACTGGAGGCCCCACCTCTTACCAAAAGTTTTGCTACAGGCATAGAAAGCTATACAGGCCTTCTTAACCCGTTCTTCAATGTTTAATTTCCAGTTTAATTTAGGGTCGAGAATTACACCCAGATATTTTGCACTGGAGGAGAGCGAAAGTGTTTGACCGTTGAGTCGAGGTAGATTGAAGGGGTCTATCTTTGTTTTGGTAGTAAAAAGTATAAGTTCAGTTTTGCTTTGATTAATACCCAGTGCGCAGCTCACAACCCAGTTACTAACCTTCCTTAAAGCCACCTCCGTGATCTCACTTATCACAGGGGTAAACTTACCCGACACTAGTAGCACCAAATCATCGGCATACGCGACCGCCTTCACTCCACCCCTCTCTAACTTAGCGAGAATTTTATTCATGACTAAAAGCCAAAGAAGAGGAGACAGAACACCACCCTGGGGTGTTCCTCTACTGACGTATTTGGTAAATATTGTATTTCCTAACGTAGATTGAATCGTTCTATCCCTGAGCATGGAAACTATCCACTCCCGGATGTAGAGCTCTACACCAAAGTCAATAAGGGCTTCTAGAATGGACTCAGTTAGGACGTTGTTGAAAGCCCCTTCTACATCTAAGAAGGTGGCGAGTGTATATTCTTTGAAGTTAATAGTTTTTTCAATTGTACGAACTACCTCGTGAAGGGCCGTCTCCGTGGACTTACCCTTTAGGTATGCGTGTTGAGAGTTTTCAAGAGGGCATCCAACTAGGATGTCCCTTATGTGTTTGTCTAGGATGCGCTCCATCGTTTTAAGCACGAAAGAGGTCAGACTAATTGGTCGAAAATCCTTCGCGGATTCATGGCCCCTTCTACCGACCTTCGGGATGAAAACTACTCTGACATGTCTCCATGTCTCGGGTACATGGTTGAGATAGAGGCAACCTTTGAAAATTATTTCCAGCCAAGGAACAACCACATCTTGCAGTTTTTGAAGCATAATAGGCAGTATGCCATCCAGGCCTGGAGATTTATATGAAGAGAAGGAATTAATTGCCCAGGCAGTATTTTCTCTTGTTATGACGGTATTGATATGCTCTACATGAGCTAACGGTGTGATTTGAGTTTCAAGTGGTTCCGGTTTATTGTTTTCACACCCCGGAAAGTGTGTCGTCATCAGTAGTTCCAAGAATTCAGCTGGAGAGACTGCCCACTCCCCATCGTTCTTTTTCAAAAAAGACGGGTTGCAATGCTCTTTTGACAGAACTCTACCAAGTTTTGCGGAGTCTTTGATGTTTTCTATTGACTCGCAGTACTCCCTCCAGCCATGTTTCTTGGCTGATTCGACAGCTCGCTTGTATACTCAAAGGCTATTTTTATACGGTTGATACAATTTGTTTTTGTGGCAGATGTTGAAAATTTTCCTTGTCGATTTTCTGAGTTCAGACAGATTTTCATTCCGCCATGGAGGGAGAGTTTTTCGGCTATATTTAACTGGGCAAGAGATCTTGAACGCCGTGTTCATAGATGCTTCAAAGGTTTACACCTTTGACTCTAGATCTGCAACCGATTCTGGACTCAGATTGGGTAAATTGCGCAGTTAAGAATTAAAAATTTTACTGAACTTCTTCCAGTCAATTCGTTTAGGATTTCTATAAGGAGGAGGGGTTTCAGACTTAAAACCTATGCTGAAGAGTATCCACCTGTGATCCGAAAACGAATTCAGAAGAGATACCCTCCAATTTTCCACTAATAGATTAAAGTTATTGTTGACAATAGTAACATCGAGCACATCCTCCCAACCTTCAAAATTTTCAGAGCTCGGAAAGGCGAAAGTGGGAGTAATACCTCTGTTACAAACAGTTAAATTATTATCAATGACAAAATTAAAAAGAGACTCACCTCGTTCGTTTATCTCGGAACTTCCCCAAAGGGTGTGTCTTGCGTTTGCATCACATCCAATCAGGAGGTTTGTTTTTTGCACTTTCGCCTCGGCTATGAGTGCGCACACTTCTTCTGGTGGTGACTGCTGGTCATGCCCGAAGTAAGCAGATGCCAAGATTAAGCCGTCTGCATTTTTTGCTTCCAACCTGACGACTGTCAGATCAGGAGTGCTAAGATTAGGACACAGAAAAGCTTTTAAGTGTTTTTTAGCTAAAATACAAGTTCTAGGCTTACCATCGTTTATGTTTGCGATCTTGTAGATCAGGTCGTATTGCTTATCTTGGAAGCCTCTCACTCTAGAGCGATTGACCCATGGTTCTTGGACGATGCCTACATCTATATTTTCCTCACTCAGGAAAACTCTCAGATTATCCGAGGCACATTTTGAGTGCTTCAGGTTAATCTGAATGACTTTTAGCAGCGCGTTTTTTTAATTTTCTTTCGATTCTGCAAAGCCAGGGCCCGGCGACTCGCTAGGGACCTCGACTCCATCAGTGACATCGTCTAGCTCAACGTTGTCACCAACTTTGCCGGGGTCTGCTCCCTAGTTCTGCAGAATCTTAATTTTAGCACATCTTATGCCAAAACGCAGCTTGAATTCGGCCTTCTCGAGAGCCAATGCTTTCCTCGCTGATCATCAGAAGGTAAGATGCACTGTTCGTTTGCGGCTCCTCCGCCTTAATGACTGTCCAGTCGTGCGTCGGAATCAGTGGATTTAAACTCTGAAGACCACGGATCAGCTCCTGTCCGCTTGGCTTTTTGGTCATGAGGGGCAACCAGATGCGAGCCTTAGGTCGTTTAGGGATGTCCTTAGCTGGGATGAGCTTGAGCTTCAAGCCCTCCCAGTCATTGCTAATCTTAGCGATGCAGGTCCTAAGGAACTCCCTAGAGAACACGTCTGCGCACCTGATTACCCTGTACCCCCTGAGCACCTCGTCAGAGTCAAAACTAGGGTAAGGGCCCTCGATCGCCGAAATGGTATACGAAATGGTATACGAGAGCTTGGCCTCGATGGAGTTCCACACAATAAGCAGAGCTCTGCTGGTTGTGGTGAGCTTGGAGGTCGTCTCTGACAACCTCACTCAGAGTACGCGGTTGCGCTGCTCCGGAAGATGGCGCTTTGGTAGACCCTTTCGTACCGTCAAGCTTGCTTTTTTTCATAGGCTGGCTGGTCTCTTCACGAGACCTATTGCGCTTGGCGGTGTTTTTGGCTTTAGTAGCCAGAAGAAGTTGTACCCTTCAACGATCTTCTGGCACGTAATTTTGTCAGCGAGGTCCTTCTCAAGAATAATTCCAGCCTCCTCATTCTTGACAATTTTGTCAAGAATAAAGGTGGCCTTCTTGAACTCCAACCTGCGAAGAACAACCGCTGATTGCTTTTTACCCCGGGCAGCACCGCTATGGCTGGCGTTGCTACCTGAGGGTACGTTGGGTTTGGTCGGTCGAAACACAGGGGTACTGTGGCTGGTACTGCCTGTGCTTCCAGTTTCTGTAGTTGCCCTACAATGGTCTCCTGACTGCAGGCCAAAATTTCATCCTCTGTGTCGGCGGATGGTAAAACGTCGTCATGTCTAAATCGTCCATAGTGTGAAAAATTAAATAAGATTCCCACGAGTAGGTCGGAAAGGAAAGGTCAGCCCCGGCAGAGCCGATATACCGGGGTAACGCAAAGAGTATGACGGACCCTGCCAAGGCGTCCGAAAGAGCTCGTTAGCGACTGGTTTACCCCCCAGCCTTCCATTTCTTCGGCACGGATTACGAAAATCGCTCACACCACCACTGAAAATTATTAGAGACCCCGTATCTATGGTCAAATCGCATTGCTGAGCGTTAAACTATTGAGAAGTAAAGGAACGTCTCAGCAATTCGACCTGACCTTAGCTGATCACCATCTTGACATCGCACAAGATAAAAACTGTGGTGACCATTAACCGCCCGGCACCCACTAGGAGGGTTTGATCGAGGATTTTTGACGAGCACAATCTTATCATATGTTACATGTTTTTCAACGCTGATTCTAAAGAGACCAAAACTGAAAAGATATGTATACTGTAGAAAGTTAAAAGTCCTTTTTATGGAATGATGACTATTTAAGTACAAAACGTAAAATATTATCCAAAACCGTTTTAAAATAATGGGATATTAATGAAATTTGATATAAATGTTTCATTTGGCATGCTTACCGAGATTCAAAAGAGTCCCCAAAAATATCTGTGTTTAAAGGGTGTTTTTTTTGAGGGCAAGATGTTAGTGTTAGTCATTATTACCATAACACCTATGAATAACTTCTGACAGTGATGAAATTTACTAAAAATGTTAAATATGTCATGGTTCCCAAGAATCAAAGTAGCCCATTAAAATAACATGATCCAAAGATTGTTTTTTAGAGAGTTTATGTATGACCTGCCCTATACGGAGCAAAATGTAAGGTCTTCCGAAAAATTGTATTTTCGTGTAATCAAGATAGTATATATATGAAATATTATTAAAAGGTATTTTTGAACGCCGAATCTTATAAAAGAAAATCCAATTTTACATTCACTCTAAAAAAAAAGTTAGATTTATTTTGAAGCAAAAAATACTGTAGTTTAGGCAGGTCAAATATTACACACCAAAAAGCACCCTTAGATATTTCTATGGACTCTTTTCATCCTTGGTTGCCAACATAATTTTAATATTTTTAGTAAATTTCATAAATGTCAGATTTTGTTCATGGACATTATGGTAATAATCACTCACTTGCATCTCTCCCTCAAAAAAAACCATTTGACCACAGATATTTTTGGAGAGTCCCCCCACTTCACCCATTTGAATGCGTATATACAAAAAGCCAATGAGGACATTTTGGGGCACTTTGGATATGTTGTACAGGATGAAATTCTGCGTTGATACCAGCAATAAAATTTCATGAATTAATTTCGTCGCTGTTTAAGAAAACCGGCATAACTCAAAAAACACGATTTTTGACTAAACTAAAAAAAATCTCTATCTTTCTGTCAAACTGGCATTACTGTAGCACTTCGGAATCCCGCTAGATGGACTTTGGTCCAATTGGCACATCTTTCGTTTTCATTGTTTGTTTATGATCAACAATGACATAATTTAGTTTCTGTTATTTGCCTGAGGTGAACGGAAGTGTTTTTTATGTGAAAAAGTGGCATAAATACGTGTTGTGCAAAAAGATTGATCGTTAAATTTCAGCGAAAAAAGAACTTATTTGTGTTGGGCAAGTTTTCACAATAAAGTAAGTACAGTTTTATAACTTTTTTTTTATGTTTTAAAACAAAATGTTCCACTTTTCCTGATAAGTTTAAAAAAAACTGTGTTTTGCGATGGCACTTTTCAAACCTATGCCGTTTTTCGTTTTCATAATTTTGACTAATCATATCAAATACATTTTACTTCAATATGTTTTATCAAGTTATGCCATTATTTTCTTTTGCCAACGTAGCGTTGAACTAATTCCAAAATAAAAAAAGGCTTGTGTGAATGACATAATTTTTTTTCCGGAAAAATGACTTAATTAGGAGAGGGTTTGGGAAATCTTTTATTTTCGCACATTTTTTAATTTATTTTGTTGAATTCCAATAAATAAAATATTCAGGTAGCTAACTTTTTTACTTTTGATGGCGCTCACAGCCCAGGATGGGCTTCGGCCTCAACTAACAAGCCCCTCCAGCCAGCTCTGTCCCTAGCTAGCCGCTTCCAGTTGCGCACACCGAGTGCTTTGATGTCGTCATTCACTTGATTGCGCCACCTGTTACGGGTTCTTCCTCTGCTGCGTACCCCATCGGGGTTGGATTCGAAGACTCGTCGGGCAGGTGCGTTGCTGTCCATACGCTCCACGTGCCCCAGCCATCTAAGCCGCTGTATTTTCAGCTTTTTGACCAGGTCAACGTCGCTGTATAGCCCGTATAGCTCGTCGTTGAATCTTCTCCTTCATACTCCTTCGATACACACCGGACCGAAAATCACACGAAGAATCTTCCTCTCAAAGCACCCTAGCAGATTTTTATCCGAATCTTTCAGTGTCCATGCTTCTGACCCATAAAGCAGGACCGGGATGATTAGGGTTTTGTATAAAGTCTCCTTGGTTCTCTGAGAGAGGGCCTTACTACTTAAATGCCTTCTTAGACCGAAGAAACAGCGGTTGGCAAGAGTAATTCTTCGCTTGATCTCTGCACTGATGTCATTCTGCGATGTAATAGTGGAGCCCAGGTAGACAAAGTCCTTGACAACTTCGAAGTTATATCTGTCCATCGTGATATTTTGCCCGAGTCGACGATGTTGAGATTCCTCTCTCGATGACAGCATATACTTCGTCTTGTCCTCATTAACCGCCAATCCCATTCTAGCCGCCTCCGATTCAATGCTCGCAAATGCCCCTGCCACAGCTCGCTTCGTTCTGCCGACAATGTCTATGTCATCCGCATATGCAAGCAATTGAACGGACTTTTGATAGATTGTACCGCTGGTGTTGACATGTGCGTTGCGTACAATGGCTTCAAGAACGATGTTGAATAGGTTGCATGATAACGCGTCGCCTTGCCTCAATCCTTTCTCAACATCAAAGGAATCGGTGGTGTTCTTACCAATTTTGACGGAGCAGCGAGATTTCTCCATCGTCATCCTGCACAAGCGGACGAGTTTGGCAGGGATGCCGAGACTCGACATGGCTCTGTATAATTCGTCCCTTTTCACGCTATCATACGCGACTTTAAAATCGATAAAAAGGTGGTGTGTATCGATCTGGAATTCCCGGGATTTTTCTAAAATCTGTGTGAACATTTGATCGACGGTTGACTTGCCTGGCCTAAAACCGCACTGATAAGGGCCGATCAGATCGTTGACAAAAGGTTTTAAGCGGTCACACAGGATGGCCGACAAGATTTTATAAGCGACGTTTAGGAGACTAATTCCTCTGTAGTTGGTACATTTCAGAACATCTCCCTTTTTATGGATGGGGCACACTATACCGAGGTTCCATTCATCGGGCATACTTTCCTCCGACCAAATTTTGCAGATGAGCTGGTGTATGCTCCTAGCCAATTCATCTCCCGCTGATTTAAATAGTTCGGCTTGTAAGCCATCCGCACCTGCAGCCTTGTACGACTTAAGTTTGGATATCGCCAGCCGAACTTCGGTTAGGTCGGGTGGACGGAACTCTTGGCCATCATCGTCCAAGTTGAATGGAGCGTTCTGCCTATTAGCGGCATCTTGGCTGTCTTCGCCATTAAGCAGTCTAGAGAAGTGTTCTTTCCAGATCCTCAGCACTGACTGTGTGTCTACTACCATATTCCCACTCTCATCTCGGCAGGCTTCCGTTCTAGCCTTGAATCCTTGGGTGGATCGCTTCACCCTCTGATAAAATTTTCGAACATCTCCCCTACCGCTACAACCCTCAATAGACTCTACCGCCCGCTTCTCGTGCTCTCTCTTTTTCCTCCTGAGAAGTCGGCGTTCCTCTTTTCGTTTCAGCCCGTAGAGCTCCCGGGCCACTCTCTCAGCAGCTCTTGTTCGAGTCTGCAGCATTGCCTGGTAGGCCTCGTCCTTAGCTGCATGTGCTAGCCGGCACTCCTCATCGAACCAGGGGTTTCGTTGTATTCGCCTAGTGAAACCCAGCACATCAGAGGCGGCACTTCTAATGGCTTGTTGACAGTGTTCCCACTGGTCTTCTGCACTTGATGCTGGTAGCGGACCTCCTGAGAGATTAAGAGTTACGTGGTCTGCAAAAGTTCTGGCAGTCTCTTGCGATTTAAGCTTCTCGACATCGAATCTTTTCACAGCATCTGCTCTGCGTTGTCGCGTCATGGATATCCGCATACGTAGTCTAGCTACCACCAGGTAGTGATTCGAGTCAATGTTGGCCCCTCGGAACGTTCGGACGTCCAAGATACTGGAAGCATGTCTCGCGTCTATCGCAACGTGGTCGATTTGGTTGACGGTTACTTGATCACGGGACCGCCAAGTCCCCTTGTGTATATTGAGGTGTGGGAAGTAGGTGCTTGAGATGATGACATTTCGCCCCGCCGCAAAGTCTGCCAGCCTGTGTCCGTTGCCGGAAGTTTCGTCGTGTAGGCTGTGTCCTCCGACTATCGAACCAAAGATGCCCTCCTTTCCGAATCTTGCGTTGAAGTCACCAAGAATGATCTTCACGTCGTACTTCGGGCACATATCATACGTTGTCTCCAAGAGATCGTAGAATGCTTCTTTGGTTGAGTCTTCTCTCCTTTCATGGGGGGCGTGAACACAAATCAGCGAAATGTTCTTAAATTTGCCTTTGATGCGGATTGTGACCAGGCGCTCGCTTACACTTCGGAAGCCCAAGACTTCTTGCCTAAGTCTTCCCCTTATCACAAAACCACAACCCAAGAGCCGCTGACCCTGTTCCTTCAAGCACCCGCCGTAGTAGATGTCACACGTTTTCAGTCTCCGTACGCCCTCTCCATCCCATCGCACTTCCTGGATGGCTGTTACGTCAGCCTTTAGCCTGTCCAGGTTCTCCACTAATTGTTCGGCTGCACGTGTTCTGTATAAGGACAGGACGTTCCACGTGCAGATCCGAAATTCATTGTCCTTGTTTCGTTTGCTGGGGTCGTCAACTTTAAAATCATCCATATCCGAGGCTTGTTGTTGTTTCGGAACAACTTTTTTTACGTGGTAGGGAAGTTACCCCGACGCACAACCCCCGACCCGGAGGACCAGACCCTTCGTATAACTCCAAGGGTAGGGAGCCGGATAAACCGCTCCTTATAGGCCTGAGCTACAAATATGTCGTAGTAGCCCATATAAGGTGTTCACTAAGTAGTTCAACCTAACTGGAACTGTAGACGCCACCGTTGATTCCATCTAGAGAATTCGTCCGCTGCCGCCTCGATGAAAGGAGAAGTGCCTTAGTGGGAACACTCCTCCCCCCCCTCTCTCGTTGGCTGTCCCCAACAGCTTTCCACGGGGATTTAAACCCCGTCTCCAGCTGAGGTACTAGACACCCGATGTTCACCACGTGGAGGTGAGAGTAGGAGTTGGTAGACAGAGGTGGATTTTGAGAAAAACCTGTGGACGCTTGTGTCCTCTTGAATGCACATAACTACCCTTTTGAACATCATTCAGGTAGCTAACCATTTGTTTAAAAAAAAAAGTTCTAAATATTAAAAAAAAAAAAATAAACCAATGAAAAATCGTATGACTAAAAAACTTTTAACTCATTTTCTGAAGAATCAATTTTTTTTGAGTTATGCCGGTGAAGAATAAGAACTATATGAGGTTTAACTTACTATTGAAAACTTGTCCCTAAAACAACATTATTTAAACGAAAATAAAAGAAAGGAATTCTGGTCTTAGAAAAAGGTTAGGTACGTACGAAAAAGTGTTAGGTACGTTTTTTTTTTAATAATTGTTTTCTGTGTTAATGCAGTTGTTTAGAAAATTACTCATCCTGTCTAAAGGGGTGAGGGAGAGGGGTTAATAGACTTTCTCTACTAACCAGAATTTGCTCATGAACAAGAAGCGGTGCGGCAGGAATGTTGCTCAAATATGTTTTCAACTAGTTCTTTAACCTTTTAAAATAGCAATCCTTAGTAACTATTAAACCTTTGTAGAAAATTCGTATTCATTTTTGTTGGTTGTCGAAAACTACAACTGAATTATTATGACAGACCATAATGTGCATTTTGCATTGCAATCCGTTATGTAAACTTATTAAACAAAAATAAGAGTTATTTGCATCAAATTAAGTGAACTATATATAGTTGTACCCATTAATCAGGACGTTGTTGGTTGGCTGTCAGAACTTTTGACATAAATCAAAATAAAATGAAATGCAATTTAGATTTTTTTTTTTTTTTTGAGGCGAAATCTAACTACATGAATAAAACTCTTATTGAGACAGAACTAAAAAAAAAACTGAAAATGAAAACAAACAAGCAACATAAGACAGAAAATCAATTTAATTCAATTTCAAACAAACAAGCCAATCTAACTGCTGCAAACGTCGTCCTTTTTTTCCGTTGCTATTTCCTGCTCCGATTGTTTGTTTGGAAGCAGATTTACCTACAACCAAGTGCGGTTTTTCTTCGTTATTGTCGATGCAGGGTTTGGTTTGTGCCTGTCAATTTCTTACCTGTGTCAATGGATTTGTATTAATTTTGGTTCGTCTTTAATTTTTTAAAATCAAATAGACTGACTCGGAAAGTTTATTATTACTCTGTGTTTGCACTGTCAATCTAGCGAAAGCAGTGAGGTGGCTGGCAGTTAAAGAGAGTAAAGGTTTATCATATTCGCGCACACATTGTAAACTGAGAACTTCTGGCAGGAAATTTTCACTAACGCCCCAGCTATAAATAATTTATTTTTCGAATCAAAAAACTCACATACCTACATATTGCAGATGTTAAAATTAAATAATTTTAAAAATTTTAAAATGCTACTCTTTTGATGCCTTTAAATCACATTTTCAAGATTCTATTCACTTTGTTTTAGTTTTGCCTTTGAAGTGGAACCAACAAAACCATATCATCCATAGCAACCAAACTGAACAACAATTTTCTTAGCCGCTATGAAATAAAGAAAGTGAATGAAGAGTATTGCACATTTTTTTGTTGTTGTTTTTCAAGCCTAAAAGTAGTGAGATACTGTTGCCTTCTCAATAGTAATAGTGATTATGCCCAACAACTAAAGTCAAATCTGGGACACTGCGTGACAATATTATTTCGAAATCCACGCTCGCGAAGCCACAGAAAAAAGCGTCACCACGGCAGCGGCGCGCGAAGGTTGCGAACGTTCGAGGTCATAGGTATACTGATGTGTACATTCTTACAGGGTGTTGAAAGAATAACGACTATCTGGTTGAGTGAAATAGACTTGAAATAATATACATCAGAAAAGACATGACTGTGAAAAAGAAAATAAATAAGGGAAAATTCAAACCAAAGACAATCAACGGAACAATACCAAAAGAATATACTTTACTTAGAGAAGGTATTCAATACATAGCAGAGCGACCTGCAACACCTTTGTAGGCCCTGTGTCAGGACTTTTTTGTGGACCTCTAAATGGGTTTTCGTCAAATAATCTAGTTTGTTCCAACAAAAACTAGCCCTGTTTTGAGGAGAGTGTGATGTGTTCACATTTAAAAATAATAACAAATTATTTGTATTCACTTTCTGATTTTTGTACAAAGAAATAACAAATTGTCTATAATCACTTTTGTTATTGTTGTCAATAAAAGGGAAAATTATCATTACATTAATACATTGTATGTAGGCATTTTTTTTTTTAATCGGCTTGGGCTCCCTTGGACCTCGGTGCTAAAGAGCGTCAACGTACCTTAGCTGAGTTCATATAAAAACACGAATTCTTGTAGAGGACAAAGTACAAGCTACAATAGACAGGGGTCAATTTCCTCTCGTTTAGCTGGGAATTGCAATTTCGAAAAAAATAATTTTAAGCAAAAAAGTAGTTTTTACAGTTTTGTATTATCTCAAAAACTATTGAAGACAATAATAGTTCCCTCTAGTGGGCTTAAAGGGAACTCTTATTTAATACAAAGGTGTTTTCTCGTGATAACACTTGCAGTTAGGGTGCATAGCTTTCGCTCCATCATATTTACATCAAACGTTTTGAATGAACAACAACCACTTGTGTTGGCTACCACCGAGTATTATATAGGCTGGAATTATTGCAATTTCAAGGCTGCCTTACCAATCATTAGATTCCTTTAGTGATGCTTAGTCTATAGATCGAATTTTTATTTATAAATTATTTTGCCGTCAACTAGATTTGAACCTAGACCAAGCTACCTCAGGGGCCGCTGCACTACGCATTGCACCACCGAGGTCACCTGATCGTGCCCATCCAAATGAAGGTTTTTTCTAATTGTACAATTGCATTTGGACAACTAGCATTTTTACAAGCCACACACAAGTTAGACATTATTTATTCGGGTTCTTTCGTTTTCTTCTCTCCGTTATCACCGCAACAATTTGCTGCATATGTGTAAGGAGGGAAATTGTATGAAAGATTTCACATTGGTCAAGAATTAAATTTCATTCAAAGGTGTTTTCTCGTGATAACACTTGCAGTTAGACTGCATAGCTTTCGCTCATTTAATAATCCAAAAAGGTACACAGAAAGTAAACAACTATTGAAGACATAAAAGCATGAATACTTAAGTCAATCAGGACCATATTTCAAAATTTAAAAGAAAATCATTTTTGAAATTTAACTTTTGACAAAAATAATTTGATTTGAAAATAAAATGAATACCTCACCCAAAATAGACATTTAAATCCGAAAATTCACAAAACGCTGAAATTTTGTACCGACCTTCCACTAATCATAACGAAGCAATGGTAAAAGTACGTTAGCAAAACAGGGTCCAGCGTCGAGAAAATCGCTGTATAAAAGTGAAAAGTAAAAAACCTGTATAAAACATTCACGCTTTAATAATACTACCCAAAAAAAACAACATTTTTGGCATTTGATGTTCTTTTATAATAGCTTTATTGTCTAAATTATTTGTTTTAGGAAAAAAAGTTTTTGTAGAAAATTTTGTAGTCTACAAACTGTTCCTAGAATACTTTTAGATAGCATTAGCCGTTCAAATGTTATATCATTTTAAAAACTGATATTTCCGTCATTTTAGTTTAAATTTTAAAGCTTTATTTTCTTAATTATTTTTTTTATTTTATTTTACAAAATATACTTTTTCTAAACTAAAAGTCACCACATCGCAACCTTAATTAGCGAATACCATTTTTTTTTCAAAGGGTAAGCTGTCAAGGTAGCTATTGTAGTACATAAAAAGACCTTTTCAAATACATATAACACATTGGTAAGGCAAGCACATTGTTGCCTATACTATTAATATACTTACATTATATGTTTAAATTATATCTATACCAAATTTCAATCTTTGTTGGCCAATAACTTTTTTCACACAGCGAATCGGAATAAGCTGTTTAGTAAGTATTCATGTACACAAAAATACATTTTCAACGAGATATGTCCCGTTGGTTGTTCCTAGACCAGCTTCAATACATTTTTTCCGGTTCTCCTTTTTTCATAATAATTTTTCGATAAAAGTTATTGTTTGTGATTTAATTTTAAAACTATTTATTTGACTCTAAAGATGAGTCTCTGATGTCAAAAGTCAATGTGAGTTTTTGGTTGTCGAATTTCGTCCAGTACGTGATACTAGTATATTAAAATTGTTGTTTAAAAAAAATATAAAAATGTTTTCTTGTTATTGGTAGATAACATTACGCATTTGTATTAAGATGTTTTCGAAAATGTGAACACTTTATGAGTTATTCGGGAAAAACGAGCATTTTTGACATTTAACGTGTTTTGAAACTTCGATATAACGGTGACTCATACAAAAAATCTGTTAAAACATTTTTTGCGGATTGCATGATCTACAAGTTTTATATTAAATACGCTTCGATATATCATTTGCCGTTTCGAAGTTATGTACAATGCCAAAAACTGATATTTTCGACATTCAACTTATTTTCAACATCCAACACCTCAAAATTGTAAGAATCGCATAAATGGATTAATTGTCTTTAAAATAAAAATTGTTGAGCCTCTTTTTCAATAAAAAAAAAAATGAAGGAAAGTAGATTTTACCTCGGGTATATGAAAGAAAATATGATTAAGAAATGATGATGCTGAATTGATTGCGTTTTTAACATAATACTTTACCAAAAGAAATGTCTCCTGTTTTAAAACTTTGTCATTTCGAATACGCACAAACATATTAACCTTAATAAAGGTGATTACATATATTTGTAAATCTATAACAAAAATGCAAATCTAACAAAATATTATTATTTAAGAATCTATCAATCAATAAAAGCAAACAAAGTGATAATTTTAATAAAACCGCATTTAACTCAGGAAAATAAAATCTACAGATATAAACAGTGTAGTGTGAGTGTATCCAAAACACGAATTGAAGTAGAAGGCAGTCAGGCAGCATGTTGAATCCCATTTTGCACTCAAACAATTTATTATGGGTATAGGGGGTTTCGTTTTGTACTGCGACGACAATTTTATTTCAAAGGCCACACTCAAACTTAAATGTAACGTAAGTTGTACAATGTACAAGCCAGGGCGGGAGGTGCTACCAGGAAGAAGAGGTTTTCCAAGTGTGCCGAAATTCTTGATATATGTTTATACACACACATTATTATGTATGTATATTATCAACATGAGTATAAGAGAAAATTTATATTTTGTTGTTGTCCGAACAGATTCATGTTTATCGAAAGAGGTCCTTTCCTTTGATTGTGTGTTCGGCAAATGGGGATGGATTTGAGCTTTACCCTCACCGACACAACAGAACAAAATTAGGAGTGGGTGATTTGTTAAGGAAATGCTTTGTTGGTATTATAAAAAGGAAAAAGAAACGTATATGTTTTGAAAGTTCAGGGTAGCTAAAAATATACTTAATTATTAATGCTATTTATAGGTTGCTTGTATCAATTGAAAATTGATAAACACTAAAACGATTAAAAATTTAATTGGAAAGTTTAAGTTATGTATAATGTTGACGGCTGAAGGTTTCAACAGAGCTGTGTAGAAGTAATAAATGAAAAATTTGCTATAATTGGTGTGTTCAGGAAAATGAGATCTCAGAAAGGTGAGAAATCGAATGGAAAATTTTGTTCACAGTCTTTTGGCACTCAAACCGAGAATTTTTGCTGCGGAATCTCGTTTTCCTGAACATGCCTTGTGTGTTAGAAATTCATGTGGAGTTATTTGCTTTTTTCAAAGATATCATCACCTTATTTTGATTTTATTTCCTTGTGAAGACGCTCACAAAGTAGGTTGGTTTCTATTTTATTAGTGATGTCTCACCAAAAAAAGTCCCTGGTAAGACTCAGGATCGCTTTTTTAATAGACCAGAAGACCCCTGCGAAAATTTCGCACATTCAATAAGGTTTTAAATTTTCAAATAGAATGTTTGAACAAAATTAATAAATTCTTTTTATTATTGATATGAACATATTAGTTTTACAAAACCTCATCGTAAACAATATTTGATGTAAGATTGAAATCTTTTTGAATAAATTGTTTGTTTATCATTTTCTTTAATAGATACATATATGTTGTTTTCACTTTTTTATTTATATAGTTTAATGAGTTTTTATTACTTTTAAACTTAAATCTCAAAAATACATCTCTCAGAAACACAGCTAAAAAATTCTTTTGGGGGCCCCAGCATTTAGCTATCTCACTGCATTCCGACCCAGCGTGAATGCATTTGTGTTTGTGTAATTCACACTATTTTGAAAAAAGCCTCACTTTTTCCTCGATATGCCCGTTCCTCTATTTCTTCTTCTAAGATTTTAAATTAAAGAATTATTAAATATGTTTCTTTAATTCATGCAATCTAGAGATACCTAATAAATGCATTCGGCTTTTTATAATAAGAAAAAAGATTGTAAACAACAGAAGTAGGTAACAAATATGTTTATCCACCACTCACTCAAAGTGCAAGCGAAAAAAGAGGATTACGCATTACAAAAGTAATAAATATGTTTCTTTCATTCATGCATGGTGTAAGGTGTAACTAAAGAATGTTTCTCCTCCAATTACATAGGTAATACATATTTTTCTCTTTCACGCATTCAATGGGTTAAAAGTGAGGTACTCTTTATTATTTAATCCAAAGGTGTTTTCTCGTGATAACACTTGCAGTTAGGCTGCATAGCTTTCGCTCCGTCATATTTACATTAAAGGTTTTGAATGAACAACAACTACTTGTGTTGGCTACCAACGAGTATTATATAGGCTGGAATTATTGCAATTTCAAGGCTGCCTTACCAATCATAAGATTCCTTTAGTGGTGCTTAGTCTAAAGATCCAATTTTAATTTATAAATTATTTTTCCGTCAACTAGATTTTAACCTAGACCAAACTACCTCAGGGGCCGCTGCACTACGCATTGCACCACCGAGGTCACCTGATCGTGCCCATCCAAATGAAGGTTTTTTCTAATTGTACAATTGCATTTGGAAAACTAGCGTTTTTACAAGCCACACACAAGTTAGACGTTATTCATTCGGGTTCTTTCGTTTTCTCCTCTCCGTTATCACCGCAACAATTTGCTGCATATGTGTAAGGAGGGAAATTGTATGAAAGATTTGACACTGGTCAAGAATTAAATTTCATTCAAAGGTGTTTTCTCGTGATAACACTTGCAGTTAGGCCGCATAGCTTTCGCTCATTTAATAATCAAAAAAGGCACAAAGAAAGTAAATTACTATTGAAGACATAAAAGCATAAATACTTAAGTGAATCAGGACCATATTTCAAAATTTAAAAGGAAATCATTATACCTCACCCAAAATAGACATTTAAATCCGAAAATTCACGAAACACTGAAATTTTGTACCGACCTTCCAGTGATCATTTGCAGAATCGAAAGAAAATTAAAAAACGCGCTGCTAAAAGTCATTCAGATTAACCAGAAGCACTCAAAATGTGCCTCGGATAATCTGAGAGTTTTCCTGAGTGAGGAAAATATAGATGTAGGCATCGTCCAAGAACCATGGGTCAATCGCTCTAGAGTGAGAGGCCTCCAAGATAAACAATACGACCTGATCTACAAGATCGCAAACACAAACGATGGTAAGCCTAGAACTTGTATTTTAGCTAAAAAACACTTAAAAGCTTTTCTGTGTCCTAATCTTAGCACTCCTGATCTGACAGTCGTCAGGTTGGAAGCAAAAAATGCAGACGGCTTAATCTTGACATCTGCTTACTTCGGGCATGACCAGCAGTCACCACCAGAAGAAATGTGCGCACTCATAGCCGAGGCGAAAGTGCAAAAAACAAACCTCCTGATTGGATGTGATGCAAACGCATGACACACCCTTTGGGGAAGTTCCGAGATAAACGAACGAGGTGAGTCTCTTTTTAATTTTGTCATTGATAATAATTTAACTGTTTGTAACAGAGGTAATACTCCCACTTTGGCCTTTCCGAGCTCTGAAAATTTTGAAGGTTGGGAGGATGTGCTCGATGTTACTATTGTCAACAATAACTTTAATCTATTAGTGGAAAATTGGAGGGTATCTCTTCTGAATTCGTTTTCGGATCACAGGTGGATACTCTTCAGCATAGGTTTTGAGTCTGAAACCCCTCCTCCTTATAGAAATCCTAAACGAATTGACTGGAAGTTCAGTAAAATTTTTAATTCTAAACTGCGCAATATACCCAATCTGAGTCCAGAATCGGTTGCAGATCTAGAGTCAAAGGTGAAAACCTTTGAAGCATCTATGAACACGGCGTTCAAGATCTCTTGCCCAGTTAAATATAGCCGAAAAACTCTCCCTCCATGGTGGAATGAAAATCTGTCTGAACTCAGAAAATCGACAAGGAAAATTTTCAACATCTGCCACAAAAACAAATTTTATCAACCGTATAAAAATAGCCTTAGAGTATACAAGCGAGCTGTCAAGCCAAGGAACAAGGCTGGAGGGAGTACTGCGAGTCAATAGAAAACATCAAAGACTCCGCAAGACTTGGTAGAGTTCTGTCAAAAGAGCATTGCAACCCGTCTTTTTTGAAAAAGAACGATGGGGAGTGGGCAGTCGCTCCAGCTGAATCCTTGGAACTACTGATGACGACACACTTTCCGGGGTGTGAAAACAATAAACCGGAACCACTTGAAACTCAAATCACACCGTTAGCTCATGTAGAGCATATCAATACCGTCATAACAAGAGAAAATATTGTTTAGGCAATTAATTCCTTCTCTCCATATAAATCTCCAGGCCTGGATGGCATACTGCCTATTATCCTTCAAAAACTGCAAGATGTGGTTGTTCCTTGGCTGGAAATAATTTTCAAAGGTTGCCTCTATCTCAACCATGTACCCGAGACATGGAGACATGTCAGAGTAGTTTTCATCCCGAAGGTCGGTAGAAGGGGCCATGAATCCGCGAAGGATTTTCGACCAATTAGTCTGACCTCTTTCGTGCTTAAAACGATGGAGCGCATCCTAGACAAACACATTAGGGACATCCTAGTTGGATGCCCTCTTGAAAACTCTCAACAAGCATACCTAAAGGGTAAGTCCACGGAGACGGCCCTTCACGAGGTAGTTCGTACAATTGAGAAAACTATTAACTTCAAAGAATATACACTCGCCACCTTCTTAGATGTAGAAGGGGCTTTCAACAACGTCCTAACTGAGTCCATTCTAGAAGCCCTTATTGACTTTGGTGTAGAGCTCTACATCCGGGAGTGGATAGTTTCCATGCTCAGGGATAGAAGGATTCAATCTACGTTAGGAAATACAATATTAACCAAATACGTCAGTAGAGGAACACCCCAGGGTGGTGTTCTGTCTCCTCTTCTTTGGCTTTTAGTCATGAATAAAATTCTCGCTAAGTTAGAGAGGGGTGGAGTGAAGGCGGTCGCGTATGCCGATGATTTGGTGCTACTAGTGTCGGGTAAGTTTACCCCTGTGATAAGTGAGATCACGGAGGTGGCTTTAAGGAAGGTTAGTAACTGGGTTGCGAGCTGCGGACTGGGTATTAATCAAAGCAAAACTGAACTTATACTTTTTACTACCAAAACAAAGATAGACCCCTTCAATCTACCTCGACTCAACGGTCAAACACATTCGCTCTCCTCCAGTGCAAAATATCTGGATGTAATTCTCGACCCTAAATTAAACTGGAAATTAAACATTGAAGAACGGGTTAAGAAGGCCTGTATAGCTTTCTATGCCTGTAGCAAAACTTTTGGTAAGAGGTGGGGCCTCCAGTCAAAAGTGATTTTATGAACATACACAGCCGTGGTGCGACCTATTCTCACGTATGGTTCGATTGTGTGGTGGCCAGCATTAAAGAATTTGTATAATATCAACAAACTTAGGAAGGTTCAAAGAACAGCTAGCATTGGCACCACAGGGGCTATTCGATCCTGTCCAACAGATGCTTTAGGAGTTTTTCTACACCTTTTACCACTAGATTTACACATTAAATACCTAGTATCTTGCAGCGCGATAAGACTAAAAGAATCGAACTCGTGGTTTGCCAAATCCTATGGGCACAGCAACATCACGGGTTTAATTCCTACCGAAATTTTTTCGACTCCGACTGATTACTGCACCCCTTCAATGAGCCTCGGTAAAGATTTTAAAGTTATATTCCCATCCAGAAATGATTGGAATGATGACGTCGTGACGAAAGACTTCGACACAACTATCTTTACTGATGGGTCAAAGATGGAGTGCGGTGTTGGTGCGGGTATTTTCTCGGAGTCCCTAAATATATCCAGGTCTTTTTGGCTACCTGACTTTGCTAGTGTCTTTTAGGCTGAAGTACTGGCGATCAGGGAAGCATGCAAGCTACTTAAACAAAATCCAAACCAGAACCGAAATACAGCTATTTTCTCAGACAGTCAAGCGGCTGTCAAAGCCATTAATTCGGCTACATCATCCTCAAAATTAGTACGACAATGCCAGGAAGAGCTACTGAGTCTGAACACTAACCTCAGGGTCACTCTTATCTGGGTTCCGCGTCACAGTGGCATTGAGAGGAATGAGCGGGCTGACGAGCTGGCCAGGCAAGGTTCATCCCTTCATAACTCACTTGCGGAAAGAGTCAGTATTCCTCTTGGAGTTATGAAGGGCAATATATTCTCAATTTTTCTCTCAGAATCTAATCGTAGGTGGAATAGTTTAACTAACTGCATTATTGCTAGAAAAATCTGGCCTACCTATAATAAATCCCGAACTATTAACCTAATGTGCAGACCCAGGCGAGACATAGCAAGGATTGTTGCAACATGCACTGGACACTGGCATGGAAGGAACATGCGGCGAAGCTTGGCATCCCCTACAATACTCACTGTCGTAGTTGTAGGGACCAGCAGGAAAAGGAAACAGTCTTTCATTTCCTCTGTAAATGTCCCGCTTTGGCCATAATGAGGCAACAATCTTTTGGGAAGCCTTTTTTGACGACCTTCACGAACTCTCCGGAACGAAGATCAAAGATTTGACTTCTTTCCTCAACGCCACGAAATGGATCTAGGGTTTACTTCGGTTCCTCTTGCACCGTCTTCTTCCCCAAACTCCTATGACTGCGAGCTAGCGGACTAAAGGTTTTTGAAGGTGGCTCATGGTGCACGAGGACCGGACGATCACACAATTGGGCCGATCTCCGCTTCAATACCAGCCAACAAGTGCCTAGGTGGCACAGTGTAGATGGGTCTTAGTTGCGGACTTCTACCCTTTTGAGTGTTTTCCTATTTTCAAGTTCAAGAATGTTTCAATGGATCTAGAATTAACTTCGGTTTCCTTTTGCACCATTTTCTTCCCCAAACTCCTATGACTGTGAGCTAGCAGACTACTGGTTTTTGAAGGTGGCTCATGGTGCACGAGGACCGGAGGATCCTCGCTTCAATACCAGTCAACAAGTTGCCTAGTTGGCACAGTGAAGACGGTTTTTAGTTGCGAACTTTGGTCCTTTTGGGTGTTTTTCCTATGTCCAAATCCTTAATAAGTTTCACCACATGTCTAAATCCAATAAAAGCGTCTGGTCATACAGGCGGGTGGTACTTTCTCTGGTAACCACAAGTCATGTTGTGCAAACAGACGGAGGTGTACAGAGATTACCATATCCGAGTGTGCGACTAGACGATCACCCTAAGGGATCAGATCGTATGCGTCCCGGGCACATCAGCAAATTGCTTAGCGTAGCATACTGCAGCTGAACTCGGGCGTAGGCGATGATCCGTTGGGAGATCTATCACCAAATACCCTCTTTTTCTTTAAAAATGTTCTTTTAACCCACAGGTCAAACGAGTTATGGTATCAAAACGGCGCATTACCGCGTTAATTAGGTCATCGAGCAAGGCTGCTTGTGACCGCCATCTCTACCTACCTGCCTTCCACTGATCATAACGAAGCAATGGTAAAAGTCCGTTAGCAAAACTTCTTACGCAGGGTCAAGCGTGGAGAAAATCGCTGTATAAAAATGAAAAGTAAAAAACCTGTATAAAACATTTACGCTTTAATAATACTACCAAAACAAAAAACAACATTTTTGGCATTTGATGTTCTTTTATAATAGCTTTATTAATATTTCTTTATGTCAAATTTGTCATTTATTGAATTATTTGAAATTTCCGAAATTTATTAAAAATAGTGTGGTATAACATAAAGTTTTTGTGCAATGTCATGAGTATGTGTAAATTCCTATTCAGTGATACTTATTTTAGTGGATTTGACTATTTTATAAATGAGAAAAAAGGAGTTTGACAACAGAAATAATATATATGATAGGGTCTTCGCTCTTGAAGTTGCTTTTAAAATGGAGATGTTTGGCGATCGCTGATAGCTTGCGTCAGTTTTGGCTTCCTCTCTCGATTTTACCACTGATGGTTGGCGTTGCCATCACGGTTCCCTGTAAACTCCTAAAGGGCTTCTGTTATAAGCGGAACAGATCGATTTTTTTATGGTTTAACGAACAAAAATTTTAAAATCTTACAGCCGTATCTATAAAATTATCTTAAAATGCCTTTTAGAGGTTATTTAGTTAAGCTTGCTTAAATATTAAAGTTGCCTTTAAATCACGTTACTTAAATTTGTATCTATAATCAATATATTGCGTAGCCTTTAAACGCTTTGATGGTGTTTAAGTTAAGAAGTGTTTAAGTTACGTTGCTTAAATGTGGAAATTGATTATAGATACCGATTTCACACTTAAGTGATATTTAGAGGTAGTTTAGAGTTAAGAAGCCTTTAAAATTTCTTTATAGATTCGGCTGTTAATCTTTAATAAAATGTTACCAAAATAATTTTTTACTGAATTTATCATTTTATTTACTACATTTACAAATGTTAATTTTTTTTTTTTGTTTTATTTTCAGGTAAGTGAAATCTTAATTCAAGTCTAAAAATCGTATAAATGGTGAACAGTAGGTAACCTTTTTGACTGTAGTGTAACAAATACACTAAATGGTGAACATGTAAGTAAAAATTTTAATTTTATTTTAAATAGGAGGAAGAATTATAAATCACAAATAAACATACTGTGCGTTTTAAGTATAAAGTCTGGAATCATAATAAAAATTGTTTAAAAAAGACTATTTTCGCATATACGTTATAGACTTATTTCGTCTAGAAAATGATTGTAATACCGTCGGGATCTTATAGTTTTTTTTTTTTTTTTTGATGATAAAAGACCTTTTTTCGATCCCCATTATTGAAGATTGTCAAGTTTGGGCTATGTTTTTGAGTTCCGTTAGAGGTTTCTACTCAATTCGAGTAAAACATCGACCTTTTTGTGTGGTGGATTAAGTCTTTTGTTTTAATTCTACAACAAAAACCAAATCGAACGAAAGGAAGTGTAATAATTTAGTATATTCTTAGTAAATCCGTTAATAGCACTTGTCCTTGGTAGAGAGTTAGTGACGGATTAACTTAAATGCATTTTCCGCATTTCATACAAGGATAAAACCTTGTCTATTAAAACGAATAATAAAGTAATTTTATATTTCTTAATCTAACGGGGAACAAGTAGGGCCAGTTTAATAAAATCAATCTAAACTTTTTTATATAATATTAGAAACTTTGTCGTACTATACTACTCTTGAAAGTGTTTTGAATGACATAAAATCTAAATAACTAAACAGAAATGTAGGAAATTAAATGTTCTATAAAAAGTATCTAAAGTGATTTTGGTTTGGATGGACGTTGGGTGAGAAAAACTTGAAAAACCATTTTTAAAATCGAAAATTTGTTGATTTTTCAACAAAAACTATTTATAGGAAGAAGATATAAAATAAAAATTAAGACAAAAATTGTAGAGACCATGTTAACCTAAAAAAGTAAATAAATATAACTACTCTACGACTAATAGCAGTTGAGAAAATTGAGTAAACACTTTTAAACACCTTTTTTTCAAAATTGCGGAAGATGCAGAGGGTTATTTTATTGGAAAATTGTGGTTTCAGAATCCCCAAGAGGTACTCTTTAAAATTAAACAATAAAGTACTCCTCCCGAATTTTCGTAGATATTTTCGTGTGTTTTGGATAATTTGATTGGACTTTAGAGCGGCTTGTTCAAAAAAAAATAGTTTTTATATACAAATACACTCCAATTCACTCGTTTAAATAAAGATTTTTTTCAATAAACTTTTAACAATTTCTCTATAACCTTTTATAATTTTGACAAATCTAATTATAGAATTTATTAAGTGTAATATGGGGATTAAGATTCAGGAAGAATTTTGAATCCTCCTAAATTTTTTTTAGTCTTATGGCTCTTTGAACAATTTTAGTCAAAAAATCGACCTTATTTTGTGTGTCATTCGTTTAAATTTACCTTGAAAAACAACCGAGTAGCTCAGAAAATCGTTGAAAATAGTATAGAAACAAATCAAATAATCAACAGTTAAAGACATTTTTTCATGAATGTAACAATTTTGCCAAAAGGAAGTGTTCTAACCGAAGAGAAAAATTCTCAAACTCGAGACTATCAGGACAATGGTCATAGCAGTCGGTGTGAAGGTCACAACATTGGACTTAGTATGCAGCGACCTTCGATATAGGGAAAACGATGAAAAAACAACAAACCGCTAGCGAACATGGCTACATCAACTCAAGAAAGACAACGCATACTCTGAAAAGTCAACATTATCAGTTAGCAAAATCAATGGTAAAACCGTAGTTAAAGCCACCAAAAATGCTTTTTATCAGATTGTCCGGAGGCCACACATTTTAACCATCTGAAAACTTAAAAAGATCCACCGAAATCAGGCTGGTATAGATCTTATTCGTGGGCTTTTAAAGTTGATTTAAACTGGGTATTGCGCCTCATGCCATTAAATGGACTCCCTTCTTGTGTCTACTACCCAAGCCAATTTTTTCTTTTCGCATGTCATGTTAATAGAAGGTATACCCGTTGGGACCATCCAAATTAAACTTATTTTTTTAGTAAGAACCACCTGATGCCATTATCTTTCACACCGTATTTTGTATTAAGGCGCAGTTTAACTCAACTTTAAAAGCTCACGAAACAGATCTGTTCCAGTCTGATTTTGGTGGATCTTTTTAAGTTTTCAAGACATTGAAATTTGAAAAAATATTAATATTTTCTTAAAATCCTGAAAATAATTTTCAAAAAAAATATACATACATTTTCAAAAATCCAAAAAAAAATATTTTTTTATATGGGTTAGTTGTATATTTTTGGAGCTTATACCTACTATATGACAGCTTTAAAACAAACGGATACTAAGAATCTTCAATTCGGCGATAATTAGTGGGTATCTTGTGTTAAAGTTGCATACACGTTGCAATATTGTGTTATTTTATCAAAGCCGAATTTTTGACATGTCTTAACTTAATTTGGCACTTGCTAGACATCTACCGTGGGGTCTAACGTCAACCAGATTCCCCATCAGCCCTATATCTACAACCATACATCATCAGCCAACGTTTTAAAACAGCTTATATAAGCGATCAAATCGCGTCATAGTATGAAAGAACTATTATTTTGACAGTTTTAAGGATACGTAAGGCCTCACTTTAGGCGTCTGGCTGAGTGGGAAATATTGTTAAACATATAAAGATAATATAAATTTAGCTTTGATATACTGTAACGTAAATGGCACGATTAGTTAAACAGATTTTAAGTGTCTAGCTGGCGTTAGGCCCTACTATATGTAGATGTATGGTAAGTGTCAAATAAAGAAAAAAAAAATAAATTAACGCAATATTGCAACATTTGTGTGCAACTTTAGATCACGCTACCACCTAATTGTCCCCAGATTGGAGATTCCGGCCATTCGTTCTTAGCTACCAAACCATATGTTCACAGAAAATCTTAGCTCTGATAAAATAACGTATTACCGACTGGCGGCCTGGGCTCTTGCTCTACACATTTACCGCATGTAAAAGGCAAACAACTCTACACAAGAACATAATAAAAAAAATGAAAACAGCAATAATAAAACAAACAGTTTTTAAGGGTAAACCCCTATTCTATTCCTTAAGTTAAAAGACTTTAGGTCTTACAAAAATGAACAAAAAAACCTTTTTTAGTGGTAAAATTGCTTTCTGCTTCATTAAATGTTTACTTGCGATATACTAGGTACCATAGGGTAATTAAATTGATTGAAATTGAACACGTGAAACCCGAAAGCTTATTAAAGCTTATATTTTATACACCTTAATGTTTTCACTACTTAAGCTTAATTGTTTTTACAAAACGATATTATTAAATTTACGCGATATATACGAAAACATAAAATGAGAAGAAAAACAATTAAAACACGCGTCTGTATGCATTTCGGGTTGTTTGCAACCCATCATCAGCATCACGACTGGTCAAGATAGTGCAGATCTTTGTAGAATTAAGTTAGATGAGAGAAAACAGAATCGATGATATATTGTATAAAATAGCTTTCATATGCATCTAGTTTTCTCTCATCGGTTTTTACACTGACATTATTAATGTTTATATTGGAATGGTTTAAATTTATAACAATGTTCTGCGATCGCGGAAAACTAAGTTTTGTTTTATATATGAACTATGTATGTTCCTTGAACCTTTTTTCTATTGTGCGTTTTGTTTGACCATTATACACTTTTTCACAGTCTCCGCTTTGAATCGCATGTATGCCAGATTTTTTTATTTGAAAATACAAGGTCAACATTATGGTCCTAAACATTTTCAAAAATGTTTGTTGTAATTTCTGGCACATAACACATAGAAGCAGGTTTCATTTCACTCTTTTTTGAATTTTTGCAAATATAACGTTGACAGGTTTAATTTTTTGATTTTATTTGAATGCTTTAAATTAATTTTATCTATTAATTTTTATTTTTCAGTGTATTCTTAAGATAATTTGAATTAGTAAATTAAGTTTTTCAAAAGTGAATAAAAAATAACCTTAAGACTGTGGTTCGTATGTATTTATGAACATAATTACCGTTTTTCATAGTATTAATCCCGATTATTAGATTAACTAGTCATCATATGCAATTTTTGATGGTACATTTGACCTTATTGTACCAAAAACATATACAATGATACGCCACATGAGTGTATAAACAGGTATACCCTATTACGTCAAATAATGTGCAGCCATTTTTAATAATCTGCCATATTGGATGAACGCGTCATCGTAGAGTGGTAGACTTTTCACCAACATGTTCTATGAAAAATTTCCAATAAGACCTCATTCACAGAAATAGTATTGCAATTAGTTCTAGGTAAGCCGGTTTTTTTACCTAATTTTTCTAGACTACTGCTAACGGCACCTAACTTTATTCTCAAAAGATCTGCAGTATCTGGACTGGAGTCTGGACCAGTCGTGACGGTGATGATGGGTTGCAAACAACCCGAAATGCATAAAGGTGCGTGTTTTCATTGTTTTTCTTCTCGTTTTATGTTTTCGTGTATATCGTGCATTTTAATAATATCGTTTTAAGCAATTAAGCTTAAGTAGTGACAATATTAAGGTGTATAAAATATAAACTTTAATAAACTATAAGGTAAGTTTTGGATTCGTAAATAAAATTGAACTCGAGATAACAACTTACCCTTCGACTTATGGGTTTTAGGGGATTACCTAGAAGGGAAATTCAAATTTTGTAAGCTCAAAAAATAAAGGTACCTACCACACAACCAATGTATAAAAACGTATTTATTTCAAAAACAGCTCAAAAGATTTTAACAAAAAAAAAAAAAAAAACACCGAGTTACTATAACGAAAATGGTCAAAATTTTGGTAGAATCAAATTTACCAATAACGGTTATTAGCTCATTTAATCAAGTCATATAATCGAGTTTTTGATTTTAAAATTTCTTGTTTATGTCTTAACTGACTTCAACCAAATTTCTTATGCCTATTTTAGTTAAAACAATTTTGCATACAAAAATGTAATAAAATATGTTTTTGATTTTTAAAAATATATTGACATTTTATTTTGAAAATTCAATATCTTCAAAACGGTTCAATGCATTTTTTTTTTTAATTTTGTGTAATATTGTATTTTAATAAATATTAAAAGTTGGCATACCAAATTTTATTTTTAAAAATGTTCAAAATTTGTGTATGTATATGAAAACAAATATTTTGCATGAAAACCACTCTAACGATTTTGATTTCTTTCACAATCTCAGAAAACAGATGGCATACTTTTTTTTGAGCCCTAGTTTCTTAAAATTGTATTTTTAGCTATTGAAATACTAAATTTATAAAAAGTTACAGAAAAATTTGTATTTAAACTTTTCTTAACACGACATTATTATATTATTGATTTAATTACGTTCATTGTCAATTTCTAGCTAAGTTGAAGTTGTAAGCTACGAGAGCATGTTTGTGCGATGCAGTCATGCACTTTGATTTGAATTAATGTAGCCTCTCCCACCTAAAATAAATAGGTTGAAAAATCCGCGTCTCGATACAAGCTACACGCTCCAGCTTTTTTAATCTCAGTTCATTGGAGTATTTATATTGATGCACATGAACAATAATTATCAATTTGTATGTTTGGTAACTATATTATACTGATATATGTACATGTAAGTACTGATATGAGATAATTTTTCAAATTAATCATTGTTTGATTTTTGTCAAAACTTGTTTGTATGTGTTGTATGTATTGAAGTCAGTTGTATGTGTCAATACGTCTTCAACATCGATGACGTATTTAAACTTGACAATAAAAGAACTACAGCAGCAGTTTTGGAAAGTGTCCGAGTAGTCTGCGAATATTTTGATACTTGCATTTGGTGTGTTATTGATGCTTGGGTTTTCTGCTGTTTTTATTTCCTTACAAGCTGTTTTCTTTCATACATTCGCTTTTTTGTATAGAAGATATTTTCATTTTTGTATAGGTATGCCGTTGTTGGCATAAAATAAAAACTCAAAAACACGAAAGAAATTTCTTAAATTGTTTTGAAAATGTTAGTAAATAGGTCTTATTTTTTTCATGGAGAATTTTGTATCTATAAACTTCTACTACTACCTAAGTTAGCTTTAGTAATCGTATTAAATATTTGGATTACAAATTTCTTTGGTTTGTTTTCAAAGGCAAAAGCAAAGTTGTTGTTTCAGGTTCTGTTGGTTGATTCAAATGAAATGTGAGGCTTTTTCACCCACTATGCGCTGCAATGAAATCGAAGTCAAAAGCTCAAAGCGTCAAAGCTTTTTCCATATCTATACTCTTCACCTCTACAAATAATATACGTTAAAAAAACCTTTAGAAGAAAAACTTTTCAAATGGGATACTGTTATTGGTTTTTCATGTTTATAGTTATGAGGATTTTGTTGCTTCTTGGACAGGCATTCCTCCCACTCATAAACATTCGCATATTTTATTTTGCTTGAAACTAGGATAAGATTAATTCAATAGAAAGAAGGTATATCATTACAGTTTTTAATTACTTAAAATTAATCATTACAGTTTTTAATTACTTAAAATTAATGTCAGTTAAGTATAGTGTATGTATGTACAAAATATATCATGTAAATATATTTTTGTTTTGAAAGATACCCAACCTTAAAAGGAGTCTGATTTATTTTTGGAGTCGCAAACGATTTTCCATTCAACATTCGAATTATTTATTGTGCTATACATAATAAAGATACTTTTAGTAGGTTGGTAATCAATTTTATGTAATTTAATATAAAACCGAGCGTTTTGTTTATTATCTATCTTTGTTCAAAATCAATAGGTGTATAGAAAACAGAGAAAACAGAGGAATTATTGCCAAAAAGAAATAAGAACACATGAGGATGAATCGAATTGGATAATGGAATAACGTCCATTAGAAAACTTTATTGGACTTGATATAGTCTGGGTTCTCTTAAAACGGATTGTTGTTCCGTGTATGTAGGTGATGGCGAAAAAGCAAGTGTAAAGTTGATTAATAAGTTTTTCCAAATTGCTTGTGTTCGTGAAGGATTTCTTACGATAGTAATAAAGAAAAAGTATTTTTTATTTCTAAATAAAAGAACAGTCGTTGTTTTTCGAAAGTACCTACTCTTAAACATTTTAATATTAATAAATCAAACAAAATTCGATGATTTAAGTCAAAAAGGGTAAGCTAAGCTGAGTTTGAAAATTTGTAATGAGTGTAAAAGGTTCATTTCATTTTTGAGGTAACCGTTCCATAGATTATACGCCTTTATACTAAAATAATACTATTATGTACAAAATTCCATTTAATTTATTTAATAAATAAGGTAATGATTTCTATGTTGAAAGTGTACCAATTATGAAATATCCTCCTAATATGGAATAGTGCAATATTCTGAAAACCACTTTTTGTACGCATCTGTTAATTTCAGTTAAAGCTTTATTTTTATGCAAATATTCGTTGTTATTATCCTTGTGGACATAGATGGCCTTATGGGTGCGCAATTATTAAAAGTATTTTTTTGGTTAAGTGCTTCACTTATTATTATAAGTTAATTTGTCTTATATTTTGCTATGGACTTAACTTAAAATATTTTTTTTTTCTCGTGCTATTAGTAAAAACCTCAACCTTTCGTATAACTAAAAGTATTCAGGCAATATCAGTTCAATAATAAGTAAACTTTTACATAGTTCAATCAATATCCTTGTTCCTAATATGGAATATCAGTGTGTTCTAAAATATGGGATATATATTTCCATATTCTATATTGGAGACCGGCTTAGATATTTATATAAATTCTGCAAACTATTAAATAACCGCCACCAATAGTATCAAGTAGATTGGTCTAGCACAGAATCTAAAAATTTTGTTAGTAATTTCTGAACAAATTTTAACGTATAGAATGGTATCTTCCATACAAAATCATTAGTGGTCCATATAAGGGTCACTTTTTTAAATGTTTTCATTTTGAGTTTTTTTTTTCCTTTTTATTAATTTTATGGATTATACTAATGTTTATAAATTTTGATTCTGATTTTTAACTAAGTATATAGTATTTTTAACAACATCTATTTAAAAAAATGAATAAAATTTGCCTTTTTTGTGTTTAAAAATGTTTTTATATTTTGATATTCTTTAATCGGTACACTTCCTTTACTACTTCACTGACTAAACTTTGGCGATCTGTGTACTCTGCACAATTTTGCAGAGAACTTAGATTATATTTTTTTTGTCTTGAACAATATTGTTCAATATCTATTACTTTGTACATACGTAGGTGCATGCAGATGTATTTATTCTGAGAAATGTTCTCTCTAGTTTGAATGAATAGAACGATAGGAAAGAATGTTCGTCGGCAATGTTGATAGAAAATATGCTGTTTATTGTCTCTAAAAATTATCATTCAATCTAAATTTAACTTGCGTTTAGACTTACATTATTTAGCTTCTCGATTTTGTTGTACATAGCTGTCAAATAACATAGCTGTACCATCCGTGTAACTGCCGTGTCGCATAACATTATGTGGGAAATTAGAATTTTACTACTTAACTCGTTTCTTGTCTGATCTGATTATGTCCTGTGTTTTTTGACGTATTACATAATTAACCGCCAACAAACAAAATAGCGGGTGAAAATAAAAATTTTAAAAAATTAGAGAATTATTTTGGCATCATTTGGAGCAGATTTAGGCCCATCCAAAATGAAGTTTTTTTCTAACGAGCACCCTGATGGAAAAAAAAGTAGAATTTAATATAAAATTAAAAAAAAAAACTATGCATTTTGTTCTAAGATACCGCATGCATAGAAAAACAAGTTATCGCTTTTTAAGTTTTGGACGAAATATTACTTTAAATTCTTAGCAAAATCTTACTTTTTCGTGGGTAAGTCTTTCGTATCATTCCACACAAACCTTTTTTTTTTAGGATTGGCTTTACTAGTTCGTACTAAGGCTGGTTACCCTATTGTGATTTGCGATTGTTGATTGATAGTTGATAAGCAAGAAGTTTTCACAAATCTTTCATGCTGAGACTGCTGCTTACTAATATTTCGCATTTGATGTTACCTTAGCTTTGATGGAGTCAAATGTCGGCTTGGGCTACGTCAACAACGTCCAGGAATATATACAGAAACCTCAACCACCAATTTCCATCCGAAGTCAATTATTTCAGTAACGAATTGTCGTCCGAAGCTATAAGCTATACCCCTTATTTATAAAGAATAAATAGTTATTTCAGCTCCCGTGTTTAGGAAAACTACATAATGGAATAAAAATGTTCCGGACTCAAATAGAGCACTAAACAAATGCCTTTGGTTTGAGTCCAGAAAATTCTCATTCCATGGTGTGGTTGTCCTAAACACGGGAGCTGAAATAACTATTTTTTTCTTTATAAATACGGGGGTATATTTTTAGCGCACGGGTTGAGATATTAAACCTAAACTTCATTCCCCATCGAGCTGATCTAACTCAACTTTGTAGTTTATGCAACAGAAGAGAAGCTGAAGATATTAACCACTTCAACGCAATCTGTCCAATACAACAAGAGATCCGTCGGTTACATTTGAACGCGAGCTTTCTGTCTCCAAACAGACCTGACGAAATTTTAAATGGGATGGTCTACCTTATACAAGTACATGCATTAAGTTTTCGTAACAGTTTCTTAACTTGAATCATGAAGTCAAACCATTTATTGTAGTTTAAAACTATTATTTTTTGAGTTTCTTAACTTCTTACTTAAATACAGTATCTAGAATTGTCAAACTAGTTTATCAGGCAGCTCTTTAAAATGTATTTGAATTAAAACTTTAGATGATTTATGCATTTGTCACTTTAATTCTTTAAATTACTATATGTACATTTGTTAATTAATACTCAAATTTTACTTTTCTATATTTTCTTTTTTTTTATAATGAAATGTCATATCAGGCAGAATCGCCTGTCCTTATTCTTAAGTAAAAATATTGTAAAACCTATTTTATAAAATTAAGAATTTATATATCTATCTATCTATCTACATAGTTGATAAATATTGATATTTTGGATTTTTAAACTCAATTTACTGAAAATGTGATCAACTATTCATTGATATTTGTCAATTTTTTCATAATTCACAACGGTCTGCATTATTCCCAATGACAAAAACATTTTTCGGTTGCGTGGTTTAATATCGAATTTCAATATTTGTATATTGGTTCAATATTCTTCATTTTCTTCTTCATTTTTCGAATATTTGGCATCCAGAGACTTCTTACAAATACCCATAACTTTTCTGAAAAATTTAGGTCTGAATTTTGGGAGAGGCATGACATAACACTTATTTAATGATCTTCAACTCAACTTTTTTGTGCCCTCCAGGACCTTTGGGACCTCATTTGCATGAATTGTCTTTTCTTACATTTCGCCTTAGCAAATGTTAGCACATCATATTGTTCAATACCAATTCTGCTTCATATTGTTTTCTTTCCAGAATGTTAAACCTACAAACAACAAAATCAATTAATCAAAAAAAAAAAAAAAAATCCCCAAAACCATAGTACCTTCATTTTATTTATTTTACAAAATTTATTTAACAAAATACAAAACAAAATATTTTTACTAAATGTAAACCTGTCTTTTATACGATTTCCCGACAGCATGGACATTGCATTTTGCATTTTACTTTTTTTACAACGTCAATGAGTCAATGATGAATGCGCGAAAGCAACTTAACAATAATTCTTACAATAGAAAATAGAGACAAAGAATGTGTAGTAAAACTGTTTATTACAACAATTTATACAAAACAGTTACAGGTTTCTGGCTTCTTTCCTAAAGCCTAGTACTTACCTCTTTCTGAAATGAAAAATTAATGCGGTTCAAATTCACGTGAGTATTCATTATAAAACCATAATTGATTCTCAATGTGAATTTTCAGCCTAAGTTTTCTAATCTTTGATACTCACTTTGAATAAATTCAATTATTTGAAATATTATTATCAGAAAAATATATTAATAGACAAATGTCACACTTTTCTGTTTTTTAAGCTTAGTTCTCAGTTCAAGTGGAAATGAAATTTCTGTATAAAAGTGACATTTATTTCACAACGATCAAATTCATAACGGGAGCTGAGTACCCAAAATGTGAGAGCGAAAAATGAACCGGTTCAAAATTAATTTCATTTCATAATTTTCATTTCCTAACGTATGACCACTAGGAAAAAATAATTGAAGTTTGGAAAAGTGTGACATTTGTCAATAAATTAAAATAAAAGTTGTAATAATTGAATAAAAAATCCTTAAGAATTATTTTGGATCTTATGATCGTTTATTTTTGATTATCAAGTGTTACCGACAAGCCAAAAACCAAACTATGGAATTAAAATAGTCTTTTCAAGCATTTCAAGATTCTGTTAAGCTGTCAGGCAAATCAAATAATTTTTTTCATTCAAAGTAAGTACTAAAAATTTTTAAACTGAGGACTGAAATTTCACATGGATAATTAATAACGGTTTCACAATGCTTATTCACGTGAATTTCAAACCGGTTTTATTTTTCATTTCATTCAGAGGTGAGTACTAGGCTTCATAGTGGTCGTACATTAGGAAATGAAATTGATGTTGAACTGGTTCACTTTTCATTTGTGAATTTGGGTTCTCACCTCTCGTTTGGAATTCCATCGCAGTGAATAAGTGTCACTTTTATATAGAAATTTCATTTACACTCGAGTTTAGTAATAGGCTTAAGAAACATGAAAAGGAAAAATCAACCGAAATTTAGTTTCCCGCCTTTTTTTCCTAATAATATTATATGGCCTTTTTTACATTTCTGTAAATGGAAAAAACGCCAGAAAATTTTAAAGAAAAAATGCCTGAAAATCAGTCAGAAATGTATGTGTATGAAGAATTTTCTGGCGTTTAAAAAAAAAAAAATCAGGCGTAATTTCCGGGAGCCAAATGATCATATTATTTTAGGATTTTCTTGATTTTATGAAAAAGTTGGTTTCTTTATTTTTAATCGTTTTAAAAGTAACATTTATTAATATAAGAATTCCAAAGAGAACGTACTACATTTAATTTAAAAAAAATCAGTATGAACAAAATACATATTTTGTAGGTTCCATCCATCATATGTGTTCAATTGTTTTGACTTTGTTAAAATGGATTGCATAAAAAACTACTTATATTTTTGTATTTACATATTGAAATATATCCAACAATCTTACAATTGATTTTTTGTTCAAATGCAAACATTTCTTTAAGCTGTTTTTACTCTACGCCGCCGCCCATGATAAGTATTCATGCAACTTTGTTTTTCTAAAACCCACTTAAGCTTTATATGGTTGATCAATCATTTATCTAGAATTGTTCTTGACTGAGCTTTCCGCGTTGTCAATGATAAATGACACATGACAACTCATTCATAAATTCATCTTAATTCAATTCGCGGACGGAAATGATAAATTAAGTATATTTGCCGGAAGTTCAATAGGTGACAAAATATGAAAACAATAAAATGACCGAGAGCATGGATTCGTTTCTCTATTTATACATGTATCTACTTTGATCATGATGGTTTTATGAAAGAATCGCGTTTACGTTTTTCATTAAAGCCTTCGACCTGATATGATACGAAAAAAGGGATGTAATTATGTCAAACATCATAATATCTGAATTACACATACATATCATATTATGTGCGTGTGTTAAATGTATCAATTCGTTTTTAAGTTGCTTATTCGATAAAACAAACCTTACCGAAAGACACATATTGTACAACGAGTACAATTAAGGGTCAGTGAATGTTGATTGGGTTCGTCATTATGACGACGAACGGTGACGGCGATCACAATAATCAACATTGACGCGGATATCATCGGCAATTGTTGTTTTTTGTTTATTCAAGTGAAGCTGGGGAGAATAATAAAATTAACCTTTATGATGTAAATGCGTGTTAATTAATGAGTTTTTTTTCTTTGTAATTAGATTCATTGGTTATACGGACAGAAAAATTGTTTTATGGATTCAATTACTATGATTTAAAAGCTTTACGATTATTTGTTTCATTTAAGTATTTAATCAAATTAATCAGACTAGACAGACAGTGTAAAATCGTGGCGTCATTAAGTGTTTTTTTTTTGTAAAATTAAGATCTATTTAGTATGTACTTGTAAATACATGTACATTGTACACACTCATGCTACGAATATGTGTACATCTAAACAAATGTTTATTTTTAGTAAATAGGAAATTTTATAGCATGTGAATTATTTTGACTATGAAAATATATTCGAAACAAAACATGGAACAGGATTTTTGTAGATACGCACTTAAAATTGTTGAATTTCATATTATTGTAATAACAATCACACCAAAAACATAAATGTTAAAAAAGTAGCCAAGTTCTTCTGTGTACAAACACCTTTGGAGCCATAAAAAGTAGTGAGATCTAAAAGTACTAGGGCTGGCCACGAGACGAGAAAAGTCTCGGTCTCGCCGTCATGCGAGACTGAGACAAGACGAGACGAGACTGCCTTTTAAGCAACCGAGACGAGACTGTATATTTGAACCGAAATTTACAGATAGTCTAATAAATTAAATAAACCCAATTTCAGATAAATATTTATTTTTTCTGCACATATACAAACTATAATCGAAAATATTTCGTTCCAATAATCAACATGTTGTCCGGAAATCGTATTTTTAGGAGACGAGACCGAGACGAGACTTAATTAAACGAAACCGAAACGAGACCGAGACTTAAAAAGTCTCGCAGAGTCTCGTCTCGTAGCCAGCCCTAAAAAGTACGATAAGTTCTAAGTTCGTTAATGTTAAATATTAAATATTTTAGTAGAGTAATATGGAAGAACATCAAAATTATCAGAGAAAGCTGTCACTTAATGATAACTGACTTAAATTCAGTTGGTTTACTAGTCAAGTTTTCATTTTAAAATTGAGTAGTTAGGTAATAAAATAAAACTTGCCAAGTAAACCAACTTAATTTAATTCAGTTATCATTAAGTAACAGATTTCTCTGATAATTTTGAGGTTCTTCCATATTCCTCTACTAAAATATTTGACATTTAACATTAACGAACTTAGAACTTGGCGTACTTTTAGATATCACTACTTTTTATGGCCGACTTGTTACGCAAAGGTGTTTGTACATATAAGAACTTGGCTACTTTTTTTACATTTATGTTTTTGGTGTGATTTCACTGCTTTTTGCAAAGGTTCTTTTTATCAGGAAAAGTGGGTGGAATAAACGCCCAATAAGAGCCTCGTAATGAAAAGGGTTTTTAATTCCTACCTTTTGTATGTACTACACCTAACCTTACCTAACTTCCCCTCTACCAATTTTCATAAGCTAGAAGTGCTCCATTGAAATGATAATAATTGATAAGAAGTGGGTGGATAAAACGTCCCCGCATGAAAAATTTCATGATTTAAACCTATCCTTTTTATACACCTGAAAACCGCTTTACCAAATTTCATCATTCTGCACCAATCGGAAGTGATCTCAATATATTTAATATTAATTCTGTAAAAATGGGTTGTTGCCACGCCCACTGAATGATAAATCAGACATTTTTAACTTTCCATTTGCTTGAATGTAAAGTCCTATTGCTCTTCCAAATTTCATCATTCTACGACAATCAGAAGTTGAATGGGTGGGTGCCACGCCCCTCAATGGATAATTTAAAATTCTCTAATACCTCCTTTGTTCTGACCACATGATCTACCAGTCTACAAAATTTTATTATTCTGCAACAATCCAAAGTTATCCATATAATTAATAACAATTCTGAGAAAATGGGCGGATGCCACGCCCTCTGAATGTAAAATCATTAAGCCCCACCGCTGTAACAAATTTCATCATTCCACGACAACCAGAAGTGCTCCAAATAATTTATATCAATTCTATGAAAATGGGCGGATACCACGCCCCTTGATTGAAAAATCTCAAGTTTTAAAATTTTATCTTTGTCTGCACTTTAATCCCTACCGCTGTACCAAATGTCATCATTCCACGACAATCACAACTGCTCCAAATAATTTATATCAATTCTATGAAAATGGGCAGATACCACGCCCCCTGAATGAAAAATCTCAAATTTTAAAATTGTGCTCCTGCCTTCACTTTAAGCCCTGCAGCTGAACCAAATTTCATCATTCTACGACAATCAGAAGTGCTCCAAATAATTTATATCAATTCTATGAAAATGGGCGGGTACCACGCCCCCTGAATTCGACTTTTTCCTTTGTGTACACCACAGGGCCTACTGTTGTGTGAAATTAAAAGATTCTACGATGTCGGGAAGTGCTCCATAATTTTAATGATCTGTCAGTGAGTGAGTGAGTCAGTGAATCAGAAAGTCAGTCAGTCAGTTACGGTTTTTGCGATTTTTGAAGTCTTATATCTTGGCAGCCACTTATGCTATTGAATTGAAATTTGGTGAGTTGCCTAAACCTGGTGATCTTAGCAAATGCTGCGAGTTTGACTGACTTTATTAGTACTGAAGTTAGAGGGGGGTCGAAAATAGCCTGAGTTTGATCCTGTAAAAAGGGTGTAGTGCCAGAACTTGGCTGGGCACTACCGTGCCCTTTGATAATTTATCGCGATATTCTCATTTCATCTACAGTTTAAAGAATTTATAAATATAATATAAGCAAATCTGATCAATACAAATTAAAACTGTTCGACTTATTGGTTTGGTGACGATAGCCTTTCTTGTTGACGTGTTAGACTACTGGTTATTTTTCTTTATGTTCAGGTTAAAAAGAAAGTTCAGTTTTTTTTTTTGATTTGAGTGTAAAAACTAGGAAAAGAATATAAGTAAAACTTTTTTTTTTATTTTTGCTTGATATTTGTGTTAGTCGCTATAATCAGAGATGAAAAAAAAAATTATAAATTTTGTAAACTGCTAAATTTAATGTTTTTTGAAACACCCCTTTTTGCAAACTTTTTCTACTTTACATTGAGTAGAAAAAAAAATTTCAAAAGTTGTCAAGCCAAACTGGATGGATAATGAATCCTTATATATCTCTTTACTTACAATCAAAAACTGAGCTGCATTGAGTTGCATAGAGCTGAGCTAGAGAGATTTGATTTGAAGAATTCAGTAATTTTTTCTGAGTTTTTTTTTTTGTCAAGTGCAAAAAAAAAAATCATGGAAAATATTATTTTTTTTGTCTTGCAGGTATAAGTTTTTGTTTTAAAATTAAAAAGTTTTGGAATTTAGAAGGAAAACATATTTTATGCTTACTTACCTATGTTTTTTAAAACGGTTTTAGTTTTTTTCTTGTAACCCCTAATAAAACTTTTAAGTAGGAATGTTTTTGATTTCGGGTATGATTAATTATTCTCAGGTTTTTGGTGGATAAGGGTTTTTAACCTGATTAGAATAAACAGATAGGTAAACAGATAACCTTATTGGAATGTCATAAAATTGAATATTTTTAGTGCAGGTTTTAAGCTATAAAAAGATAAAACAATGTGATGAAACAATCATTGAAAACTTGAACGAACGATCGAGCAGTTGTATAAGGAAAAATTATTTAATGGATATACCATACAATACTTTGTTTGAATTTTTTTTTTAAAGTTGATAGTACTGACGAGTTTTTTTCTGCCGAAATAAGTGAACACCAGCTATCCGGTGAAAATTTACCGGAAAATGAAGAAAAATTAAGACACTTTCATTGCGCTACTAAGAAAAGATAGGTCGCAGCCCATAGATCGAGATTAAATTTCATAAACAAAAATGAAAAATGGTTATCTTCATCTCTCCATATCAATACCGGACAAACAGAAGTAATGTGTGATCCCCCAACTTCATCAAGGTCACCAAGAGGTAGGCCAAGGAAGTCAGTTAATGAGTGCTCAACATTCACAAAAAAATAAAAACTAATCAATGCAACAGAGGAGATAAGTACTGCAAATCTCTCTGATGCATTAGTGATAAGATATAATAAAGACCATGAAAAGGCGAAGAGTGATGTGATCAAGGCAATTTCTACTGCAAGTTCACTTCGAGTCAAAAGAGTCAAGGAAAGCATTGGATCCCATAAAATATACTTATGAAAATGCATTAGCTTTGTTTATGGATTTGGGTCTATCGCGCGAGCTTGGACTTGATGTGGATAAACCAAAGCAAGGATTTGGAAATAGCAATGATGGGAACACTTCAAGGAGTCTGCGGCAACTGCTCGAATAACTGAAGTCAATGGAGAGGTTATAACTAGGATCCAAATAATACTTAATGTTTTGAATTGCAGGGAAGTAGTGAATACAGTTAAATTTGGAGAGTACACCAAAAAAACCGCAGAGCTATTGAAACAAAAGTTCCCTCAAAAACAACTCACACCTACTCTTCATAAAATTTTGGTTCATAGCCAACATATTATCGAATACCAATCTCTGCCACTTGGAGAATTGTCAGAAGAAGCACAGGAGTCCAAAAATAAAAACTACAAGAAATACAGATATCTAAATACGTGTAAGGTTTTAAGAATTCGTCAGAATGAAGACCTATTTAACATGCTAGCTATCTCATCGGATCCACTAATTTCTTTCTTAAGACATGTAAGAAACCAAAAAGATCTGAAAGCACAATACTCACCGGAAATGATAAGCATTACCCCGGACTAAGATGATAGTTTCCAAGAAATCTAATGTTTATATGTAAATTTTTGTGCCTTTTATTTTTTTTTCTACTTTTTGAACTGTAATCTATCAATAAAATACTTTAATAATGTACTCTTTTATAAAAAAAAAGTAAAAAAATAAAAAATCAATTTTTAAAAAAAAGGGTTTTTTCCCACTGTTTCACTCAAATTGGTTTGTTTTCTCTTTTCTCCACCGTTTCACTTAACTACACTCAAATAACTTCATGAATTAATTTTCAACCTTTTTTAGAATTAACTACCAATTATGTTAACCACCTTAACTAAAACTTCATATTTCAACAGCAAATTCTGAAACACCCTGTACAATTTGTTTTTTTTTAAATTAACTCCTCACCATTATTATAGCCTTGGAAATTTCCTTGAAGATAAAAAAAAAATTGTGTCGATATCTTTATTCGTTTAAGAGTTATGATTCTTGCAACCAAAAAAGTGCCCCACCGCGTTACCATTCACCTATTAGGTGCTATTATATAAATGTTACGGAAATGACAAAACTATAATTTGTCTTAACTTTTTAGACACAAAACTATTATAAATAATGAAAGACGTCACGAATATCACCTCATAATCTCTTACATACTTTAAAACTATACCCACGACACTGCTTCTGCTTACCCATTTTTTGTTTAATGCATTAATAATAGGTACAATTTGATTGATTTTATTCATAGTCAAAATTCTATAATCTGTCGGTCGATAATTTGCATTTAAATGGCTTCTCGGATTTCATTCAAATTTTGATTGCAGCAGGTACTTAACAGTTTAAATAATTTAGCATATATATTGTTAAAAAAATATATAATTTACTTTTTTATGAAAATTCAATACATATCTTGATGATTTTTATATTTTGTGTAAGTTGTGATCAAGATTTTGTCTCTTTTTTCTCAAACATTCAAGCAATTTTAAATATAAACGGCAACGAAAAGTAGCTTTTAATGGAGAATCAACGACTTTCGACACACAATTTTCATTTATTTATAAAAAACATTTTTTGTAGGTATCCTAATGCTTGTTTCTTTCTTTTTTTTAATCAAAATAAAATTAAAAAATACACTCGGTGAATCCCAAAATTAACTAACAACAACGTCAACATACGATCTATTCGTTACCTTACCTATAGGTATTTTCGCAATTATTAAAAAAATGTTTAATAACTTTGGAAAGCCTGCTTAATAGTATACGTAGGTTTCTAAATTTTTAAATTTTTCCAAAAGAGAAAGACTGTCAGTCAGGAATAACAATATCTAGTATTCGTTTTTAAATCTGGAAAAACAAAGTCTCGCAAATAAATAATCCAGCTTTCATAGCCTTGAAATTAAACATCTCGCACCGAAAAATCTCCCAATTTATCAACCGAAATATAGCATTAAAAAATATATACAATTAAATTCTCACAGATGAAAAAAAATGTTGGCTACATGAAATTTTGCCCAATTAAATATGGTCCCAAACATAAAATGAAAAATGGGTGGCCCAAAAAAGTATATAAGAAACAACAAAAACAAAAAAAAAAAAATAAAATTGGAGCCATTTTTCATGGTTTTGGCCTCTTTTTTCATTTTTATTTTTGGTGTAAAATTTCATTATGAAAAATGACCCAAACTTTGATTCTTAACAAAAATACAATTATGAGGGAGTTAAAATCCTTGAACCCGCGAAGCGGGCCATGTGAAGTGATTTTAAGGCTAAGAACTAAACTAACCTTTTAATATTAATGTAAATCTAATTAAAATAATCGTATTAAAAATGTTTCGCGTCGGTTTGGGAGAGCCTTAAAAGCACCTTGCACTTTTGTGACTGACTGTTGGTACTTGTCCAATTTTTCCCCGTTAAAGAAAATTTAGTTTTTCTCAAAAAAAGTTTCACAGAAAACCATTACACAATTTTAATTTTTGTTGTTGGATTAAATTATATTTAGGAGAAGACGAACAAAAAATAATAGAAAATATTGTTGTTGTAATTTCTTCAAAAAATCAAAAGACATGTACATATCTTTTTAATTAAAAAAGTACAAGTGACCTCGGCTCCCAGAAATTAACGTGTTTCGCCCAGATATGAGATCGGGTTCTTCAGTCAGTCTGTGATATCCTACTAAGACACACATTTTGGTCGATCTTTAAGGACTCTTATAAAAACCACAGCAAGAGGATGATGTGAATTTTATTATTCACCTAGAAAAATAATTTCCCGTGGTCAAGACGAAGAAATTTTAATATTAAAATACATATTAAAATCACTTCTGTTTTTTAGTGGAGCGAATAAATATAATACGTTAATTTCTGAAGTTGAGGTCACTTGTTCTTTTTAATTGAATTATATTCATTCGCACCACTTAAAACAGAAGTGATTTTAATATTTTATTTTCTTCGTCTTCATTGAGCTAAGCATTTGAAATATGTTTTTCAACATTTTTCTCTGTTCTTAGATAATACTCGTAGGTAAATGCACTTTTACATATGTATTTCATTTTTATTAAATAATGATAGATGGTAAATACCTACCATTGTTCGCAGAGCTAACACAAATTATTTATTTCACGTACTAAATGGAATCACCTCAAATCTTTAATTATCAAAATTGAAGCAAATCTCCCACCAGGAAGACGAGGAGACGTAATTGCTCGACTGTTTTCTTTCGCCCGCCGTAATGTCAGGTATATTTACATATATACAATACATAGACATGCGTATGCTTTAACTTTAGATTTTTTATTTTGATTGCGAGTGCAAAACTGCCCTACATACTATATAAATGAACACATAATTGGAAGCTAAAATTACCAACGCGGGAGCATTTATATTCTTCATAATATGGTGTACATATTGGTTATTTTTTGTTTCTGTTTACAAAACTAAATGTTGAATATGGAAATGTGGAAAAAGCCAAACAAGAAACTTTCCTTCACTCGCACATGCATGCACATACACTTTAACTTAATATTTATCACTGGACATCTATTTACATAACAACAAAGTAGAACAAAGAAAATATAAAAAATAAAAGACTAAATAGAGAATTTAAATCATAAAATGCAAAAAAAAAAAAACACAAGTAAAAATAAAACACGTAAAGAGCTCACACTCACGAGGCTCAGTTTTACATATATAAAGTACGGTATAATTCTTTAGGTAGCTATCAAAAGTGAACGCACTCGTGCTGTTTGTTTCTCTACCGGAAGTTGAGGTCGCACCTTTTTTGGAATGTTCATGTTTCATACAAATTGTAATGAAGCATTTAAAATGTTTGTTTTTGAGGAAAGATTTGCAATAAGAAATGTTAAGTATGTTTTTGGTTAAAAAAAAAATGTTTCTACAAATATAAGCCGTGTTTTTTGAGAGAGTGACTAGCTACTCAGTAAAAGTTTTAAACGGAAAACAAACAAATTTCTCTATAATAATTTATATTGTTATTGTTTTGCGTGTGAACATTTTGCTGAGTTGTTTTGTAATTAGAATTTAAATTTGAGTATCTTTAAATAATCCTCAATTATATTTCCTCCATTTTGTCTAGATTTTGTAAAGAATTTAGGTTTATTAATGTTTTAAATCCTATTTGTTCATTCATTCGTCGGTCGTTGGTCGCTCTCATGTGGGTAGTCCTTAAGAGCCCACAGAAAATGTTTGGGTGTGAACGAAAGCAAATATTCCTTTTGTTTTAAGATAAGTAGGTCCCTTACTATTCATATGCAAATATGAAAATATAGCATGTCGGGGTTGCGGCCTTTGTATGCAATACTGCATTTAAAGTGCATTGAATTAAATATGCAGTTTAGGAACTTAAAAATCATATTTAATAAAAGAGCTGAGTGCCCTAGACATGGCTATGGAGTCCAAAATATTTTCCGAAGAGCCAAATGGCTGCAAGACGTACTCATATCGTCAATCTTTAAATGCGTCTTGATGCTGACATTTGAACCAAAAGGTATTGAACCCCATATTCAAATAAAGGGCGCTCGGCTCTTTAATTAAATACAATTTTGAAGTTTCTACCCTTGGTACCTGCGGGTTTTAAGAAAGCAATCATTTTCAATGCAGCATTACATACAAAGGCCCCAAACCCGACATGCAAGACTTTCATTTTTGCATATGAATAGTAAGGACCTATCTTAACACAAAAGGAATTTTCGCTATCGTCCACACACCAAAAATTGCTGTGGGCCTCAGTCTATTATAATTGTTATTAAAAATGCTGAATTGTTTTTGATTACAAAATTAGTTTCTTTTTTTGAAGACAATATGTTCCAAACCACACACGAACGATGGTTCAACTGGAGAGTGCTATATTAAGCTCACACAACGTGAATGCATTTTCACTTGAATGATTGTTGTCGATACTTTGAACTTGTCTAACGAATTGATTAATTCAAAGGTGTTTTCTCGTGGTAACACTTGCAGTTAGGCTGCATAGTTTTCGCTCCGTCATATTTAACATTGAAGGTTTTGACTGAACAACAACCACTTGTGTTGGTTACCACCGAGTATTACATTTGACTGGAATTATTGCAATTTCATGGCTGCCACACCAATCATCAGATTCCTTTTAGTGGTGCTTAGTCTATAGTTCCAATTTTAATTTATAAATTGTTTTGCCTGGATTCTGGATTCGAACCTAGACCAAGCTACCTCAGAGGCCGATGCACTACCCATTGCACCACCAAGGTCACCTGATCGTGCCCATCCAAATGAAGGTTTTACTAATTAACAATTGCATTTGTACAACTAGCATTTTTACAAGCCACACATTAATTGATTGTTTTTATTTCAGAAAAAATCAATTTTACTTTTAACAAAAAAAATAAAATAAAACGTATTCATAGTCATATTCAAACTGTAGCTGTAACTGTAACATAGTTTAATTTTAATTTGTATTGTTGGTGATTACAATGTTTGGAGGCGAGTGATGAATTATTTAACTTATATTCTGATTAATACAGAATATTCAGAATATTAATTGTTGAATAAGTTCTGTTCTCGTCGATCCATTTGATTTCAAACTATATCTAATTAAAATATATTTATTTTATTTAAGAAATTGTTTTAAATAATTATTTTAAATTATATAAACTTTCCAAAAAAATAATAATAATGACAAAACTCCTGCCGCAAAAATCACCCTATCTTGTTTCGCATGTTCTTTAGGCATCACCTGAAAAATTAATAAAAAAAACCCACATATTCTAGAAACTGACGTTGTCTTGATTTTTAATTGGCTGTATCTCAAATTCAGTTTATTTAAAGAACTTTTCTACATTGTTTGCTCTGCATTGTGTAGTAAAACCAATGAAACAAAGGACCAACAATAAATTCAACTAAACCTCTTTTATGAACCATGTTCGACTCAATTCATACGGTTTGTCGATCTCGATCGATTTTAATTTTATTTCAAATTCACTTCGAACCAATCGTTTCCGGCTCATATACATATGTATGTACAGTACACACATATGAATACACACAAGTTACTACTGAAAACAACTAAAAACTAACACACGACCGACGATGATGCTCTCCACTCACATTCGTTTGAAAACCTTTATTCTTGTAGGAGTATGATACCCATTCACTTTAGTTCAGTTCAGTTGTCACTGAAGCACACATTTAATTTAAGCAGCAGTAACATATTCCTATAAACTCAAAGAGACGCCACTTGTGAAGGGAATTTTCCACATTCCACCTTTGGGTGTGTGTATTTTACCTTAAATATCCTAAATGGACTTGGTTTGGTTCCCACATTACCCACCCATATACCCTTATATTACGTTGATTTGGATTGTTTATTTTATTTTTATATAGAACGTTATAGCCCAGGCAAATTGTACTTTTTCTGCCAAAAAATCCAAGTGAAGGTTTATGTACGCAACTGTCTTTATTTTAGCATAAGAAATACTGTCGCGAAAGTCTATTGCCAAATCGTGTGCGCGTCAATTGTTATCCAAGGTTAAATGTCGAAAATATCAGTTTTACACATAAATCTCGGAAACGGTAAATGCTATCGAAAAGTGTTCCATACAAAACTTGTAGATTATGTCATTTGCCAACGAAAAAGTTATGACTATTTTTTACTTACGACCCACCGTTAGGAAGATATTGACATTTCAAAAAACGTAAAATGTCGGAAATGGTCGTTTTTCACCTATAACTTCTTAACGGTTCAAATTTTTGAAAACATCTGAATGCAAAGTTTGTACATTATCTTAATCTCTACAAGAAAAAATTATTATTTTTTTCTTAAAAACAACCGTTTTAAAGATATAATTTTTTAAGAGTTTGACAAACAGTTCAAATTTCTGGTTATTTGCTTTTTACTCTTAAAAACACAAGTTGTCGAAAAAAAATGGTACGCTCAATTTAAAGATCATAATATTCTCTTTAAAAAATATTAAAAATTTTTTCCACTGGAGTCATAAGTCGATATTGGTACTTTATTTATTAAGGCCCAGATTTTCAGTTGTGAGTTAAACCAGAGTTAGTTAACTCTGGAAATAGATTTGTCTACAGTTATGTCAAGAAACATTTCATATATGTGGGGAATGAATGCAGAAAGACTTTTAAAAAAGGGGGAACATTAAATATTTAAACCACAGTTAAATCCATAGTTAACTCACCATTTTTGGTGAGTTAACTCAGTTTTAACTTTAACCCCACACTGAGTACAAACCCACACTAAGTACAAAAACTTTTTAATACTATGAAATACGTACATGCATACATATGGATTTAGTATCACAGAATAAATAAATATATATGAATCAAATAAAAGCTTGCTAAGAGTTGTTCGCGCATCACGCGAAAACTATTGTATATTTTGAGACGCAGTATTTAAAACGTGTTTATAATATTGTGGTGGATATGCCCAGTTATGTAAACAACCACACATTAGTACAACTTTCCGCGCCATCTTTGAGTGAAATAAATAATTAAATCCATTACGGTTGGTGTCCAGGCTACTGGAATAATTGAACGAAACGAAAAAGAATCATCTAGCAGAGTCCAGAACCCTAGAAAATTCTAGAACCCTTTATTTCGGATATAAATACAGGGCCACCAGTCCAAAAGGGCAGTTTGATTTTGAAAGTGAATGAATAAATGTCAGTGTGAATAAAGAGTTGCATACTTGTGCTTGGTTATAATAAAAGAAGAAAGAAAAAGTATTTGAAATAAAAAGCGTTTTATTTTGTGAATTAATTGCAGTTTCAGTTTGAATAAAGGAAATAAGTTTTATTTGCGAACCCTTAGTAAAATACTACATTGGTGTCAGAAAAAGTGGAATAAAACTTATTTAATCTGTGAATTCAGATAATTGATGGTGAAAAAAACAAATTGATAAAGTGTGTAGATTAGTGAACAAATAAGAAAGGTGTTTGTGAAAAGTGACACACAAAAATATAAGAACAAAATAGAAAAAAAAAAATGGGTAAAATTGTGAATGCATTGAATTGTGTTGAACTTAAAGCAGAACTAAACAGACGGGGCCTTCCTACTGCTGGAACAAAAAACGACCTCATTATCCGTCTGCAGGAAGATTTAAGGCAACACGATGAAAATCCAGACACGTTTCTATTTGAAATTGAAATGCCGGAAGAGCAAGTAAGTACAAGCTTAGACATTTCTAGTATGATGGCACAGCTGCTCACCCAGTTTGAAGACCAACGAAAAGAGCAAAAGAATCTTCTAGAGGAACAACGCAACGAGCAAAGGAACCTTCTAGACGACCAGAAAAATCTAATCGAAAGTAAGCTAAATTCATTTGAAAATAAATTCATGGCTCTTGATGAACGTGTTGAAAACGTCGAAAAACAGTTCGAGAAATTTGAAGACAAAATGCAGAACTTTGCCAATGAATTAGATAAGGTTAGGAAAATGAAGGTAAGAGAGGGCAGTTGCGATTTTCCTAAGAAGAAGCATTAGCGTTCGCTCTGACTATGGAAGCATCAGAACAGGCTTCCTTTGGAGTTCATCGGGTAAGAGAACTTGAAGTTGAGGAATGTTCTTGCCAGAGAGCTGAATTCCATAGAAGTCAGCGAGAAGGACCTGCTCGATGCTGGAATTGCAACAAAACCGGACATCTCCAGCTCCAGTGCAGATTGCCACCAAGAAGATTCGCCTGTCAACATTGTGGAAACAGGAATTATACCCGCGAACAGGTAAGCAATAACATCATCGCTCCTGCTCGCCCTGGTATCGATGGGCCCAGAAACACAATCCAAGTCTCGCAGACTAAACGAAACAATAAGAGTCTGACATGACAGAGGACGCAACATTAAATGGCAAGAAACACGTGGCTACAATTGACACCGGTGCCACAGCCTCCATTGTACGGAGATACTTGGTCAAGATGACGTGGCTTCATAACACCAATAGCTACCGTCTTAAAACTGCGACAGGTGAGGCAGCAAGAGTATATGGAGAAGTTCGTCTTAAAATCCGTTTGGCAGAACTAGAGTTTTCGCATCTATTTTTGGTAGCAGATATATGTGATGAGTGCATAATTGGAATCGACTTCATGAAAGAGCACGGAGTGATTCTGGATATCGGTAAGCAAGTGTTGAAGTACCAAAATGTAGAGATTCCTATGGTTTATGGCACCGAAAACTCATCAACTCTAAGAACTGTCATCAAAGAAGACATATGCTTGCCTGCCTCTTCAGAAGTGTTTGTTTGGACGAAAATAGAGGGCGATCTAGGTAGCCATCGATACCTCATGGTGGAACCAGAGTCTGAGCAATCTTCCCAAAACATCATCTTAGGGAAGACTCTTGTGGAACCAAAGAGCTACATGGTACCCGTACGGATTCTGAACATCAAACCGTACGAGGTCAAACTCAAGAAAGGAGAAGTAATTGGAAAATGCGAATCTGTGACCGCAATTACTAAAATCACAGAAATGAACGCAGAAGAACCAATGGACCCCGGAAAATTCAGCTCCATGAAAGCCAAAATTGAGCAATCTAAGTCAACATCAGCTTAGTGTTGCTGGAAGCCTTCTTCATGAGTACACTGATATATTTTCTTCACCGAGTGGGCAGTATAGTCGAACACAACTGGTACGCTGCCAGAAAGTGTTATGACTCCTCCTGTACTTGAGAGCGTAAATGATTTCATGGGACAAATCTTCTTTCGCACTCGTGCAGTTGCTAGAGTTCTAAAAGATCTCGACGTACACAAATCCGCTGGCCCGGATAGTATCCCTCTCATTGTTCTGAAGAGGTGTTCTTCAACGCTGGCAAAACCACTGCGTAAGCTTTTCCATCTGTCCTATTCTACTGGTCTCTTTCCGAGTGGATGGAAAACAGCATTTGTCCAGCCTGTCCCTAAAAAAGGCTTATCTTCCTCACCCTCAAACTATCGACCAATTGCTTTTACGTCCCTTCTTTCCAAGGTCATGGAAACGCTGATTAATTTCCAGCTAAAGAAATATCTCGAGGAACGAAAGCTTCTTAATGACCGGCAGTACGGCTTTCGTAGCAATAGGTCCACTGGTGATCTGATGGTATATCTCACCGAACAGTGGAACACATCTTTACATCGTTTTGGAGAATGTAAGATTATTGCCCTTGATATTTCAAAAGCGTTTGATAGAGTTTGGCATCAAGCTCTCTTATCGAAAATGCGCGCATTTGGTTTCGATGAATCTCTTCTTCGTTGGATTAGAAATTACCTTTCGGACCGTTCAATACAAGTTGTATTGGACGGTTTCAAGTCTGAAATTCACAAAATAAATGCTGGTGTGCCCCAGGGCTCCGTTTTGTCTCCGACTCTCTTCCTTATATTCATAAATGATCTTCTGTCTGAAACGTCTAATCCATTAAACTGTTTCGCTGATGACAGCACCCTCAGCTTCTCATATTCGTTTTCAGATTCACATCCATGTCCTTCGGATGTGGAACTTGAACGGCAGCGTATGATTAGCTCATTAAATTCCGATCTTGACAGCATTGTCCAATGGGGAATTAAAAACCGAGTGGAATTTAATGCTTCAAAAACCCAATGCTGTCTACTGTCGTCTAAGAGAAACCCACCCCCTATGCCACTATCCATGAGTGGCACTTGCATTGAGGAAACCGAAAAGCTTTCAGTCCTCGGTATGTGTATAACAGACCACCTTCTGTGGAATGACCACATATTCGACGTCGCCAAAAATGCTGCTAAGTGCTTAGGTTTTTTTCGGCGATGCAAGAAATTTTTCTCTCCTTCTGATCTGGCTGTAATCTATAAAGCCTTTATTCGTCCAAAACTCAAGTACAACTCTCATGTTTGGGCAGGTGCTCCAATAACCCATTTAAGCCTATTGGATAGAATTCAAAGAAGAGCTATGAAAATGATAGGTGAAAGAAATATAACTGATACATTTGCTTCTCTAGAACACCGCCGCAATGTTTCTTGTATTTCATTATTTTATCGTTATTTTCATAAACAGTGCTCTAGCGAAATAGCCAGTTGCATTCCTCCCCTTAAACAATTCAACCGTAATACTCGCGCTGCTAGGAATGCCCATCAGTTTACCCTTGAGCCCAACTTCGGACGTACTGTCAAGTTCAGGGATTCTTTCTTTTCCCGCACCACGCGAATGTGGAATGCTTTACCCGACTCTATCTTTCCCTCCCATTTTAATATTCAGAACTTCAAAACCAATGTGCATCGGTTCCTCCTCTTAAATCCTTCCCTATTTTCCTAAAGCTCGCACTGTGTTCAACATATTAAGGGTAGTCACAACCCCTTTAGTGCGCGCACAAATAAAAAAAAAAAAAAAAAGCATCGAATCGACACAGGTGATGCGAGACCAATTCGACAACCAGCAATACGTCTCCCATTAGCCAAACAAGCCGAAGTTGAAGAAATGATATCGACAATGAAGAAAGATGGTCTAATCGAAAATTCCAAAAGCCCTTGGGCGTCACCAGTTGTTCTTGTCAAAAAGAAAGATGGAAGCACCCGATTTTGTGTGGACTACCGTAGGCTGAACGATGTGACAAAGAAAGACAGCTACCCTCTGCCCAGAATCAGCGATACATTGGATGCAATGGAAGGAGCTCAATGGTTCTCGACGTTAGACTTGAAGAGTGGCTACTGGCAGGTAGAAATCCATCCAGAAGATCGAGAGAAGACAGCTTTCTCAACCGGAAATGGTCTGAGGCAGTTTAAAGTGATGCCATTCGGACTGTGCAACGCTCCGGCAACATTTGAGCGTCTGATGGAGTGTGTTCTTCAAGGCCTTACTTGGAAATCATGCCTTGTATATTTGGACGATGCCATCGTCTATGGAAAAACTTTTGACGAGCATTGTGAAAACCTTAAGGCTGTATTTCAGAGGCTTCGAGAAGCACAGTTAAAATTAAATCCAGATAAATGTGCGCTTTTCAAGACCGAAGTTAAATACCTGGGACATATCATCTCATCCCAAGGAGTAAAGACTGATCCTGAGAAAGTTGAAACTGTGAAGAATTGGCCAACACCACAGGATAAACATCAGCTCCGTAGCTTTCTTGGTCTAGCCACATATTATCGGCGCTTTGTGAAGGACTTTGCTGGAATCGCTATGAGCTTGCATCAACTTACTGAAAAGGGGAAGCCGTTCAAATGGTCAGGTGAGTGCGAGAAAAGTTTTCAGGAACTCAAGCTACGTTTGTGTAATGCTCCTGTGCTGACCTATCCGACTCCTGGAAAACCTTTTATCATCGATGCCGATGCCAGTTACTTCGGAATTGGAGCTGTGCTGTCGCAAGTCCATGAAGGAGAAGAAAAAGTCGTCACCTACTACAGTAAGGTGCTCTCGAGGCCAGAGCGCAATTATTACGTGACCAGAAGGGAACTTCTAGCTTTGATTTTGGCAACAAAGCACTTCCATAAGTACATCTATGGACAGAAGTTCCTCCTTCGAACAGACCATGGTGCGCTTAATTTGCTTCTGAACTTCAAAAATCCAGAACGTCAAGTAGCAAGATGGATCGAGGGACTGCAGACATAAAACTACGAAATTGAACATCGAAGAGGAAAGCTGCACTCAAACGCAGATGCATTGTCTCGACGACCGTGTAAACAGGACTGTAAGCATTGCACGCGTCAGAGCCGATCCCATTTACGGTTGGAGCAATGAAGAACTGAGGACTGCCCAACAAGAAGACTCGTATATAGAACTCATTCTTGCATGGAAGGAACACGGAGAAAAACCAGAATGGGGTGACATCTGCGATAGAAGTCCAGCTCTCAAAGCATATTGGGCACAGTGGGACTCACTTCATGTGCAAGAAGGAGTACTAAGGCGCAAATGGGAATCTGCAGATGGCAAGTCTTATCTGATGCAGTTGATAGTGCCTATGTCAAAAGTTAATGACGTTCTTGGAGAGATGCATGATGGAGCATCTGGAGGTCATTTGGGAGTCAACAAAACGCTGGAAAAGATACGACAACGGTTCTACTGGCTACATGCAAGAGAGGATGTCGAAAAGTGGTGCCGAAAATGTGATACTTGTGCTGCTACCAAGGGACCAGGTAGAAAGCTTCAAAGTAAAATGCAACAGTACAATGTGGGCACACCTTTCGAAAGAATAGCAGTAGATGTCGCAGGTCCGTTTCCGGAGACCAACAGCGGAAACCGATACATCCTTGTAGTCATGGATTACTTCAGCAAGTGGCCTGAGGCATTTGCCATCCCAAATCAAGAAACTAAAACAGTTGTTGATCAGATTATCTTCAATTGGGTGAGCAGGTTCGGCGTACCTTTAGAACTGCATTCTGACCAAGGAAGGAACTTCGAATCTAACATCTTTCAGGAGGTTTGCTCTTTCCTTGGCATCAAGAAGACGAGAACAACACCGCTTCATCCACAATCTGATGGGATGGTAGAACGATTCAACAGGACTCTTAAAGAACATCTGTCCAAGGTTGTAGGTGACTACCAACGAGACTGGGACCGCCAAATTCCATTGTTCTTGATGGCCTATCGCAGTGCGGTTCATAGTTCAACAGGACATACACCATCGGAGATCCTGTTTGGCACAACAATACGGCTGCCCAGTGAAGTCAAATTTGGATGCCATACCATGGAACCGGAAAGGTCAGATGAATATGTGGATAAACTCAAAGAAAGACTCTTTGACATTCATCAACGGACAAGGAAACACATAAAAACCGCTAGTGATAGGATGAAAACACGGTACGACGCCCGTGCATTAACGATGGGATTCCAAGAAGGAGACCTGGTGTGGTCTTACAATCCTCACCGACAAAAGGGACTGTCACCAAAACAACAACAAAACTGGGAAGGCCCATATACCGTTGTGAAGCGAATCAATGATGTGGTTTACCGCATTCAGAGAGGAGTAAGGGGTAAGCTTAAAGTAGTACACTGCGACCGTTCACATCGTTATAACGGTGGGAATAATGGATTAAATCGGAACGATCAATCCTAAGAGGGTGGCAATGTGGTGAATATGCCCAGTTATGTAAACAACCACACATTAGTACAACTTTCCGCACCATCTTTGAGTGAAATAAATAATTAAATCCATCACGGTTGGTGTCCAGTCTCGTTCGTACTGGAATATTTACAAAACCTTTTGGAAAGCACCTTCTAGTAGACCCTAGAAAATTCTATAACCCTTTATTTTCGGGTATAAATACAGGCGCACCAGTCCGAAGCGGCAGTTTTTTTTTGGAAGTGAATGAATAAATGTCAGTGTGAATAAAGAGTTGCATACTTGTGCTTGGTTATAATAAAACAGAAGAAAAAGTATTTGAAATAAAAAGCGTTTTATTTTGTAAATAAGTGGCAGTTTCAGTTTGAATAAAGGAAATAAGTTTTATTTGCGAACCCTTAGTAAAATATTACAATATTAAAGTGGAAAAAACTGTTTTGCAACGATTTTTCATTGCAATATAGAGAAAAACGTAAAGAAATTATAAAGGGGCTGGATTTTTATATGTACCAAAGATATTCCGAAAAGTAGGTATAGTTTGTATTTCCACCAGAAGGGTTTTTTTCAACTTTGCAGGTTTTTGTTATTCAAATCACATTTTAAAATTACAAATAAAAGAAGCAAACACAAAACTGACTGCCATCGTTAATTGAGAGTGAACAAACAGACGCTATTTTAAAGTTGATTTAGAGCTAAATTGATAGTTCATCAGTCAAAATAAAATAAAAATCCCAAGGATATTTTTAAAAAGCATATAAATTTAAAGCAGCAATTTAAAATGAGTCAGTTAACTAAAGGCGAGTGAATGAATCAGAAATAAATGAAGTGTTCTTAATGACAATTTTATATTAAACGTGATATTAGTTAAAACGACACAATTCAATTTTTAATGGACTGTGAACAAATTGGCCCTACGTGAAAGAAGCTTTTGTTTTTGAGTGTCATTAAAATAAGAAGAAAGTGATCGCCACTCAAATATAACTTTGGGAATTTCCAAATTAAGAATTTTTTATAAAATTGTTAAGTTTTTGCAATTTATCTTTTCTGTTAAATTGAGGGCCATAGTAGGATTTAAGAACTCTAATTCATTAAGTAAAGGATCTTGTCACGATTATTGTGGCCAATTAAATGCCACTACTTTGTGACCAGTAAAAAAAATTGGCAAACCCGTTTTTTAACTTCTTAACTTTATTAAACGTGTATTAGCACGTAACGGCCGCCGCGCGAGTTAAAAACTACAGTCTTTTTTATCTTTATAAAATATATCTTGGATTTGGCATGTAAGAATTTTGAATAAATCGGAATTGATAAGATTTTTTTTTAATTTTTCGGATTTAAGAAGAAATTCCCACAAAACCAGTCGGTTTTCCCTTTGTCCCTATTGATGTCAATATTCCCACGAAAAGGGATTTTTCCCACGATCCCCCAGCACTGGTTGGTTTCATTATTCCAATCCATCCAATTTTCAGTATTTGCTTAAAAATTGGTAAGAGCATTGAATTTTGACAACAAAAATAGTACTTATGTAAATATGCATACGTTAAGCGCCCATACAAAAATGGTTTGAAAGGACATTTAGTTGTCGATAACAAAAATGGAATCATTTTCTTAAAAAGTTATCCCCGGGACTGGATATGACAATTTAAAATTTTTAAAAACAGTGTTTCTGCATGTAAAAAAAAAAGTTTAAAGCGACACATCTTCATATTGTGGTTGATTTATGTTATTAAATAGGTTCACCACAAGTCACTAAAATCAGCAGCCACAAGATGAAAAAATGGCGGTTATACCTACCTAAGCATTAAGCATGCCGGACAACAGTTTGCGGAAATAGTATGTGCGTAAGAATTAACAACAACTTATAAACTATTCGCATGTTATACTAATGAATAATTAAGACCTGCATTTTTCTTACTATGTAACTTTAAAACGCCGATATGATAACGAAAACGGGAAAACTAAGAATTTTTCAATGGCAGGGTAAAATTCCGAAATGTTTTGTTTTCATAATTTATTCCGGAATTTGCTAATTGATTTCTTGGATTAGAGTAAGGTACCAATTTATAACAGTTAACACATTTTCGCATTGAAAGAATGCAACATTTAGGGCACATTACCTATTTCCTCCTATAGCTTCCTATACTATTGCTACCTATAAAATACCAAACAAAATATAGCGTTCGTCACGCTTGTAACAATTTTTTTTTCGAAACCTTGTATTTTTGAGCATTGCCTGAAGAAAATCAGTTTTTTTTCGAAAAATAGTTTTAGAAGCCTTGTCTTAATAGAAACTTTGTTTTACGAATCTTTTGCGGATTACCACGTGTCGAGTGGGTAAATAGGTATGTTTTTCAACCAATACCTGTTCTCTTCTTTACTGCCCTCACCAATGTTGTATACATGAAAAAACGCCTTGCTATTAAAAAATAAATAAATTGTTATAGCCAGTCCCGGGGATAACTTTTAAAGAAAATAATTTTATATTTGATATCTACAGTCAATGCCCTTTCAAACCATATATGTTTTTTTTTTTTCTTATCGACGCTGGGTTTTTTTTTTGGAAACTCTCCTTTAAAGAGAACTTTTTTAATACATCATTCATTAATTGAAACCATATTTGTAATGTATATTGTAATATTTTACTAAGGGTTCGCAAATAAAACTTATTTCCTTTATTTAAACTGAAACTGCAATTAATTCACAAAATAAAACGCTTTTTATTTCAAATACTTTTTCTTCTGTTTTATTATAACCAAGCACAAGTATGCAACTCTTTATTCACACTGACATTTATTCATTCACTTCCAAAATTAAACTGCCCCTTCGGACTGGTGCGCCTGTATTTATACCCGAAAATAAAGGGATATAGAATTTTCTAGGGTCTACTAGAAGGTGCTTTCCAAAAAGGTTTTGTCAATATTCCAGTACGAACGAGACTGGACACCAACCGTGATGGATTTAATTATTTATTTCACTCAAAGATGGCGCGGAAAGTTGTACTAATGTGTGGTTGTTTACATAACTGGGCATATTCACCACAATATGTTGTATATGTACCTATCTAGTTTTAAGTTTTTCTAACGTAATACTTATTATACATTCTTAAGAAATTGTGCATTTTTAAAATGCATCATAAAAACGCACTTCTTTCCAAAAGTCTTAATAGTTGATGCTGATGTATTTATTGATATTTATATGGATGTCCAACAATTTTCTCAATGTCCTTCCGTTTGCAAAAGTCTGCAATGTCATATTTGGTACAAAGGAGCTTTACATTCAACTGCGAAATGATTTTTCAAATTGTTATAACTGTTATTAAGGCTTTTAGAGAAAGTGCATTTTGAAGATGCACAAATGACCACTGCACACCAAAGGAGTCTGCGAAGCTACCACATTATCATAGCTATGTATGTACTATAATAATATATAACAAATGTATGTCTGCATATTTTTATCCAATGTCTAAATTCCAAAGGACCGGAGTTAATTTTTGCAATTAGAAGAAACACTATTTATTTCATCAAAAAAACGTCAAATTTTTGTCAAACTATATTTATTTTCTAAAACTCTTGGGGATTTTTTTTTTTAGTTGAGCGCGCACTATGGCTGCCCTTAAAATGTTTAAACACAGTGCGAGCGTTGGGAAAATAGAGTAGGATTTAGGAGGAGATACCTATGCACATTGGTTTTGAACCTCTGAATATTAAAATGGTCGGGAAAGATAGAGCCGGGTAAAGCATTCCACATTCGAGTATTGCGGCTAAAAAACGAATCTCTATACTTGACAGTATATCCGAAGTTTGGCTCGAGGGTTAACTGATGTGCATTCCTAGAAGTACGAGTATTACGGTTGAACTGTTTTAAGGGAGGAATGCAGCTGGCTATTTCACTAGAACAATGTTTATAAAAGTAACGGTAAAATAATGTTAGACATGAAACATTGCGGCGGTGGTCGAGGGATGCAAATATTTCTGTTATATTTCTGTCACCTACATTTTCAAAGCTCTTTGTTGAATCCTATCTAACAGACTCAAGTAGGTTATTGGGACACCTGCCCAAATATGAGAATTGTACTCAAGTTTCGGACGGATAAATGCTTTATAGATTACAGCCAGATCAGAAGGGGAGACAAATTTCTTGCATCGCCGAAGAAAACCTAAGCACTTAGCAGCATTTTTGGCGACGTCGAATATGTGTTCATTCCACAGAAGGTGGTCTGTGATACACATACCGAGGATTGAAAGCTTTTCGGTTTCCTGAATACAAGTACCGCTCATGGATAGCGGCATGGGGGGTGTGTTTCGTTTTGACGACAGTAGACAGAACTGAGTTTTTGAAGCATTAAATTCTACGTGGTTTTTGATTCCCCATTGGACAATGCTGTCAATATCAGAATTTAATGAGCTAATCATACGCTGCCGTTCTAGTTCCACATCCGAAGGACATGGATGTGAGTCTGAAATCGAATATGAGCAGCTGAGGGCGCTGTCGTCAGCAAAACAGTTTAATGGATTAGAAGTTTCAGACAAAAGATCATTTATAAATATAAGGAAGAGAGTCGGAGACAAAACCGAGCCCTGGGGCACACCAGCATTTATTTTGTGGATTTCAGACTTGAAACCGTCCAATACAACTTGTATTGATCGGTCCGAAAGGTAGTTTCTAATCTAACGAAGAAGAGATTCATCAATACCAAATGCGCGCATTTTCGATAAGAGAGCTTGGTGCCAAACTCTATCAAACGCTTTAGAAATATCAAGCGCAATAATCTTACTTTCTACAAAACGATGTAAAGATTTGTTCCACTGTTCGGTGAGATATACCATCAGATCACAAGTGGACCTATTGCTACGAAAGCCGTACTGCCGGTCATTAAGAAGCTTTCGTTCTTCAAGATATTTCTTGAGCTGAAAATTAATCAGCGTTTCTATGACCTTGGAAAGAAGGGACGTAAGTGCGATTGGACGATAATTTGAAGGTGAAGAAGATACGCCTTTTTTAGGGACAGGCTGGACAAATGCTGTTTTCCATCCACTCGGAAAGAGACCAGTAGAATAGGACAGATGGAAAAGCTTACGCAGTGGTTTTGCCAGCGTTGAAGAACACCTCTTCAGAACAATGGGAGGGATACTATCCGGGCCAGCGGATTTGTGTATGTCGAGGTCTTTTAGAACTCTAGCAACTGCACGAGTGCGAAAGAAGATTTGACCCATAGAATCGTTTACGCTCTCAGGTACAGGCGGAGTTCTATCACTTACTGGCAGCGTCGAATTAACAGCAAACTGTGCTGCGAGCAAATTGGCTTTATCTTGCGAGCTGACTGCAGGTGTGTCGTTGAAGGAGAGTGTTGGAACCGAAGACGAAGTAGTGTTTCGAATATTTTTGACAAATGACCAAAAATGTTTACTACTATTGTGACATTTTAGTATTTTTTGCCTTAATTTTTGGTCATGCAAAAATTTGGTTCGTCGAATATGAGCGTTACAGGTCTTCCTGGCTTGTTGAAACTTCTTCCGGTTTTCCTCAGTAGGGTTGGCTTTGTAACTACGGAAACTTACTTCTCTGACCCTAATAACCTCTTTACAGCTCGAATCAAACCATGAGTTTTCTTTGGGTTTGATAGATTTTACCCTTTTCGGGATAAAATTTCTCATTCCACAAAGAATTAAGTTTGTTATCATATCTGCACTGGCATCTACGTCACTATCGAGGAAGCACAGTGACCAGTTAAAGTTACTGAAGAAACCGTTGAGACCGTCCCAGTTGGCTTTCTCGTATTGCCAAACGGTTCTCTTTGGGATTTTTTCTTTAACTGTGATTTGGTGGCACGAGAAATTCGCAGATATGACACAATGGGCTGATGAGCCTAGAGGAGATAATACACTAATAGTGTATTTATTAGGGTCAGAGGTAAGGAACAAGTCTAGAGTGTTGGCGATTTGACCTGCAACGTCAGGAATCCGAGTAGGCTCGTCAACAAGCTGAGTCAGGTGGTTTAACTCAGCAAAAATCTCGACATACCTTCCTTCGGGTGTTGTCTGACCAGAATAGCGTAGCCACGTAGAATTGTGTACATTGAAATCGCCCATAATAACGATTTCACTGTGCGGATAATGGGAAACAATTCTCAGGATTGAATTGGACAGCGCATCGAATTCGTTAGAAGTCGAATTACTATCCAAACTTGGGCTACGATAAATGAAACATGTTTTTAAGATGTGCTTATTGACGGTGAATTTTAACCACATGAAGTTAAAGTTTGTATTTAAACAAGGGCCACATTGTGGTTGAAGCTGATAAGCCACATCATTACGTACATATATTGCGAGACCATGGTGTAGGAAAAATAAAGGCACTAAACTATAACCAGGTAGGCTGAATTCGGAGTGTTCAGAATTTTCACCTACCTGGGTTTCACTTAGTGCCAAGACCGCTGGCCTGTTTTTTACAGTATGTACGTACACAGCACAGAAATTCTTTCTCAGCCCCCGAATGTTGCTAATATCGACCCTAAATTCACCTACCATTACGAAAAAAACAAACGTAAAAAACCAAATCAGACAGTTATCTATGCTGATATTGAGTTTGGGTCCCAATAAAACTTCACAATACAAAACACTACCAGTGTTATGCCTTAATAGTATGTATTGATCCGCCCATGGAAACCCAAAAACAATAACAGCAATTTATCTGATATGCTTTGGCTTAATCAATTACAAGCTTTGTATAAGATGATATACATAGTCATACTCTGCATGCAACGACAAAGCCAAAGCACTGTGAGAGATGTGGGAAGGAGAGATAGGAAAATTTACCGCTTTGCTATGGTGTATGCTGCTGCATCATCGTCTTCGCACTAATTTTTTGTTGTTGGATTTTGTTTGGCACTAGGTACTGGCACTTGCACTGTGATGTTAATTTGGGCTATTTTTTTTTTTTTATTACTCGGCGCGACTATATATGTACATAGTTGGATTTTTATTTTTATTTGTAATTATTAGATTATGGATTTATTATTTATTTTTTTCGAAAGGGGCAATTAGAGAAGCACAACTGGATATTTTTGTTGGATTAATTATTATTGAACTGGGGGTATTTGGCAGGTATTTCCATCACTCACGCACACGACCGCTCACAGAGGACTGTAGATCGGATTAAATTGAAGGCAAGATATGCATTTATGTTTTGATTATGGCGGGTGGCAATGGCACAGTGGATATAGTGTTTTACTGGACGTGTGGATTCGATCCCCAGTCAAGGTAGCATTCTTTTCCATATTCCCCAACTTCAACTGGATGCCACCCCTGGAATTTCATGAGATAAGTAACATCTTATTCTCAATCCACTGTGCCAACAAAATCTTTTCTTCCCTTCTATGCCTTCTAACTAGTGCCGTGCATTGCATTTAAAAGACCTGAGGTCTTACAGACACATAGTTATTATATTATTATATTATTATTTTTATTTTTTTTTTTTCATAAATACCAAAAGAATAAGAAAATACATACTTTTTCCATAAAATAAAAAAAATTAGGAACCTGTAAAAATATGAAATGCAATACGAAATCATTCGCAGAATATAATGAAAGGTGATATAACTTCTATCATCGTGTAAAATGTCCTTATTATTTCATCTGTGGTGTTGTGGGAAAACATTACTGAAACAATTATTTTTATTTTTTTATTATTATTTTTGTCAGTCATTGAATGCTTATTTATTTGAATTTTAAACAAAAAAAATCGTAAATAAAACAACATTTCAGGGAAGTTTTTCAATAATTAAAAAGAAAAACGTTTAGCCACTTTAACCATTAAAAAAATATAACAACGAACAACAAATTTCACTTGCACATTTCATTACAAAAAATGCACATTTCATTTTTAAAAAAATGCACATTTCATTACAAAAAATGCATTCCAGTGAATAAACGTAAAACAGAAAGCGATTTAAGTTGTTTTGAAATCTTATTATTTGGAAATTATCAAATTATTCACGATCAAAACTACAATTAATGTATGTTAGAGGCCACCCAATAACTTTGGATTCACTCTCCTTAGATTAATAATATTGAATTTAAATTATAGTTATTTTTTTACTGTATATGTACTCACTTAACTCAATTTGGAGAAAAATCGACATAAATGTAAATGTCCGTTTGGACAAACTCGAAAGAATTTATACAAAAACAGTGCTAGGAAAGACATATTAACGAACCACAAATTTACTCCCGATACCATATCAAACATATTTAACTGTAAAAGGAGGAATAATACAAAAAAAAATAATAAAAAATGAATATACATTTATATTTCAACTGAAACCATCAAACTTAATTTGAAAAAGGGCCTGAAACCAAAGAAAAAAATATAAAAAAAGTACGTATACGCCCGAATGTACTTTTTTTATATCTCGTTTTAGTAATAAACTGTAAAATATTGTAATAAGGAGTGTTAAAAATTGTCTTGCATGATTTAAAAACTAATTATAGATAAAGAGAAAGCGGGAAAAGAAGTAAAAAGGGTAAGCTTTTTTTGGATTTCTTCCTCAAATGTAAGATATACCAGTTGGTAAATTGCTCGTTGATTTTTGTAGATATGTAATTACGTTTTGGAAAAGTTTTTTTTAAAATATTTTCATGAGCATATTAACAACTACATAAGTACATAAATACATAGGCGCAAAATTATAGTCAAATCAAAATTAGTATTTTGATAATGATAGTCGTAATAAAGCCCACTTTATCATTAGCGGCTTGTGATAAATTTAATACCAACGAAAGTACCTTTTATCTTTTAAAATGGGGTTCAATTGAGCCTATCTATTAGTCGCATGACATTCTAAAATGCGCTCAAACTTGATTTTCGAAATCCAAAAATCAATAAAAGAAGAATTTTACTGTCGATGTCGATTTTAAAACATCACTGTCTGCTCACTTTCGTCCCTACCTACCTCACTTTATCTCCATAGAAAAAAAAATGCAACAAAATTATAAATTACTCATGTATGTACCTATGTTTGTGTTTTGGATAAATTTTCATCATTTTTTTTTTAACAATTAAAGTTTGCCCGATTGTTTTTTTGTTTAGGTGTTAGGCTGCTGTCTTCTTTCGTGTGTTTAAAAAAAAAATATACTCCTCAAACTGTATTTTTGTTCCCAAGCTGTTCATTTTTGGGACTGTTTGACAAAAATTAACTAGGGATAGAACTAAAGGGTTACACTAGTTGTAGGTAGGTTAAAAAATGTTTATAATTTGATACAAAATTAGTACCTGCTTTTATAATTAAAATGGTTTTAACTAGATGTACTTAACCTAGTTAATAGGAGGTGACTATAATTTTGCGCCGTAGTTTTTTTTTTTTGAATTACCAAAGCCTTAGGTTTTATACATGAAAATTTTATTATTCACAACTAAATATATAATTGATATTATATATCACTCGGGGTTAAGACAAGCATGTAGAACTAGTAGCGTATATGTGTGTTAGTGTATCTGAACACGAGAGAGCCGACTAGCAGGGCAAATAGTATAATATATTTGCCCGCGAGTAGCCTGCCAGTTATCCTGCTAGTGTAATGTATTGTTTTCATTTATTTGTTTTGTTTCCATAGTTTCCATAATTTGTATATTTTTCTGTATGAAATATTTTTAAAAAATCATACTAGTTGACAAAACGCGCAGAGAGCTAACTAGTCACACATACATCCATAAAACTAATACTATGATACAAATGCTACTAGTTCTACTCGCTTGTCTAAACCCCGGGTCAATATTCGGAAAAGCGTCGCCTAGTATATATGTATATAATATCAATTATTTATTAAGATGTGTTGAATTAATGTTTTCAGTTTTATATAAATATTTTTTTAAAAAATTTCATTTATAATCCAATGTCACAACTTCGAGACTTAACCAACATGAACCTTAGGTTTTGGTATCTTCATATTAATATAGGGTGTCCAGTAAATAATGGAAAATGGATAACCTTGCAACCGATTATAACTGGCTTTAAGACCTTTCAGAAAAAAAAAATATAAAAAAAAATGTCCTTGTAGTTTTTAGTTTATGATAAAAAAACTAAGTATGACATGCCTCAAATACTTGAACATTACCACCACGGTTGAATAATTATTATTGTTTTTTTTTTATTTTTATAATATTCTTGAATAATTGTTCTAATAGATGTTATACCAAATTTAACACTTTCTGTTCCTGTTTTTTTATAATATTTTTTTAAATTTATTTTTGTATACAAAAATCAAACTTTTGTGAAAATAAAAAAAACTTGATTTTTGTATAAACAAAATTAAATTAAAAAAAAAAATATTATAAAAAAAATGCAACAGCAAGTGTTAAATTTGGTATAACATCTATTAGTACAATTATTCAAGAATATTATAAAAATAAAAAAAAACAATAATAATCATTCAACCGTGGTGGTAATGTTCAAGTATTTGAGGCATGTCATACTTAGTTTTTTAGTCATAACCAAAAACTACAAGGAACATTTTTTTTATATTTTTTTTTCTGAAAGAGCTTAAGGCCAGTTATAACCAGTTGCAAGGTTATCCATTATTTACTGAACACCCTGTTATATGTATAAATAAAATCATTTCATAACTATAGAGACGCTGTTTTTTGATATGTATTCCTTATATCTATCTTGCAGTCATTATAGGTGGTAGTGTAATAACAGTTTCAACGGTATGATAGTTATGCACTTCGAAAGTGTTCCCCACTTTTTTCCCATACCTTTTCTAAGGAAAAAAACAATGGCGATAAGTCCACTAAACGCCAAAATATTAAGCCCATTTTTGTACAAACCATCTTTTAGCCACAACCAACCAATTTTGCACTGTATCAACAAAATCAAAACAACTTTGATAAATTTGACGCACCCTAATGTATATTTTCCGTTAAGAATAAACTTCTTCAAAGTTTACGACCTAAGTTCTCGATTTTGAATATGAGGTCGGAAAAAAGTCTCTTAAAAAACAATTGAAATATCGGGGTTCGCCTTAGAACAACTAATACAGACATAATAATTCACAGTTAAAAAAAAAAAAAAAATTAAATTGTAAATAATTCAATACGATAAAAAAGGTCCAATAAGTAAAGTTCATCAATTCATGAAGAGCAATCGGTAAGAGAAAAGGAAAGTATCTCATCATTCATGATCATGGGTCATGAGCACTCCAAGGGGGCCCATTTCAGTTTGTAGTCAAGATGAAGTTTAAGCAGAAAGAGAGAGAGAGAGGGTAAAATTGTTCATTTAAGTGCTAGAAACTACGATGAAAAGAAGACACGAAGCAGAAGAACACAAATCTGTGTTAAAAAATAAACATAAAGTTAGTTCTCCAAATGAAAGAAAACGGTTGCGAATGTGAAAGGAGTACATGCAACTCAAACCGACACTTCATAAGTGGTTGATACAGTTATGGAAAACATAATAGAAACAAGCGTCTATAAAAACAAGCGTCTTCTGCTTAGTTCATTGAAAATTTAAAGTTTATTTAAATCTAAAATAAAGAATACACAGATTAATTCTCTATAGAATGTATTTGTGTAAAAAACACTGAAAAAAGTAATAAAATAACTTCGGATTAAGATAGTCTTTCGGGACAAGTGTCTTTGAAACCAGATTCCGAACGAAATAAAAATAATATATGAAAAAGCTCAACTGAATTTTAAAGGTGTACGTTTTGGTTTCTTATATATAATATTTAAATAAAATTATAATTAGTTACCTTTTTATCTGGAATCCAAAATAAATCAGAATGCGCACACTTGTGTTTTTTTTTTTTTTTTTTTTTTTTGTAATTCATTTTTATTTTCAATTAACTTATTACTTCCTCAAAGCTAGACATAAATTCATAAAAGCTTGCCTACTTCTTAATAACTTCCAACTAACTGACTGGCCCTAAGTGGGTGCTCTAACTCTAAGTTAAACAATAACTTAATACTAATGCCTTTCAGCCTTAGAACTAATAATTTATTAAAATCTAACTGGTTTTATTTTTTACCAAGAAAGATTGAAAAAAAAACTTGGTACCCGTATCACCTTTTTATTTCTAATACAAGATGGCTAAAATTATTTATTAGGAAATAAAAAACAAATAAACTAATTGCATCCAATAAAATATTTGATGGTTATGTTAAAGCCCAATTGAAGGGGTATAACTGAAAACAACCTCGAAAAAATGCCGGTCTGGATCGCACGAACTTGTTGTGTTGCTTTAAAAAAATAATCGTAGTAGTTATAATAATATTTTCCTAAGTGACTAAAAAAAAACAATAAATAATTTTCACACTTCATCTTTGAACGAGAGGAAAATAAAAAGAACAAAACCTTGCGTTCTCGCGGGTTCAAAAGATTTTAACTCCCTATTTGGGTACTCTGTCCCGCTCGTTCAACGCTGTTGCTACACTTAGGGTATGTTCGGTCAACAGGCAACAACGGAAAAACGCATGGTAGTAAATCCAGTAATGAATTATGAAAACACAACATCTCCGACTTTTACCAACGCGGCTGAAAAATTTCAAGTTTTACCGGTAAATTCTAAAATTTCTCAATATTGGAGTGTTACAGTGATATGTAGCTATACATTTTGTAAAATAATAACAATACACAGCAAACCTATTTGTTTAATATATATGAATATATGAATAACCTGGAGCACACCCTCAAAGCAGGTGGTTCTTCATAATAAATCAAAACAGGTACTCATGAAAATTCATGTAGGTATTTAAGATTTCAATTCCTATTTTATGGATTACCTACTCGAAAAAGTGGAGTTGTGAGCAGTACTCCGGTTTATTCATACAATGTTTGTTACAAAAATTTTTATATTTGCATGGCCAAAAATTTTAATGATTTAATTACTTCTATATAAATGATAATTTGTGTGACTTTTTAATATTTTATCGATATGGATAGATTTTATTGTGATGGGATCTAGGTTCGAGTTATCGGGGAATATTCATAGTCGCAGATAGACCCAGGTTTAACTAAACTACAGTTTATGACATTTTTGGCTCAATGAATACAGACCGATTTTAAGTTGTTGGTTTTATATTTTTATAAGATAATTAACTTGGTATACTACACAAATAGCTTCAAATATTTTGAAATGATAAACTTAAAAAAAAACGTCAATGTCCGAAAATTCAACTAAACTTATGTTTAACTTAGACCCAGGTCTAAAATGACTATGAATACGCCCCATTGTAAATTACTTATTATTAGGCCTTTTAAAAAACAATTCTTGTTTTTTGTCTTGCATAATAATGTTATATCTAATTATGTTACCCGTTGTATTGTTTAAAAAAAATATAATCAATTTGAACTATTACTTTAATGACAAGTTCGTACGACCCATTTGTTATATTTAATTTACCTATAAAAAGAGCATATTTAGATTATATGTTCTTAAATAGTAATATTTGGTAATTAACATAATGGTTGTTTTTTCTACTGATACACACATACATATGGATGAATTTAAATTATGTTTGTCTTTAATAACAATATATACATACTCTCTGAATTCCTCTATCAAATTGAATTGAATCAAACTTAACAAACAAAAAATACCAACCATATCTCATCAAAGACAAACAAGCAACTAACTAATGCCATCTAAATGATTGCACTGTAAAACACAAATGTTGATTACAATATAAAGATACAAGAATATTTTATGTTCGTATTTATATCTATACACATATCTGTATATGTACAAAGATGTTTAAAAACATATGTATGGGTACATACTCGTATCGTAGAAAAGGAAGGAAACTAATCGCAGATTTTAAATCACAGAAAGCAACAGAGAAAAATCTCTTCGAGTTCGACTTGCCGCTAAAGCTAACTGTAGCTCTGTAGGTACCACATACCACAATCGTATTTCGTATATGCCCGTAGGTAGATTGCGCCGTCAGAGAGACCGGTAAAGTTCAATATTGAATGAGAGGAAAAACATCCCTGTTGCCCTGGTTTTTCGGCTGCAATACGAAATGATTTTTTCCGTTTGCGTCTGCACTTTGCAGATATGCAAAATATACATATATGTTGCGCCAGTCTATTGGGACACACCGATGATAAAAAGATAGAAACATAGAGATAGACGACAGACCATGCAACGAGACGAAAGTACGGATTAAAAGCGAACTATGCGCACTTGCAATGAAACATCATAAAACAAAGTTAAATGAAAATTAAACGTCATGCATCTAGATTCTAAACAACATTGTTGCCAGACAATCATTTATTTTGTATCACATGAGAATATTATATTTAATGAAACGTTGCGTTAACAGCATTAATGCAAAAACACAAAGCACACAAATATGAATAACATAACAAGTGAGCATGTTTAAAACCAGTAAGTAGAGATGAAAGGTATGGGTTTAGATATCTACTTTAGGGCAAGTTTTGATTTCGAAAAGAAAATCGAACTCGAGATATCAATCAGACCTAACATTACGATTATAGAAAATGAGAAAAAGTGGGTCCTGCAATTCTGTATGTCTGTTTGACTTTCTGTTTGCCTGTCTGTGTTTACGTCAACCTGATTTTGAATTTAAGGTTCGTAGGTATATTGCCTAAAGAGGAAATAGAATTTTGTTTAGCTCCAAAAACTTCGGTAACTACCATACAAAACGGCTCCAACAATTTTGATAAAGACGACATAGAACCGTTTTCGTTGTTCATTAACGTTTTCAAATGTCTGGTTAACGGCTTCACCGATTTCGATAAAATTGTTTATGCAGAAGGTCCTTCAAAATATGAACCATTTTGGTTACACAAATTTTAAAAATAAAAAAAAATTATTTTGATTTAAAACAAAATAATAACTCTCTGTTTTTTTTGAAAATTCAGTTATATTAATATTGAAGGTTTAAATGACACAACAACCCTTTGACTTAGCTACCACCAAGTATTGCCATCAGAACCCTTTGGCCTACGAATTGCGCTACCGAGCAGTCACGTGATCATGTCCCCTACATTATTTTCTTTGTTTATCGATGCATTTGGAACAACTTTTTAAATTTGTATTTAATTTCAATATTTATTTTTATTTCCCTGTAGGCCATAAGTATCATTGGTTTCATGTAAAAAAATTAGGTATAATCAAGTCAAAAAAGTGCTTCGTGCTATGATGTCCGTCGGGGTTGGTCTGTTTGTCTGTTCGTACACTGTTGTAGTGCCTAAAGCCTAAACATTTTTAAACTTTTAATTTTTGTTCTGGGTCATTTAGAACATTAGTTCCCAAACTGTGTTCCACGGAACCTTCAGGGTTCCGCGACTTTCTCGAAGTACAAATAGTAAAAACATAAATATATTTTTTTCAAGTGAAACCTGGTGACAGGCACATTTTAAAATTCAAATTTTGCAAACCTAGATTTTTTTACAGACTGAAATTTTTTGCACGAGTATCGTAATTTTTAGACAAATCAGTTGGCTAGTTTAATTATTTAAAAAATCAAAAATTTGCTTACCAAAGTCACCCTGCAGTTTTGGGAGACTTTGGTTAGGAAAACGTTTTCTAGAATCAATCGATGATCCTCTACCAATTGATTTCAGAGACATTTTCTTAAACTGAGGATTGTTTATTTATTAGGGTTTCATTTATCTTTTTTTGTTTTGTTTTTTAAATACATGAATTGTTAAGTTTTCATATCATTGAAACAATATAAGGTGGATCAATCTGTCTCTGCTCTTTTGCAGCCTTATAAGGAGACTTGTACTTATAAGCTTCGTAGGTCTTTTTATGACAAGTTTTCTTATAATTTTGATGCATTATTTCATAATTTATCGTGGCCAAATTCATTTAAAATGCAGGCAAATGTCTCCCCATCATATGCCATTTTTGATAAAAAAGTAAATACATTTTTTGTTTTATTGTTACATTCATAAATAAAAGCAAATTGGATTTGCATAGTATTCCACATAACTGGGTAGTATTTCCACAAAATATTGAACCTTTCAACGATTGTTGCTGTTTTTTTGTAATATTTTTTTTTCTAACTTTTTGTCTTAATTTATCCTAATGAAGCTATTACAATCATTTTAAATGTATTTAATTATACATTTTTAGAAAGAAAGCTGAAAAGATTAGGAAAGTCCTTTATATTAAAAAAATAAATAGAAAAAATGTCAATTCTATGGCCAAATTCACCCCATCCACCAGGCCAATTTTTACCCAACTACCCGGTATGTAATTACAAATACAAACATTTTTGACGTTAACATTTTTTTTTTAAATGTGATGTGTTGTTTTTCAATTTGTTGCTATCTTAAAGCTTAAAAAGTTTGGGAACCGTTCTAGAATATGAAACTTTTTTTTTTAATGTATGGAAAATGGTTTTGATTCAGGTTTTTGCCAAATTTTGAACATAGCAAAGTTTGATTAAACTCGATTTATTCACTATAGAAACCGAAATTAAGATAACGTCATTTCGAAGCGCCACGACGACGTTGGCAGTTACTTATTGTTATAGGGTTACCCAAGCATAAAAATCCACTTTTAATTTTTAAAAGCTTTAAGACTACATTACTACATAGCTCTAATAAGCAAGTTCTATGGCACGATGGTAATGTTTTATGTGGGTTAGCGGAATACGAAATTTTATTAAAATTGGTTCAGTATATAGTATAATCATAAAACCCAAACCAACAAACTTCAACAGTTAACTTTAACGTAAACATTTTGAAAATTTCTAATATTTGTTTTATAACCCGATTATGTATTGTACATGTACATATGTTAAAATTAGAACGCTTCACAATTCAATGGCTTTCTTCATAAACAATGTTTAACTACATTGAGTGTGCTGCAACATTTTCATAACGGCCTAGTATAATAGGTAGGTACTTCCAACTCCCAAGCGTACAGCACAAACACCCTCTTCATTTCATATATAGTAAATCGAACTACTTAACATTGATTCAGTTAGTGAAAACGGAACGTCATTTGCGAATTTGTTGTGTTGTTTTGATTTGCTTTTCTTCAGAAATAAAAAATAAAAGTTTTTTTTTTTGTTTTCAATTTCCATTAGCAAAAGCACACTCAAAACAACAATAGCGCACTGCCGATGATGATGATGAGACTGTTTCTTGCCTAGCAAAGTTGTACGGGAATAGCTTGGCAATCCGTATGCATACTGCTGATAGACAGATACAAACTAACTGAACTTTGGGTGGATTTCAGTTTTCAGCTTTTCGGAATCGCCATGTCGGGTAGTATTCAACTGACAGCGAAACACACGACAACGATGAGAGTGGGAATCGCTACTTTCCTCTTAGAGTTGTGTTGTAAGTTGTTCTGTGATCTCCTGTGAAAAATCTTTTATAGATAAAAATAAAATATCTTCCTCCTTGTGTCGTGCTTCTGTTTGGCTACTTCGCCTGCTGGTAACTACTGCTAGTGAATTTTTTTGTAAATTTTCGGTACGGTACTTTTGTGATATTTTGTTGCTGTGTTGGAAGAGTAGTTCCCAATTTCTGTTCAAAGCAATCAGAAAAAGTGAGACAGAAAAAAAGAAAGAAAAAAAGTGAGAAGAATAATGTATATGTACCCGAGATAGTGAAGACTGAAGAGCAGCAGTGTTGAATTTTTCTTCACATTTTTTTTTTTTCTATTTAATAGTAAAAGAAAATTAGGAACAATAGTTGTTTTTTTTTTCTTAAATCATATTGTGTTTTATGCAATCTACATCTTCTCTCCTCTACTTGGGCCAGCTCCACGCTAAATTGCTCACATTTTGTTGGTTCCATGAGCAGAACTGTGTAAAAGGCAAAAAGGCAGTGCAATTTGTTTTTTTAAGCGGGAGTTACTAGACTACTATTGTTTTGTTTATGTTTTCTTTTCCCATCACTTTTAGAATGTGTGTGGTTTGAAAATATTATTGTCTTTCATTCAGCAACAACATCACCCACCGTAAACACCAAAAAGCAACAACATCACCCACCGTAAACACCGTTTGCCTCTATATTGACACTTTGCTGTGATATGGTCTTAAATTATTATTAATAAATAATCATAATTAAGTTATGAATTTAGGAAACTTTTAAGTTGATTAAAAAGTCTTTTGAAATATTCTTGTATTGTATATCTTAAGTAGATAAGTATGTAGGTAGGTACCTACCTTCACCTATGTATGTACATATGTATTTGGTTTATCATATTTTTTTTTTTTGTTTGTGTGTTTATGGTGTGTTTGGCCTAAAAGCATGAATGAATTTTTTTGTGTCAAGGATTTTTTGGTTCATTCATACTTTCTTTTAATTTTTCATTTGACTCACTTATTATTTTCAACAAGCGTGATAGAGTGTTGTTTTTTAACATCGCCCTGTTGAAAAAAAAAATTTCCCTCACTCTTTATGTAATTATTGAAATTGTTTTTGAGTTGTTGCTATGAGTTTTTGTATATTCACAAGATAAAGGAATAGGTACATGGTACATACTTAATAAATATGCTTGAAGTAACAACATGTTTATACAGATATTCGGTGTTCAAATAAATTTTCATGTATTTTATGTTATTTTAATTAAATTAAGATTTGAACTTAGTGCTCGAAATTTAAAAAAAAATGGAAATACAAAACGGCACTATCCAAATACATAGATTTACTAAAAATCGTATAAATATTGAAGAAATAAAAACTATCGGCGTCTGTTTGAACAAAACATTTTTCATAGCAAAACTTTTTATTGAATATACTTTATATAAAGAGTGTTTTGCAAAAGATTATTAAGGTAGGTTTAAGCAAGACAAAAATTTCGTTAGAATGAGGGTTAACCGGTAAGGGAATTTCTTAAAAGAAAAAATCCTAAAAATATTAAAACAAAAAAATGAACGATAGAATACTATGCCGTTTGTTTTTATAAAAGCGTGGCGTGGTATCCATTCTTAAATTTTTTTGTGAAATATTAATTTTCAAACTCAAAATTTGACAAAAATAGAAGTAGAAAAAAAGTATCTGTTTTTAATTCTCAATGCTTCAAATTTTTTAGTTTATAGGTACTCTGAGTTGTAGATGGCTGTTTTAAGTGATGAATAAAGAAAGGAATACATGTATAATAACAAAGAAAGAGGCTGCTGTCATTGAGGTTCTGTGTTTTATTATCATGCTCAAATCCAGATAAGACCTGGGGGATAATTAAACAATGCATATGTTTAAAATCAAACGGTTATTGGATTTAAGTATTAAGTAGAGAAAATTGAATGTTACGAAATATACTTTTTATACAGAATTTTTTGTTTGTTCCAGATTTAGATTGGTCGTATAAAAGCGCTTCCCCATATTTGTCTCTTTTATAACAAAAAAAAAAGTTTATAAATCTTTTGTTTCACATTCTTTTCAAAATTTTCGATTAAAAACAGCAAAGTTGTGAAATCAGGCAATTTTTTTTTTTTTTAATTATTATATTTTTTTTTTTTTTAATTTTAACTATTTTCTTTTTATAACAAGTCTATTTAAAAATTTCCCTCCGGCCATAAGAGAAATTAGACCCTCTCCACAACTATTCTTTTCAAACCCAAATCTGCATGCTTCAGGGTTCTGGTACATCTCATACAGAACACCCTGTATGCACCTACCTATGTATATGAGCTTTAAAAACCCGAAAATGTAACATAAAAAAAAAAAATACAAAAATCCTACTGTGGACAGGTCTGCTGTTTCGTTTGTTCTGTGCATCTATGTTCGTCATTTGATGACAAAAAACGCGTACACAAGCAAAAATAAAAACAAATGTTATGCGAATTTCTTCACTCAGTGACTAAATACCACACTTCAGCGACCTAAATGTAGGAATATCAAGAAATAGTTGTACATTTTTTTTTGTTTAAAACTTTCATAATGGTTAATTTCGATTTTTTTTTCAAATTGTGATCGGGGAGACACAAGTGCTTAAATTAAATTAAAAAAGTATCTATTTCAACTGTTGATCGTATAATGGCGTAGAACAACTCCCCTTTGCCTCAATCCAATAAATCCAAAGTAAACCATAATTCTCTATTGAGCTACGACCCACCCTATTTTGTATGTTTCACTTAAACGAGTTTAAATGGTGCTTTTTTATAGTAGGTATAAGGTATCCCATCTTATTTCTGGTTTCAATGAGTTAATGCATATTTTATCGACATGGCCATCAAATCAAAAACTTAATAAAAAAAAAACAAAACAAGATGATTAATTTGGTATTATTTTTGCAGTCATAAACAAGATTTAATTTTTCCGCACAAATAATTTAATTCAAATTAAAAGCTTTTTTCAGTATTTCTTGCATGTATTGTATATATGTATGGACATTTACATGTACAAATGTATGTATAGGATAGGTAGCTACTCACTATGATTTTGTTTTTAAAAGCTTTCAGAGGATTGTTTTGCGATATTCTTTGCTCTCAAATAAGATTTATAGATCCTTTGGTATTTAATTTAACGTTGAAATAGAGATTGTATTCGAAGTGGGTGTTGGAAAACAATAATCTATTCATTTCACATAAACTGTTGTAAAATATGTTTCTATCTTTGTTGCCCTGTTCGTAATTCGTTAGAATTTTTAAGAGTTTTTTGATTAGAAGAGTTGGCAAAGAAAAACAGGAAGTACATTATGTACATGCATATACAGGGTGTCCCGTAAGTAATGGATAACCCTGAAATGCCGCATAGTAGACTTTATGACCGTCCTGAAAACTGATAAAAAAAAGTTCTATCCCAACCACAAGAAAAGTTATATGCATTTTTTTGTTCAGTGCATTATTTTTTTTTCTTACTTTACATTTTTGAATACCACGACTACAAGTGAATGAGTTCCATCATTTTTTTTTTGCAGGAATATTTTACATTACTTGTGCCAACACATAAGTAGAAGAAAATTATTATAACTGTTGGACTTCTTAGAGAAAAAAATTATTTAACATTGAATTTCAATGCAAAATGTGAAAACAAAAAATTTTTGAAAAAGTTAAATCATAGCTGGTATAAAAAAAAATGCATGAATACCTGAGTGGCCAACTATTTTAAAAATATGCGCGTTAAATGCAGATTTCAAAATGGAATTACTTATTATTATATCTTGAGTCAATAGCAAGTTATTGGTATAAATCTGCAATACTAGAGTAAATTTAGCAAAAACAAAAGTTTTCAAAATTAGCACAGTAAACGTGAAAATAATACCAAGCGTTGAACATAGCAGATTTTTGATTTATTGGCTGTTTCTACGATGTTGTCCTTATGATAAATCCAAGCTTTCAACTTCTAGGGCCGAATGCATTATTGATAAAAATGTCAAAAAAGTGCAAAAAACGGTTACATTTTCGAGCTTGTTATGAATTTTACCTGTTCTATTGGGCTTTAACAAACCCATCAAATATTTTGTTGGTTGCTATTAGTTTATTTGTTATTTTCTCTAAACAAAAAGTTTTTGAGCCAGCTTTTAATCACATGATCACTTAGTTAGAAAACAAAAACAAAAATAGATAATTTTTTAATTTTTTTTTTATTTAAAGCAAATGCTCAAACTCTTTTCCACCCACTCTTATACAGGTTCTGCACCTCCGAATAAATGAACGTCTTAGTGAGCGTGCAAGGTTTTGCTCAGAAATTTGTAATGCAGCTGCCTCCACACGATTTCTTAGCTCCTCTAAAGACCTGATCGGCTTGCTGTATACGATTTCCTTAATGCATCCCCAATAAAAAAAAATCAAGTGGATTTAGGTCTGGTGAACGGGGTGGCCATAAAATTGGTCCCAGACGTCCTATCCATCTGCCTGGATATCTGGCATTTAAATATGCCCGCACAGGCACAGCATAGTGTGCTGGAAAACCATCATTTTGAAGCCAATGGGATTCCTTTAGTTCTTGAGGCACTTCTTCCAGCAAGGTTGGGAGATCATTTTGGAGGAACTCCAAATAACCTTGGCCAGTTAAAATCCCCGGCAACTCAAACGGTCCAATTATTTTCCCATTGAGAATCCCAGTCCAATAGTTTATTTTGAATTGGTACTGGGACCTGTCTTCCCTCATAATGTTTGGGTTTTGTAGTGCCCAGAAGTGGAGATTATGGAGATTAGTGTAGCCATCTCTTTTAAATGTCGACTCATCGCTCCAAAGAATTTTGTCAAAAAACTGCGGATCTTCTTCAATTTTCATTATCATTTGTCGACAAAAACTCATTCTCGTTTCAAAATCTTGCGGCTGGAGAGTTTGCACCCGTGTTAGGTGAAAGGGATGATATTTATATTTACTTAGCACATTATGCGCAGTCGTCTTTCCGATCCCAGTGCGTCGTGCTATTGCTCGGATTGATACTGTAGGATCTTGGTCAAGTTCCGCAAGCACTAAGTCTTCGGTATCTCCTCGAGGGGGTCGTCCCACGCTAGCACCACCAACACCACTACCAGGCAGCCTTCCTTTCGAGAAACAGCTATGGACTCTAATAAACACTCGATAATCCGGGTGACGTGCGTTAGGGTACCTTTCCATATACAGAGTCGCAGCTTCGTTTGCGTTGCCTCTGCACTCTCCATAAATGAAATGCATGTTTGCATATTCTTGTGCAGAATACAGAATACGTGGCATCGAAAAAGTTCAATCTAACGTCTTAATTATCAAAAAGCAGGTTCAGGAAAACAGCTATTTAGACCGTAAATTTTTCTGAAGAATGAACAATAAAAACGATATAAATAAGTGTTCGTCGTGGTCTTAATCTTATGAATTAAGATCAAATTACAAAAACTTTAATTCAAAATTTAAAAAACTTACGATTTTATGCGTTCTCACTTTCTCAGGATCTTACAATTTACTATTCAAAAAACACAATTAAAATTGAATCAGAAGACTTTTTGTTTGGAGAAAATAACAAATAAAAAATAGCAACCAACAAAATATTTGATAGGTTTGTTAAAGCCCAATAGAACAGGTAAAATTCAAAACAAGCTCGAAAATGTAACCGTTTTTTGCACTTTTTTGACATTTTTATCAATAATGCATTCGGCCCTAGAAGTTGAAAGCTTGGATTTATCATTAGGACAACATCGTAGAAACAGCCAATAAATCAAAAATCTGCTATGTTCAACGCTTGGTATTATTTTCACGTTTACTGTGCTAATTTTGAAAACTTTTGTTTTTGCTAAATTTACTCTAGTATTGCAGATTTTTACCAATAACTTGCTATTGACTCAAGATATAATAATAAGTAATTCCATTTTGAAATCTGCATTTAACGCGCATATTTTTAAAATAGTTGGCCACTCAGGTATTCATGCATTTTTTTTATACCAGCTATGATTTAACTTTTTCAAAAATTTTTTGTTTTCACATTTTGCATTGAAATTCAATGTTAAATAATTTTTTTCTCTAAGAAGTCCAACAGTTATAATAATTTTCTTCTACTTATGTGTTGGCACAAGTAATGTAAAATATTCCTGCAAAAAAAAAATGATGGAACTCATTCACTTGTAGTCGTGGTATTCAAAAATGTAAAGTAAGAAAAAAATAATGCACTGAACAAAAAAATGCATATAACTTTTCTTGTGGTTGGGATAGAACTTTTTTTATCAGTTTTCAGGACGGTCATAAAGTCTACTATGCGGCATTTCAGGGTTATCCATTACTTACGGGACACCCTGTATACCTATTAATTGAGATATAAAACCAAGTGAGTATGTATGTTCAATTGTACATACAAATATGCAATAATTTATAGTTAATATGCATATAAAGTATAAGGCTTTATCTTATGTACATATATGTAAAATACTCGATGTTACGTGAAAACTTTATTTAATACCTTCAGCTTTCTAGGAAAGTGGGTGTGAAAGTATGCGGCCTTTCAAAAAATAAATGCACTCATTTCCCAAAATTCTATCATATAATATTAATTATTTAGTTGGTATTGATTCTTTACTTATTGGTTACGGGCAATTGCCCGTTAATAACGCCAACAAAACTAAATGCACTTTTGGATTCCAAGACAAAACTGCCTGCTAACTTGACGTCAAAATTAGCAGGTTAACTTTCTCAAACGACGACGTGAGAGTGGCCAGATGTTTAAAACTACTTCTAAATGCAAATTAGTTAAGCTTGAGATATCTTCACGTTTCAAGGTCCTTAGAATCCGAATCTATTACTTTTAGAAAGGTGGGTGTGCATGGGTGTACGTTTCTTCATATTGTCCTGTTAAGTGCCTTTTTTCGTTCGTATATCGAGAACGAATAAAGATATCGACTTCGAATAAGTTTTATTTGTGTTGGCGTCGAAAACGTGTACGGTTAAAATTCTGTTTTTAAAATATTATACTTGACAATATCTACTGTTATTCAAAATTCTGGTTACCCAAAATTGTGTATGAAGAAAATTCTGTACCTATGTGCAAAATTCTGTATGTGCAAATTTCTGTTTTTCAAAATTCTTATTTAAAAAAAGGAGAGTACATAACGTGTACCATACGCCTTTGTGTACCTACAATTGTCTTAGATTTTATTTTTAACGTTACTAGCCCTTTTGTGTCCGTTGAAGAAAAAAAAAAGACAATTTAAAATTATTCTGCTATTCAGCAAAAAAAAAAAAAAGTGCGTATACGCCCAAGTGTACCTCTTGTGTCGGTTGAAGGGACTAAAACCTTTGTAAAAGTGAAACCGTTCATAAATACAAAAATAGCTAATCTTGGAATGACAAGCTCGCTTAAGTTGAGCTCCATCAAAATCGTGTAGACAATTTTCAAAAGTTACATCTAAAAATGTTGTGAAAAACCTATTAGATCAAAGACAAACAGAGTTCAAAATATTATAAAACATAAAGATAGTCATACCAAATATTAATTCAAAATTTGTATTTATATACCTAAATTTGTATATATATATGTGTAGGTAATTCTAGACAATCTTAGAAAAATAAATGAAAACAGTTCTTTTTGATTCACTTGATTTGTATGGGGGTATAGAACGTTCTTGAATGAGTTATTGCACAGATATAATTGCAAAAAAGGCAATGTACTTAGCATTGACATTTAATATGTTTTATGATTTTTTTTTGTTCAAATATAGCAGTTCTAAATATTATAAAAGAAAAGTTAATAGTAGCTTGGAACTAGTTACCAAAAATGTTATCAATAGTAATTATACAAAAAAGATACAAATTCGCTGAATTCTTAGTTTCACCGGAATATTTTTGTTTAATTTTGGAGTTTAAAGTATCATATCTGTGCCCGAATTGAAGAGAACAACAAAGTACAGATACACACTTCAAAAGAATTTTCAATATGTTAAACTGCTAATTGCAGCCTTGACCAGTCCAAGCTCCTCATTTCATATCTTTAATTGTTCGCTTTAAAATCAAAATATTTAAAAATAAACAAAAGTCTTAACTTCTATCAAGCTGGGAACTGGTCAATTTTATTTCCACTGAATCATCCTCCACCATAATGGCTTTACTAGACAATAAGTTAACAATTACATATTTAATATTATTTAACTTGTTTTGGTTTAACAAACACAGTCAAATTTATTACGGTTTGTGCGGCCTCCGTGGCGCGTAGTCGCGTCGCAGCATCGTCGACTTAGCCATGGAACATTTTGTTTCCCCTTCGTCAAATTATGTTAGACACTTCGATGAAGAACTTAATCTAGACAATTATTCCAATTTCAATAAATTATAGTCACCAAGTTCATTATTCTGATGACTTGAAACGAAAGTATGATTCATGTATTTCCACAGTTTACTGAGGAGCTTTATTGCTTGCACGTAGTTATGACTGCTTTTATGTTGTTTGTGCTTGTCTTTGTTTAGTATCCATTTTCGTTTTCTTTCTTTAATCAACATAAAAATGAAATTACAAAATCGCACGTTAACCTTCTTCTTCTTGCTTTTCTTGTTTTTCTTAAAGTAAAATCCAGGCAGTGTTGCCAATGAGCAGAGTTTGCAATAGATATTCCGATTAAAAAAGACCGTTAGCTCTTTTTATAAGCATTTAACTGGCCACTATAAGATGGCGGAAGTTGCAATTGGGAAATTGAATATTTTTTTTTTTTAATAACTCAGAGTTCTTAAAAACTTTAGATAAATACATTTTAAAAATGGTTATATCTAGATATATGGGCTGATTTTAAAATATGTTACCAAAACTCATCATATAAACACATATCGCTCAGTAATTTTAACTAAGCTCTTAATAAAGTTGAAATTTCTTTTGAAAACATCAAACAAACATTTATAAAAAGCATATAAAACAACTTGCTTTGCACCAGAAAATCGTTTTGTGTGCGAATATATCACTTTACTGTCCAAGAGGGATAACGGACACTTCACCATAACACCGTAACAAAAAAACACGATTCGAACAAAATGGCAGTTGGAAATATGTCGATTACTCAATTGCAAGACATTTTAAATATCCGATTTGGCCACGAAATCTGATGTTGCATTCTTGTCTACCGAACTAAACGAATTAATGTCAACTAATGCACAATTGAATCAAAAATTAAAGGTTATGACCGAGCGGTGTGATGTATTGGAGTCTCAATTTAAAAGAAGGTGAAGAAATTCACTTGAAAAAAAAACTCGGATACTCCACAACACACAATTACAAAGAGGTACGGTCTTCATGGAACTTCACTCGGCAGAAGATGCAGAAAAAATCTTGGCCGCCGCGAACCGACTCAAGGGTAAGGGCATTAGCATTTACCAAAAGCAATCATTGATGTACCGACAAAAGAGACGAACACTAAATGTCTATAAAAACAAACTTTTGGAAATTAAACCGGATGCCAAACTCAGTATCAAAGGTGACAAATTGCAAATAAACAATTAAACATTTGCGTTTAAACATTCACGAGGCCTTGCCATAAAAACAGTCGCGGAGTTGACATTTGTCAACAACATGTTTGGTGACAGTTCTTTAGAGTATTTTGACTGCAGCGAGGGAGCGAAGTTAGTCGCAGTTGAAAACCATCAATCACCATCTGGCTCTCAGTCGATGTAACCGCCATCTGGGCTTCACTTGCCGAAGCATTTTAGGTCGACTACGCACTAGGACAAAACTGTCGTCTGCCCAAAAACTATTATAAATTTAAATTTACTTAATTTAAAGATCTTAGCTTATAACATAACAGGTCTTAAAAGCAAACTCTTGCAACCTGATTTTTTCAAATATATTTTTAGTTTTGATGTTATTATATTAATAGAAACTTTTTTAGAACCGAAAGATGAAAATGATTTTTTAAAATATTTCAAAGATTATAAAATAACTTTTATCTCAGCAATACGAAGTAGTGTACATGGGAGGGCGAGTGGAGGTATACTTTGTGCCATAAAATCTAATATTTCTCACCTTGCTCAATTTAGGACCATTAATAACAAACTTTTTATTCATATATTAAGCAATAGTTTGAATTTTTATATTATACCGGTTTGTCTTAAATGCAACAATTGGCAGAATGATTTTGATAATTCGTGTAATTTTATGACCAATTCTTCTTTAGAAAATACTCTTATTATTGGCGATCTCAATGCTCGGATTGGTGATTATCAGAATCATCCTGCTCATATGTTACAAACCCTGCTGAATTTCGGTGCCAAAAGGAATTCAAAAGATATAACTCTTAACAGAAATGGTAAACTACTGGCAGAATTTGTTGAAGATTTTGGATTTTTTGTGCTGAATGGAGTGTCGAATGGCGACGTAGATGGTAATTTTACGTTCATTAGCAGTCAAGGACAATCAGTAATTGACTTTTGTGCCATATCTGGAGAGTGGTTCAATGTAGTCGATGATTTTGAGGTGCTTTTGGCTGGTTTTTCTTCTCACTTACCAATTATGATTAAAGCGCATTTTAAGGAAGAAATCCAACCGAGGAACTTGGATACTCTACGAAAACTAAAATGGATTCAAAGCAAAGCCTCCCGTTACAAAGCAAATCTAGATTACCAATGTAACTTCCTTCCGCTCCAGTCAACAAGCTCCGTAGAACAAATTGAAGAAAATGTTGTGAGAATAATTTATGCCTCGGCACCAGATGTTAATAATAATTACATAACTTTCACACCTAAATGTAAATGGTTCGACAAGGAGTGTGTAAAGCTTCGTAAACTGTCGTTTAAATATTTAAAGCTATTCAGATTGACAAACATCATCTCCTTCAAAAAATTGTATCTTGGTGCCAACAACGAATTTAAACAATTATGCTCTAGCAAAAAATTCAATTACCTTAAAAATCTGGCCGTACAGGTACAACATAGCAAAAATTCCAAGGAATTTTGGTCCAGCGTACGTGAACTGAGTGGATTGCACCGAGGTATGAAGATCGCTGTTGAAGCTCAGACTCTAGAAGCACATTTTAAAACTCTTTTGTCGGCTGATGAGCATCTTCATACCTTCAGCTATGCAATGCAAGACTTTTATGAATTGGACGCTCCGATATCTTTAGGAAAACTGCAGGCAACTCTTTTGGGAATGAGAAACAACAAAGCGGCAGGCATTGATGGTATCCCAGTTGAATTCTTAAAACATAGCAATGACCAACTCAAAACGTATATCGTAAATTATTTAAACCTTTTTTCTAACAATGCTTATGTGCCTACAACTTTTTCAAAAGCCCTCATATTCCCAATATTGAAAAAAGGTGATGCGATGCAACCCGAAAACTATAGAGGAATCTCAATACTCAACTCTCTAAGAAAGATATTTGCGGGAATTCTTTATGGAAGACTTTCGAACTGGATAGAAAGAACCAAAAGTTTGAGTTTAATTTCAAGCGGGTTTTCGTTCTGGATATTTCACTATGGATCACATTTTTGCCTTAACTTGCATTGCTAAGAAATATACTGGAAAAAATAAGAGACTATATGTATGTTTTGTTGATTTTAAAGCCGCTTTTGATACCGTCAACAGACAGGCTCTGATATACAGGGTGTCCCGTAAGTAATGGATAACCCTGAAATCCCGCATAGTAGACCTTATGACCGTCCTGAAAACTGATAAAAAAAAGTTCTATCCCAACCACAAGAAAAGTTATATGCATTTTTTTGTTCAGTGCATTATTTTTTTTCTTACTTTACATTTTTGAATACCACGACTACAAGTGAATGAGTTCCATCATTTTTTTTTTTTGCAGGAATATTTAACATTACTTGTGCCAACACATAAGTAGAAGAAAATTATTATAACTGTTGGACTTCTTAGAGAAAAAAATTATTTAACATTGAATTTCAATGCAAAATGTGAAAACAAATAATTTTTGAAAAAGTTTAATCATAGCTGGTATAAAAAAAATGCATAAATACCTGAGTGGCCAACTATTTTAAAAATATGCGCGTTAAATGCAGATTTCAAAATGGTATTACTTATTATTATATCTAGAGTCAATAGCAAGTTATTGGTAAAAATCTGCAATACTAGAGTAAATTTAGCAAAAACAAAAGTTTTCAAAATAAGCACAGTAAACGTGAAAATAATACCAAGCGTTGAACATAGCAGATTTTTGATTTATTGGCTTTTCTACGATGTTGTCCTAATGATAAATCCAAGCTTTCAACTTCTAGGGCCGAATGCATTATTGATAAAAATGTCAAAAAAGTGCAAAAATCGGTTACATTTTCGAGCTTGTTTTGAATTTTACCTGTTCTATTGGGCTTTAACAAACCCATCAAATATTTAGTTGGTTGCTATTAGTTTATTTGTTATTTTCTCCAAACAAAAAGTCTTCTGATTCAATTTTAATTGTGTTTTTTGAATAGTAAATTGTAAGATCCTGAGAAAGTGAGAACGCATAAAATCGTAAGTTTTTTTAAATTTTGAATTAAAGTTTTTGTAATTTGATCTTAATTCATAAGATTAAGACCACGACGAACACTTATTTATATCGTTTTTATTGTTCATTCTTCAGAAAAATTAACGGTCTAAATAGCTGTTTTCCTGAACCTGCTTTTTGATAATTAAGACGTTTGATTGAACTTTTTCGAAGCCACGTATTCTGTATTCTGCACAAGAATATGCAAACATGCATTTCATTTATGGAGAGTGCAGAGGCAACGCAAACGAAGCTGCGACTCTGTATAGGGAAAGGTACCCTAACGCACGTCACCCGGATTATCGAGTGTTTTTTAGAGTCCATAGCTGTTTCTCGGAAGGAAGGCTGCCTGGTAGTGGTGTTGGTGGTGCTGGCGTGGGACGACCCCCTCGAGGAGATACCGAAGTCTTAGTGCTTGCGGAACTTGACCGAGATCCTACAGTATCAATCCGAGCAATAGCACGACGCACTGGGATCGGAAAGACGACTGCGCATAATGTGCTAAGTAAATATAAATATCATCCCTTTCACCTAACACGGGTGCAAACTCTCCAGCCGCAAGATTTTGAAACGAGAATGAGTTTTTGTCGACAAATGATAATGAAAATTGAAGAAGATCCGCAGTTTTTTGACAAAATTCTTTGGAGCGATGAGTCGACATTTAAAAGAGATGGCTACACTAATCTCCATAATCTCCACTTCTGGGCACTACAAAACCCAAACATCATGAGGGAAGACAGGTCCCAGTACCAATTCAAAATAAACTATTGGACTGGGATTCTCAATGGGAAAATAATTGGACCGTTTGAGTTGCCGGGGATTTTAACTGGCCAAGGTTATTTGGAGTTCCTCCAAAATGATCTCCCAACCTTGCTGGAAGAAGTGCCTCAAGAACTAAAGGAATCCCATTGGCTTCAAAATGATGGTTTTCCAGCACACTATGCTGTGCCTGTGCGGGCATATTTAAATGCCAGATATCCAGGCAGATGGATAGGACGTCTGGGACCAATTTTATGGCCACCCCGTTCACCAGACCTAAATCCACTTGATTTTTTTTATTGGGGATGCATTAAGGAAATCGTATACAGCAAGCCGATCAGGTCTTTAGAGGAGCTAAGAAATCGTGTGGAGGCAGCTGCATTACAAATTTCTGAGCAAAACCTTGCACGTTCACTAAGACGTTCATTTATTCGGAGGTGCAGAACCTGTATAAGAGTGGGTGGAAAACAGTTTGAGCATTTGCTTTAAATAAAAAAAAAAATTATCTATTTTTGTTTTTGTTTTCTAACTAAGTGATCATGTGATTAAAAGCTGGCTCAAAAACTTTTTGTTTAGAGAAAATAACAAATAAACTAATAGCAACCAACAAAATATTTGATGGGTTTGTTAAAGCCCAATAGAACAGGTAAAATTCAAAACAAGCTCGAAAATGTAACCGATTTTTGCACTTTTTTGACATTTTTATCAATAATGCATTCGGCCCTAGAAGTTGAAAGCTTGGATTTATCATTAGGACAACATCGTAGAAAAGCCAATAAATCAAAAATCTGCTATGTTCAACGCTTGGTATTATTTTCACGTTTACTGTGCTTATTTTGAAAACTTTTGTTTTTGCTAAATTTACTCTAGTATTGCAGATTTTTACCAATAACTTGCTATTGACTCTAGATATAATAATAAGTAATACCATTTTGAAATCTGCATTTAACGCGCATATTTTTAAAATAGTTGGCCACTCAGGTATTTATGCATTTTTTTTATACCAGCTATGATTAAACTTTTTCAAAAATTATTTGTTTTCACATTTTGCATTGAAATTCAATGTTAAATAATTTTTTTCTCTAAGAAGTCCAACAGTTATAATAAAATTTTTCTACTTATGTGTTGGCACAAGTAATGTAAAATATTCGTGCAAAAAAAAAATGATGGAACTCATTCACTTGTAGTCGTGGTATTCAAAAATGTAAAGTAAGAAAAAAAATAATGCACTGAACAAAAAAATGCATATAACTTTTCTTGTGGTTGGGATAGAACTTTTTTTTATCAGTTTTCAGGACGGTCATAAAGTCTACTATGCGGCATTTCAGGGTTATCCATTACTTACGGGACACCCTGTATAAGCTAGATAAGCTTGGAGTGTCTCGGAAGTTTCTGATGCTTTATACAAATTTCTTGTCGTCATCTAGTGTAGCAGTTTGGGATGGTACCAAGTTGTCAGAGTGGTTTGATACGTCAGCAGGTGTCCCACAGGGATGTATTCTAAGCCCTCTTTTATTCGCGCTGTTTATCGATGATATCTCTGAAATGCTTCCTGGAGGTGTTATGTTCGCTGGAACTCTCATCAAGGTTCTTCTCTACGCTGATGACTTGGTATAGCTGACAACCCCTTTACTCTCCAACTCCAAATTAATCGTCTGGATGATTAGTGTAAGACTTGGGATCTCCGCATCAATGTCCAAAAAACCAAAATTATGATTTTTGAAAGTCGAAATAGAAGGGTAAGGCTACCTGAAGAAACTTGGCGTCTCAATAATGAAACGATTGACATAGTACGTGAATTCAAGTACATTGGAGTGTTATTAACATCGAACTTGAACTTTGCGAAGCATGCAAAGGATAAAAGCACTGAAGCTCAGCTGGCGCTAAATATTATGTGGAAAAGGTTCTTTGCTAACCAAAACATTGACCATTCGACAAAATATCAAGTGTTTAGTGCGACAATTAACACTTGCATGTGCTATGGAGTGCAAGCCTTTAGTGTTACGCCCTTCGAAGAATTTGAAGCTGTTCAAAGATTCTTCGTCAAACGAATATTTCGGTTACCGAATTCAGCACCAACCTATGCTATACACGTGGAATCTGGCTTACCACCCATCTACATTAATAATCTTAAAGCTCATGCAGACTATTTAATAAAAGTGATGAGGAGAAGCAATACCAGTCTCCATAAAACAATTCTGATTAGACAACTGCAATTGAATCAGTATCCTTGTAGGGAATGGAATCAGTTGGCCTTATCCAATGACCTTCGTCTTTCCTTAACAGAGGAGAACGTTTTCGAATGGCAAAATATATTCGCATCAATTATTGCTAAGACCGATGAAAACCCCATAGTTTAGAGCTTAACTGCCATATAATGAAATGAAGCAGATGCCATAAGCTTTTCAACGACGTATGACTCATCACTGTTAAGTTGGTAGACCAGTACCCAATGAAGATGTGCATTTTTGTTATATTTGCCTATTTTGATGGACAAATACCTCTTGAACCCCACGGTCTACAGCTAAACGGCATATTGCAAAATGAAGTACATGCAATAGCGTTTTCAAAGATATAAGAGAGATTTCTGTTGAGTTGAAAGACCAGCTACCAGTGCGGAATTGCATTACTGCACTTTTCAGCGTTTTTGGCACATATCTCTCGAATCCCATTATTTACACTTTAACGGTTGTATAATAAAAAGAAGTACACGCACCAGCCTTTTCAACGACACATGACTCATAGTTGTTGACTTGGTTGATAAGTTACCAATGCAGAATTGCATTATTGCTGTTTTTTGTGCTTAAGAGTCGAATATCTTACGAACCCCATGGTTTAGAGCTTAACTGCCATATAATGAAATGAAGCAAATGCCATAATTACAACGACGTATGACTCATTACTGTTGAGTCGGTAGACCAATACCAAATGAAGAATTGCATTGTTGTTATATTTGTCGATTTGTATGCCCACATATCTCTTGCACCCTATGATCTACGTCTTCATGGCTATATACAAAAATAAAGTACACAAAATTATCTTTTCAACGATGTATAACAGATTAATGTAGGTATGAGGACACACTACCAATGAAGAAATGCATTATTGTCTTTTTCGGTGCTTTGATTCCGAATATCTCACGAACCCCATAGTTAAGAGCTTTATGGTCATACAATGAAATGAAGTAAGTAAAATTACCTTTTCAACGACATACAACACATTGCTGTTGAGCGGGTAGACAAGCTCTCATACATTTTTGCCCATTCTCCTTTATTACTTTTTATGTGGCAAATCATTAAAACTGCTAAAACCTCAGAATTATCGCTCTCCCGTTATTTATCTAAATCTTATGTTTTTTATGTTGCAAATCATCAAAATTATGAAAACCTAAGAACCATACCAATTTAATCTTAGCTAAAACTATAAATTTAGTGTCACTTTTCGTTTTTATTCTTGCTATTTCTGATTAAAAATATTTTTTTTCTTTTTATATATCAAGATACTCGTAGTGTAAAAATCATTTTGTAAAATTATTGTTAATTACATGATTTCTTTTTTACTTTTTTAATTTTATATTTACTCACTCATGAAATGTCATATCCGGCAGACGGCAGACTGCCATGTCCGTATTCTTAAGTTTATAATTGTATCAATATAGAATCGAAAAAATAAAGAATTTTATCTATCTATCTATCTATCTCATATCGCTCAGTAAAAAGAACAACGTCATAACTCAAAAAACCTCAAACTTCAGAAATCGCAATTTAAAGTTTACATGGCTGTATTTCAATATCATCTTCATTTGTATCTACTTTTTTTTTGGGAGAGCATTAATTAAAGTTTTATCGCAAAATATATGATACTTTTAAAATATTAATTGGACTGTTTTCACTTCAAAGGTACCTTCGTAAATGAAAAAACCACAGTATTTCTACAAACAAATTTTTGAAAATGACCGTGTATATAACGACAAATGATGCTCTATAGCCTTTTTCAGTTTTAAAAATGACGTTTTGCCAAAAAATAGTTTACAGAAAATGAGTTTGAACTGTATCATTAGGCAAAAATGTATGTTTTTTGAGTTATGACGTTGTTCTTTTTAATGAGCGATATGTCAAATTAAATGAATTTGCTTTATTTTGACGATACCATGAAAAATTGGTTACTTGGGGCTCAAAAAGTTCAGAAAAAATGGGCTCAATATTTTAACGTTTAGCGCTGGGATCGGGAATTTGTGGATCGCGATCCGAACACGGATCGCGAAGGGAATTAATTTATAAGGTTGATTCCTTAGTATTAATTTATTAATACTAATCTAAACATTACCAACAAAAATAGCTTTTTCTCCTTCAAACACGTAGATAGGCGGCCCAAGCAAATTTTGCCAACACGGGAAAAGCTAAAAATCTTCGAATTTTCAACAAAATGTTAGTTCAGAACTTAACCAAACGCTAAAAACTAGATGCTTTTATGTCCTCTTTGGAGAAAAATGAAAATAACGAAAAGTACTTCTTTTCTTTTAAATTTTTTTTTTTTTTTTATTTTAAGTTAAATTTTAGACGATTGAGTGCGAAGTTAAACCAATTTTAGTATGATAATAGGTTTAAAATTGTGTTTTCTTAATTTTAAACGAGTTTAGCATCGTATTATCCCCTGACCGTTTACTAAAGTTAAAATCACCAACTGGCTATTTTATCTTTTTAGTATCGTACTAAATCCATATGTGAATTTTACTCCAGGTTCGATTCCTGCTGGTGCCCAACTTTTTTCTTTTTTTTTGTAAATAATGTAGTTAAAACGATAAAAATAAACATCGAGTACTTATTTAAAGCACATGATGGGTTTCCATCAACATATAATTAATTTACAACGCATACAAACAATAATTGTGTTCATCAAATTCAAACCCTACTAATGCAGTTTACTAGTCAGCGAAAGGTTTAAAATTTTGGAATAGATAGTAAATTGCTAAATACTTAGGAAATTGCTAACTAGCTAAATATTAAGCCCTTAACAAAAGGTTGTTTAAAATTTAATTTAATCTATTTATGCAACAATTGACAAACAAAAAAAATGTTGGCCTCTTTGGACCGCACATACAAAATTGCCGACCCCTAGTTTACAGGATCCTCATCGCTATTTTGTTTTTCCCATACAAATTGTGTGGGAAAAAAGTGCGAGAATCTTTGAAAGTGCATAACTTTCTAGCTATTGAACCATGGAAGAAATAGATTTAAATATTGATATAAGAAAATTAATTTCCTAGAAAAAAATATTAAGCTTTTCTCTGATAAAAGCTGCCGTTTAGAAGATAATCAGTAATTAAGTATAAATAATAATATAGATTCCGCTCAAAAAGCGTCGTTTTTTTGCAGGGTGATGTTTTAAATATAAATACACATATGTGCATACATACATATGTACAAAAAAAGATAGGGCGTGTGGGTTGGTTCAAGACAAGAACAAAAATTATTAAGCATATTTTATTTCCCCCGATTATGCAGAAGGGGTAGTTTTCTAAAAAATATACCCTAAATGGAAAATAAATTATTTAAAACCACCGGCTAAACCTACAGTATAGTGCTATAGCTTTTTCAAGGCCAAAACTAATCTCTTAGTAAAATTTAAAATAAAAAATATTTTAAAGAATGTTTTTTTTCTTAAATATCACATTTTTGAAAAAAAAAAAAAAAAAAAAAAACGAGACAAAATAATTAAAATTCATCTTTTCTGAATTTTATTTGTGCCCCCGGCATCATTTAAATGTACTACTTTAAATTTGACACACCCTAATACACATACATACATACATACCTACCTTTTGTTTTTACTTTTTATGATATTAAAAATAATTAGCAGCAGCTCTTGATAGATTATAAGTAATTTTGTGGTTTATCATGTTTGTTATTTTTAAAAATATATAGTTTTTTTCTCAAGCTACAAAAATATATTGATTTTTTAAAATGTATCTTAAATGTACACGTATTTTTGTACAACTTTTAACGTTCAGTGACCGTTTTTGGCAACACTTTGGAATAATTTATATTTTTAAATATAAAAAAGAGCTTTATTTCATCTATTTTTGTTTTTTTTATATTTTGTAATTGAAGACAGTAGGTATAAAAAATTCTCAACAATAAAGTAAAATAAATTATGATCTGTCAAAATTTCTAACGGAACTATTGGTACAACCTGAAGTTGTGGAGGCAGTCTGAAGTCAGTTTCGAAAGGACACCAAAAACCTTTGGGAAAACATAGTTTTATTCAAAGAGTAAAATCGAGAAGACCAGTATGATTTAATTCTAGCTTAAAATCGCATTATACCATACCATAGTGAAATTGTTCATATTGCTTACAGAAATTGATCCGTTTTTGAGAAATCAAGAAATAACAAAAGAAATTCAAAACCCATAATATTTTTTAACTTCCCATTGAAAGTTATTGTAATTGGTACGATTTGTCGAATTGAAAATATTGACATATCTACAGGTTTTGAGGTTTCTAGTATCAGAATCCGTCATTTTTAGCAAGATGTCTGTATGTGTGTATATGTACATATGTTCTGGTTACTTATTTCATCCACCATATTATATTATATTTATAGATAATATAGTCATAACGTACTGAAAAGGCTTTCTTACAAATTCAAGTAACCGTTTTTTAGTACAGCAATTTAAAAGGGAGCTGTAAAATGTCATTCGTATCTAATATCTCGAGAATGGAAAAAATATCCATTTCAGACTAAATTTATTTTACACATATAATAACGCCTTACAGAAATGGTGAACATTTAAAAAGACACTTTCTTTTTAAACTAAGAAAATAGTTGAAAAATAATTAATACCCAGCTGGAAAAATTCCTACTTTCTGTCTAGTTTGGGCAAGGACCTAATAAGTTTTCAGTAGGGGAAATCAAGACGGCTTAAACTTGTCAGATACTTGGCAAGCCCTTGCTGGATTTCGGTACCAAAAATTTAGACGAGGGAAACTCGAGAGGCCCTGTGTAGTTTAAACTTGTTTGACATGTTTCGGTATCCCATCAGGAATGTACACCAAAAACAAACATTTTATTAGCACCATGCAAATCCATCATACGACACTTTTTTCTCTCTTTCCTTCGTCTTCTTTTTCATATCACACTTCTTACTATGGGTGTGAGACAACTGTGTATTAAAAGCTTATCCAATGAGAAAAAAAACTGTTCTTAGTTGTTCTACCTAAAAAGCAATATCTATTCTGTATGTATAAATCTCTCTTCAGCTTAAATCCTTAGTTCGATTTTAGAGTAATCATATATATATATATATTTCGAAAGAAAAAAAAACACTTAACCACAAATCAAAATACGGGACAGTCAAACACGCTTTAAAAAAAAAAAATATTTACATATACAATATACTATGTACGTATTTAAAATACTTTATTCTATTTGCCTTGCCTCGTTAAATATTTAATCTTTGGAATCGTTAAATATTTAATTTATTTATTTATAGTGGGATCTAAGTCTATAGTTTTAATAATTGTATATATTTAACACCCACATTTCTAAAGAATTAGTTGGAGCAAAATACCTACTCAATATTTAATAAAGCCCAATTGAAGTGACAAACTGGCAACGCAGACTCGTTGAGACATTGTTATTATTATGTACATATATTGACTGTGGTAGAATACCACAATCTTTAGTCGTCAACGTAAAGTTATTGTCTCATGTCTCGTAGTTAGTGGTGGTGGTTGAATGTACCTACTGGTTCGTATCTGTTGCTGCTTTGTATTACAACTTTTTTCTTTTCTGTAATTTTTTTTTCGCCTTTAAGTATCTATTTGGCTGTGGTTTCAGAACATCTCGCAGTCAGTCAGTAGTATTAAATGTTGTTTTTTTTATTTATTTATTTCAAAACTAAAGCAAGCTAAATGTTTAGCTAGTTGGATTCAGTTTTTGTTTTTTAATCTATGAAACTTGAGTTGAGTCAGCTTATAGTAGGTACATTTTGTATGCACTTATTTTGGTAAGTCTTGATGGTTTTAAGCCATTACAAAACACAAGCGTCGAAACAAATGCAAACTGAGTGTGTTTTTATGCCTTTTGGTGATTGACTTCAATTTAATTACACTTCTCACCCATTTTATAAATGGTCTGTGTATTGGAACAAACACACACACATACACATAACTATAGCGTAGTCAGCCAGTCAGAAATAGATGGGAAGACGGAAATTATGCTTAACACATTTTGCATTTCGCCGCCTGTCTTTATTCATTTTTTTGAATAGGAGTATATATTTTTCTTCTCCTTATCTCGCATTTTATTTTATTTTGTTTTCAATTTTTATTTCCGTTTTGTTGATGGGTTTTCATTTCGTTGTGTTATTGCTCAATGAAACTGCGTGCAATATTGGTGGTTTGACTGCTCGATACGGATTCTGAATTTGCATGTAATTTATAAAAAAAAAGGAAACATCAAATATGTAACCAAAATAATAAAATAGATATCAAACATTTTTTAGTGGCTTTACTTTATTGACTTTTCTTTTAACACATATACCAATGTAGGTACCTAGTATGTAAATAACTAAATAAAAAATGTTTTCCCACCGCAATCATACATATTTAAGTACGAAATAAATTACCATTTGAATTTTTTGATGAGATAATTTTATTTTAATACAAACTAAATTATGAACTTTCATATGCATTTATTAGATTCCAACTTAAAATTTAATTTGATAAACGAGAAAAAGGTCGTTAAACCAAAAATTTCATTTTGAAGATTTTATTTGAGTCATTGAAAAATTAACTTTTTTAAAAAACTGAAAGCTCTTCATGCGAAAACTTTGAACACTCAGTAACACTTAATTATTCGGGTTGGGGTCGAAGTTCTGTATGGTCAAAATTCTGTTTTCAACATTCTGCGTTTCAAAATACTATTTTTCAAAATTCTGGTTACCCAAAATTCTGTATTTTAAAATTCTGTATGATCAAAATTCTCTATTTCAAAACTCTGTTTTCAAAATTCTGAATAAAAAAAAATCGTTTTGATAATGTTTTAACAAGTGCTCACTTTTTTAAATTATCAAAACAACTTTTTTTGTTAAACACAGAATGAATAAAAGTTTTTTTATGATAAAAAGCTTGACCTTTGATGCTGCCGTAAGATCAATCAATACTTAGCTTCTTTGCGTAATAAATTTGAAGATTAAAATATTTTGTAAATGGCCTGGTTTAGAAAAATGATATTCCTCCAAGGGAAACATCAAGCTGAGTTTTATTTTAAATTTAAATTTTTTTTAAAAAATTCAAAGAAAATAACGGAAGAATTCAAAGTATTCAAAACAACGTTGAGACCTGGCATCGGTGGTTAACAATCACCCCTATTACGAAATTCGTATTATTACGTCGTATTTGGTCGTATGTTGGGTTTGAAGTTTCCTTAATGGTAAAATATCATCTTTTTTGTTGCAAAGGTTTTAAGAATTTACGAAATAGACATGGCGAAAAGAACAAAAATTGTTGGAAAAGAACACAAATTGTACTTTTCGCCATGTCTTTTGATGATGATATTGTTAAGTTTAAATGTTACCATTGCAATGTCTCTATATTCTTAAACTTTCAAAAGCTTTGTTTTCCAAAAAAGATTACATTTTACCATTAAGGAAACATACGACCAAATACGACTTAATAATACAAATTTCGTAATAGGGGTGAGTATTTGTAGGAAGAAAAAAAGCGATCTTGCCCTCAGGTTGATCACACAAATAGAAACAACATTAAAAAAGTTGCCAACATGCATAACATTAAGTTTTTGTCCATTTTAACCGAAGATGTATTAATCTCGTTTAAACAATTTCAGACGACGAAAAAACATCACGAATTCGACTCTAATTGGGATTAATGCTATTTCGGAATAATGATAAAATATGAATAGTCGTAAGCGTTGTTGCGCGTTTCTCAAAATTAGTAGACGTGAAGTTGGATACATGACTTTTGCACACCAAAATAATGGGGCATATTCATATAGTCATTTTAGACCTGGGTCTAAGTTAAACATAGCTTTGGTTGAATTTTCGGACGTTGATTCTATTTTTTTTTTCAGGTTATCATTTCAAAATATTTGAAGTTATTTCTGTAGTATACCAAGTTAATTATCTTATAAAAATATAAAACCAACAAATTGTAATTAAAATCGGTCTGTATTCATTGAGCCAAAATTGTCATAAACTGTAGTTTAGTTAAACCTGGGTCTATCTGCGACTATGAATATGCCCCAATATCGTTAAGTGATTTAAAAAAGGGGTCGGATTTCGTAATCGCATATGTTGCAAGACAATGAAATGGGGGTCGCTTTAAAAAAGCAAAAAAAGAATAATAGAAAAAATAGAAAAAATAGAAAAAATAGAAAAATTCGACGTATCATCAGAAATAGACCAGATTTGAGTAATATTTTCTATTTAAGGGAATATGTTTAGTTTAATGCTACCTTATGTTATTTTACGGCGGCGGTGGTTATATGGAATTATTTGGCTTTATATTTTTATAATACAAATTTATAAATAGAAAATCAAAGTTGTTTTTGTTATGCAAATTCTAAATAATTTTGAAAAACATAATTTTGCACATACAGCATTTTGGATAAACAGAATTATGGACATACAGAATGTAATATTTGTCTCCTTAGATTATAGCTTAGTTGAGCTGCATAGTTTTTTCGTTTCGTTTTAGCCTAGCATTTTAACCCATAGGTATGCAGCTCCAGCTAAAAAAATAAGTTTTCGTTTCTTAATGTACATCAAGGCCGTAGCCAGGGGAGGATCACAGGGGTCTGATCCCTCCCCGAAATTTTTCAAATAGTGTATCTTGCTCCAACTTTCTTCTTGAAAAATTATTTTAGTGATTGTCATCAAATTCGATGATAAATTGTTTTCCACGGCTAAATCTATTAAAAGGTATACTTCTTTGCAACTCGAGACCAACTTAATTCGGAAATCTAATGTATTGATTGGCAAAAAATTTCATTTACTTTTCAGTTTACTTGACCAAATATTGCCCCAAATGTTTGTATAACCTTAGTAGTCCAGTCGAATCGTCATTTGGCCTTGCGTTGATCGGCACGGTCTGTTTTTTTTTTTTCATGAATCGATAGTCGCTTACAAGAAAAGCTTAACCCTAGATTTGCACCACCTGACAACTTTTTTTTTACCAAAGTTATTCGTAAAAACGTACTTTTTGACCATTTTTGGATTTTCGAAAATATCTCGGCTCCAGTACATTGCACAGTAAAAAATTTAAATACGTATTGTTTGTAATAAAATTATCTAGCATTTAATGTTGAGTGTTTTTTGTTTAAACAAGTAAGTAAAAAGTTACCGTTAGTTTTAGTAATTTTCTTTTTCATTATTATTTTGAAGTACAATTTAAAAAAAAATTGAGCTCTCAACTCCAAGCGGGAGCCGAGAAATTTATGAATGAGCACAGGCAAGTCGGAGACCTCCAAAATACTAATTTTCTGTTTTTTTACGAATTGCTTGGCTACATTGTATCGCAAAATAAAAAATGAAAAATAAATATTATACAAGTTAGAACATTAGCTATTGTTTAAATTAATAAATATTTTTTTCTACAAATAAATAAAAATTAACAATTAGTTTTATTTAATTTTTTTGTTGGTCAAATAGTTTTGAGTTATAATTTTGATAAAGTCCTGTGAACTGGTTTAATTAATAATTATTTTTAGTCCTTTTAATTTCTTAAAATTAAAAAAAAAAATAGCTCCCTAAGACAAGCTGGACCCGAGCAATAAATTAATGAATAAACGCAAGTCATACAAAAAAAAACCTTTTCTGTATGATGAATAAACAAGTTACAGTTTATTTAAATTATTATATTTGCTTGTACTTTTGTTAGTTATTAATTCGAAAAAAGTATTAATTTAATTTACCTGTTAATAATTAAATAAATCAATCTTCTACTAGAGAAGAAAACATTCAATTTCTTTTTGGGGCTAATCTTTGCCACAGTGGTTTAACGTAAAATAAAATAACAACACATTTTGCTAGTACACTTTATTTTCAATTTGGTTACCAAACCATAGCCTTACCAATTTATTTAACAAAAAAAATCAATAAAATCAGTTATAAAATGGCGTTGATAGTCCAAAATCAACTGACAATTAAATTAATTAGGATGTAAATTAATTAGTAAAATAAGTAAATTAATTAATCAAATCCTGAACTCTTGTAACAGCTGAACAAACACAATTTATGGATTAGGTGCCAACTAGAATAAACAATGTCTATAGTTCACCAACTCTAGTAGTAATTTTCTGCTGGACTTTTTACAGAGACATTTTTGTACAAGAAGTGTAGAGAAGGTGTTTTTCATAAATGTATGTGCAGTGAATACATGTAAAATATTAAGAGGATGTGCTTATTTCAAAAGAAAAATAAGTAATGACAAATAAAAAAAAAACATTTTAAACAATCTCGACAGTAAAATAAATCATTTTTAGATTAAAAGATTTATAGAAAGGTGTAGCTTTCTGCAAGGAAAAATCTCACGACTTACCGCTGGGTTTGTATTGATAGTGCTATTGATAATAATCAACGATGATGCTATATTTTTAGATACATACATGTGGACAAGGATACGTCAATTTGAACGAAGTGATGCTTTTAATATTCAAAAGATAGGTTGATTCAAGACAAGAAATAAATTGTATGGGGAAGGTGTGACAACTACACCCTGTCGACTGTGCGAGAGGGGAATTTTCTAAAAAAAAAGATCTTAAATGGAAAATAAATTATTAAACTACTACGGCAACACCCACAATTGTGTGCTATAGCTTTTTTAAGAGCTATACAACTCTAATCTGTTATTAAAATTTAAAATTAAATTATGATTTTTAGATTTTTTTTTTAACTCTAATTTTTGATCAAAAAATGGAGACAAAATATTTAATCATGGCAACTTAAAAAAAATAACTGTCAAATTAAATCCACAAGCGACAGTCCTAAAATTAGTGTTTTTTCTTTGATTGTTCATTTTGGAAAACCGATTTCAAATAAACTAAGTACTTGTACTTGCACTTGTATGAAAACCTGTTTTATTCTTTAATTATTTATATCTTTGCATTCCTTTAAACCGTATTTCTATAACCGTAAACTTGGTGCAAGAATTTATCCAAATTCCCCTCGAAAATATATAATTTGCAGCTTATTTTATATATACGTCGGTAGCCATCGACTTAAATCATGTGTCTAAGAAAGGCAACAACAATTTTTACTGAAGAGCTCAAATTTTGTTCTCAGAGCGAAACACATCTGCACTATAGGTGGCCAAAAACTTCCCATTTAAAAAAAAAATCCAATATAAAACATAACCGTACACTACAATTAGTTATTTTTGTGAGACATGTTCTACTTTTTTGTTACGTTAACACTAATACGATTATACCTTTCATGTTTTTTGTTTCCAACTCTATAGGTACTAGAACCTACTTAGGTATATACGAGTATCTAAGTTTCTTTTAATTTCAAGTTTTATTTTGTCTGTACCCTCTCCTAAATAAATGTAATTTTTTCGCGGGCACTTTAATAATATTTTTCGGATGAAATAAATAAGACGAATCACGAGTACCTACACATTTGTATTCGAGATAAATGATTTGTCTTGTCTTGTTTCTCTTTTGTTTTCTTTTTATTTTAAATTTCAAAATGATTTTTAATTTAAAAATTGCCGATTCAAAGAAAAGCCAAAGAAGGGAAGAAGATGTTGAAAAAATATAATTATAAATTCGAATAATTTGCCAAAGAAAAACAAATTGAAAGTTCATTGAAAACTTAAAAAAAATGAAGAATGACTTTAAGAACATTATGAATAGAAACTTAGTGCAAAATTAACTGTAAGTGTGAAAGTGATTATAAAACAAAAAACAATCATTGCTGACGAATAATGATTAAACAAAAATTATATGAAAAGTGAATGCAGCTATAAAGTGTATTCAAATAAAGCTAAAACGCTGTATTTTGTTAACGAAAATTGTAATTAAATCAAGATCAACGATTTTTAATGAATATTTGGGTAAATATAAAACGATTTATTAGATTTAAAATAATAATAAAATACAAAAAAAAAAAAACTATCAATGCTGTAAAAATTATCAAAACTTTGTTCTTCATTTTAGTTTATTATTTAATTCAGATGGTAAGCTTTAAAATTATGAACAAAATATATTCGATTCAAAGCTTAAACAAATTATTTAGAGCACAAAATTAAAGTAAATTAGTATGTCGTACATATATACACTCCCTGTTACTTGTTTAAGGCCACTATTTTCACAAAAGTATTTTCTCGATTAATACCTGTAGGAAATATTTTTCCTGGAAATTTTTGATACCTGTGAGTTGGTAAATATATTTTGCAATAAAAAAAGAATAAATTTAAAGGGGTAACTTGGAAATTCCATAGGAATTTAACAAATTATAAGAATGGACTGCAAAAATGGGTATACAAAATGAGTCACTTGATTGAGGCCATTTGAAAAATTTTATAAAAAAAGAACAAAACTGTAAAAATGTTTCCTTTTTATTGTTTTTAAACATTAATGTATTATGTTTTTGTCAATTAATAATGAGTATGCCCGCCATATTTTGAAATTAGCTCTATTAGACGGTTTTGAACTAAATCATAAAGTTTTTTTGGAATAATCCAGTGAAATCTGGCTTCAGGCATCGCAGTTTGCTTCGACCAAGACGTCCTTATTCCAAACTGTCTACAAGCATCAGAAACTTTTAGAGATAGTCAGGCCCAAACGTTATCGATGATGTTTGAGTCCGATGAATAGGTTGGCCATGCTAAAAGTCCAACGTTTTTCAACTGAATCCAGCTTCTAGCTGCCGAGGAAGTATGGATAGGGGCGTTGTCTTGTTGGAATATCCAAGGTAGAGGTTCAAGAATATTATTTAGCTTTGGAAATACCCGTTACAGCAGCCATTTGTAACTATTTCCGTTCATTGTTGTAGTTATAAATTCCAATTTAATTGTTCCATAATAGGTGATACCTCCCCACACCATAACACCTGATGTATGACTGTGATGTCTTCACAAAATAATTTCTTCTTTTCTTTAATCGTGAAAATAAAAGTTATAACTATTAGGTCCGTCAAGATTAAACTTTTTTTCACCTGAAAAGACAACCTTTTTCTATGCGATGCTACAGGCAACATGCTGCTGAAATTCGACCGTAGTTCCTTATGTAGCTGCCATAGAACCGGTTTCCTTTTGATTTTCATACTCTTGATGTTACCTTTGGTTTTAATTATCATTAAAACCGTCGAGGTTATAGGCGCTGATACTGTGGAATTTGAAGCTAGCCGCTGAATGAGTCGCTTTTCTGGGATTGTTGTTGCTTGAGCTGTGCGTCGTTTTCGTTTTTCCCATCCAGTTCCTTTGAAGCACCTATTTATCCCCTTTCTGCTATTATCGACGTGTTTCCAGAGCACATTTTAACTTGAAATTTAATATAAATTATAGTTTTCTATCCTTTCTCTAATATTTTAAACTTTTGTTTGAAAGAAATCGGCGATGTTAACTTTTGCCAAGCTATTTTTGGAATGGCCTCAATCAAGTGACCCAACTTTTAATATTCATTTTTTTGCAGTCTTTTGACATATTTTGGGAAATTTCTATGAATTTTCCAAGTTAACTCTTTTTTATTGCAAAATATATATACCTACTCACACGTATCAAAAATTACCCGGAAAAATATTGCTTACAAGTATTTATTGAGAAAAAACTTTTATGAAAATAGTGGCCTCAAACAAGTGACAGGGAGTGTACATATGTATTTATTATCTTCGTTATACATACTTACCCAGGAAAATTAGACATAAAAAGCCAAATTTTATTCAAAATTCTAACAAAGCTAAATTGTATTGTAAAGATATGTATTTGAAGCTTAGGTTAATAAAAAAAACAGCTTTAGATTTGGACCGTTGTTTTGGTGGAAGTCAGTGTGTATGAAGAAATGTCAAGGTAAACATTTTGGTTTATAAAATTATACACAAAAAAAAAACTTTATTTTCGTAAGAGATGTATTGATTTTGGGGAAAAAAAAAAACATTAATTTAAAATAATTCTTGACCAGTGTCATCTCTTAAAGAAAAGAGGAAAGGAAAACTGAATGAAACCGAACGCTTTGCAGCTGTTCCTTTGTTGAATTTTGGCGGTACAAAATTTTTCCTACGCCCATCCTGGAAATGCATTGTTTTTTTTTCTTATTTTTGACTGTTAGAAAAAAGTGGTTTAAAAAGTAGGTCAAAATAGGGTAGGTATTCAAAATTAAAAAAAAGGTTTCAAGGTTTAGTCAAATTTATTTCTCAATTGTAAGCAATTATGTTCTTGATTTATACTTTAATATTATTAAAAAATCAATGCAGAAAATGTTTTTAATTCTTATAAAATGATAAAATCAAGTCAAGTTTTTGAAGCCCAAATCCGACAGTTGTTTAAAAAGACATTTGACATTTGCCCGCTTAAAATTCCCAGCTCCAACTTACTGATTCCGCAAGTATAATAACTACAATTTCTCATACATTTCTTCAAATAAAAATTTACAGTTTTCGAAGAAGTCTTAAACGACCTTGAACAAATAAATTTTAAAAATTCAATTAAACAAAAACTATGGCTGACCATTAATGAAAGTACCTTCATAATAAGGATTTATTATTCAAGGTAATTTATTTAGTATTTATTTTGATGTGAAACCAACAGTAGAAGAACAGTTATTTTTTTTTCGCTGCTGGGGATACGTCAGGCGATTGGAAATTAGGCACTTTGAAGAATTTTAGAGTTAATGAACATATTTCAGATCTTGATAATTTTGTTTGCCAATGTGGTTATCGACTAGATTGACCGCTGTAAAAAAAATCAGATTGATTGGTTAAACCGTTTTAAAAATATCAGCGTAAGACAAAAACTTAAACATAAAACATAAAACTTGTTCGAAATCTATTACATTTCTATTCCTTCTCGTAAAGAGGCGTTTTTATAGGTCATTTATAACGTTGCCGTCGTAAAAACAACTTAAGTGTTCTCCTTGGTTAGACCTTAATTATATTGCCAAACCTCCTGCAACTACATGTAGTCTAACTTTTTATTAAACAACTTTTTTTCTTCTTTTAATTACAGCAACAAAAATTCCTCAAGAGACCTGCAGAAGATGTGGACAATGGGGCTGACAGTTTTGAACCACCCGTCAAGCTACAACACAATGGTTCAGAAAATTTAACCAAATTCTCAGTAGAAATTGTTCAACAATTAGAATTCACAACTTCGGCGGCAAACTCACAGCCCCAACAAATAAGCACAAATGTCACAGTAAAAGCGCTTACCAATACATCTGTAAAAAGTGAAGGTGGTGGTGGTGGTCAGAATCAACAGCAACAACAAAATTCCGGAAATAATCAACAGCAGCAACAAGGTGGTGGTATTCCTGGGCATGGCGGTGATCTAAGTGGAAATAATGGCATGGGTGGCGGACAACAAGGAAACGGCAGCGGTCTAATGGGTGGGCATAACAAAGCATCAACGCTGGGTAGCATAGCCAATCTCGTTGAATGCAAACAAGAGCCAGATCATGACTTCTCTGATTTGGGTGTGGGGCTCGAAAAGGATGTTGGAGGACCAAATGGAAATTTCCCTGGTTTCCCTGATCTTATGGGTGATGATACAGACGAAGGAAATGATACATTTAAAGAGCTGATATCGGATCTGCAGGATTTCAATCCTGGATTTTTGGATGGATTCGATGAGAAACCGCTGCTCGATATTAAAACCGAAGATGGTATTAAGGTGGAGCCGCCGAGTGCGCAGGATCTAATGAATAGTCTCAATGTAAAATCGGAAAATCCCATGGCACAATTTACCTCGGCATTTGGTGGAGGGCCAGGAATGGCTGGGGCAGGAATGGGTGATAACCAAGGACTGAGCAAGATGCGCAATCAATTCCAAAATGGTCCTAACGGCCCAATAACAGAGCTCTCTTTGGCGCAAACGCTTAAACATATGGCAGAACAGCATCAACATAAGAATGCCATGAGTGGCATGAACTTCCCTCGTCCTCCTATGCAGCCTCCACAGCAGAGCCAGATGATGGGCGGTGGAAGTGGGAATCCAAACAATCGCTTTAATGATTTCGGACCATTTGCAAATGATTTTATGTCTTCTGGTGGTCAGAATGGCTCGAACGTAAATAGCGGAAATCCTATTGGCGCCCAACAACAACAACAAAGTTCCCAACAACAGCAACAACAACAACTGCCTCCACAATATCACAAGGGTCCTACATCCGCACAATCATTTGTCGATATTAAACAGGAACTCTTCTACTCTTCTCAAAACGATTTCGATCTCAAAAGATTGCAGCAACAGGCTCAAATGCAGCACCAACAGCAACAACACCAGCAGCATCATCAGCAACACCAAGCGCACCAACAACATCAGCAGCAGCAAGCGCATCACCAACAACAACCAAATCCCAATATGGGACCAAAAATGGGGGGAGTTGTTGGACCAGGCTTCCCTAAACCCACTAACCCTCAAGTAGCACAACAGCAGCAGTCGGCTGCCGCTGCCGCTGCAGCTGCTCAACAAGCTCAGCAACAGCAATACTCGCCATATACTTCGCCCATGTCACAACAGGGCAACAATAGCCCTGCAGGACCTAATTTCATGCAGCCACCACGCGGGGTCAACGCTGGCGTCCCACCAAACATGTCCTCGCAATGCCCGCCACCCCAACAACAGCAGCAACAACAACAGCAGCCGCAACAGCAGCAACAACAACCTTCTCAGCAACAAAGTTCGGCAAATGCTACCAACGCCCAGCGGCAGAATTCAGCAGGTGGTGTTGGTAATGGAGTAAATCCAAATACCAGTGGTCCAAACAGTGGTGGCATTCAATCAACAGGGACAACAACATTACAAATGAAGCAGACCCAACAGTTGCACATAAGTCAGCAAAGTGGAGCGCATGGCATTCAGGTTAGTAGATTTTTCTTATTTTTCATTTTTTAAGACCTCGTGTTTTTGTTGGGTTTTGGAAAGTTCGGAAGAACAAGAGTAAACCAACTTCTAATTAATGGTGTGCATGTGTATACACATAGATACGTATGTAGATGTACATTCGCATAAGGTGTGACAAAAAGCTGGAGCGTGTAGGTTCGGTGGAGACAATAAAATATCGTAAAAGAAGTTGGGTCTATTCCACCCCGTTAGGAGGGGAGAGGCAGTTTTCTAAAAAAGAAATGATTTAAAACAGACTAAAATTAATCAAAAACTGCCTTAATACCTTAAACGCCGTTTTATAACTTTTAAAGCCAGTAATCCTTTATTTTATTTTTAAATAAAGTTGTTTTAGAGAACAGTTTTGAAAAAATTATTTTCAAAATATAATTCAATTATCAAATCTTTTCATACAGTCAACTTCAAGCTCCATGTCTTCAGCCTCCTGCAAAATTACTTCAATTCTAAATGATCTCGTATCCAAGATTTCCGACGTGAACAACGAAATTACTTTTACGCGTACCTCGTTTAATGATGTAATCGATGAAATAAAAATCGCGTCCTGCAAAATCGATGAAATTCATGTTCAACTTAGCTCGTCTAACTACAATACATCTATTTTTTCTGAGATGATCGAGTCTTCGCAAAATCTTTCTCTCTCTCTTTCAATTCCTGTTCCAATGCCATTACCATTAACAATATCAAACAATAACAACTACAATAAAACTTTCGTCATCAATAACAACAACAACACCAACAACAACAACAACAACAACAACAACAACAACAACAACAACAACAACAACAACAACAACAACAACAACAACAACAACAACAACAACAACAACAACAACAACAACAACAACAACAACAACAACAACAACAACAACAACAACAACAACAACAACAACAACAACAACAACAACAACAACAACAACAACAACAACAACAATAGCAACAACAACAACAACAACACCAACAACAACAAAAATAACAACAACAACAATAGCAACAACAACAACAATAGCAACAACAACAACACACCGCCAGTATCCACCCCTCAGTCACCTCGTACTATCTACAAATTTGGTACAACATGGACCCCCTCAGAATGGCACAATCGCCTAAAAAAAAGTTTGTGCTAATCAACCTACTGACACATGTAGTTAAATTTTCATTGTTAAGGGTGCACCTCGGCTTGCTAACGAATCCTGGATTCTTCAATTTTTTAAGAACAATTATAGATTTTTTCCTTCAGACTGTCATCGCCTTGGTTTTAGATCTTTCAAAGTCTCAATTCCACGTAGCTACGAATGGCTGTTTTCCTCCAGCCCTCGAATTTAAAAAAAAAAAAAATGATGAAGATTGCCCCTTGGCTGGGTGAACCTTTAATTAGGAATCAAAGATCTTATTTTAAGGCTAAGCCTAATTATAGCTCTCCTGTTTCCCACAACTTACCAAATAACTTACCCCCTCCTAAAATATCTACTTCTAATTCTAATACTAAATATCCAAATTTCCTTCTCTCCCACGTACTGAATCCATCTGTTCCCTCAGTCAATCAAAATTCAGCTCATCCAGTACCAATCAATCCCTTTAAGCAAAACAAATCAACAATTTCCCCTAACGACAACATAAATTCCCACATTTGTTCTAACCCTTCAGTGAATGCATCTCAAACTCTCGATCAATCCAAAACTTTGCCTTCTTTCTCTTCTTCTTCGTCTTTAACTTCTTCCTTTTTAGATCCAATACTTTTTCCTATGATTAAATTAATTAAAAAGTTTACAGACTCCTGTGACGACGGCCGTTTTGTTTTGTCACGTTTGCGAGATTCGACAACATTTGCCAATGTCAGAAACTACCTAGCTTTTTTTAACGATAAACCCGATCATATCTGCATTAATGGAAAAACTAAGACAAACCTTGAACTTTCCATATTAAAGGAAGGCCTTCCTATCCAGTTATCAGCTCTAAAAAAAAATCTTCCTTCAATATCACGAGTTTTTTAATTTTTCGCCCCTCCATGTAGCCAATGAACTCTCTGCTTATGGCACTTATTTGAGCTCGAGGCTGAATTCACATGCTCCTCAAAAGTTTTTTCGTTACTAACTCCATCCCCTCTCAACCCATAGCGATGTCTCACAAAATAAACAACCTCTCATACTTATCTATTTACTATCAAAACGTACGTGGTCTTCGGACTAAAACCAATGAAGTATATTTAAACTCCCAAAAACTGCCTTATAACTTATTTGCCCTAACCAAAACTAACCTTTCCCAAAACATTGCCAGTAGTGAACTTTTTACTTCTGAATTCACGGTTTATCGTAAGGATAGTTTAGATCCCGATTGTTCTAGCTCTAATACAAACAACCCTATAGGGCGTGGTGTTCTTTTGGCACTTCATTCCGATTTTGATGCATCTTTAATTGCTATACCTGATACATTTAATTTCGAACTAGTATGTGTTAAGATAAACTTGACCAAACGAAGTATTTATATTTTGTGTTGCCGCATTCCTCCATCTCAAACCACTAGACAATATGAGGTTTTTGCTAATGCTGTTGACTTTATAGTTGAATCTGCTAACCCTGAGGACGATGTTGTTATTGTTGGCGACTTCAATCTTCCTCGTCTTATTTGGACCAATTCTGATGATGAGATCCAATTCATTTCAATCAACGCTGTCTCAGAAAAGGAAATTCTTTTCACTGACCGTCTTCAAGCTTCCGGTCTTGTTCAAATGAGTGACGTTAAAAATAACTTAGGTAGACAGCTTGATCTAATTTATACATCAGATGCCGATAACACCGTTGTCATGAAAAGCAGTCATCTTCTCACTAAACTTGATTCTTACCACCCTCCTATCTCAATAATCTTCTCTTATATGAGCAATAATTCCAACCCTGAATTTTTAACACAGCATAAATTCAACTTCCGTAAATGTAACTTTGAAAAACTAAATGATCTTATTGGTACGATAAATTTCGATTTCATTTCTGATCACAGTACCCATATCAACATAATAATCACTCGTTTTTATTCACTCATTTTCGAGTGCTTTTCTCATTCTATACCAATGTTGTTACAAAAAAATACTTCATCCTCCCCTCCCTGGTACACCAAAGAACTTCGTTCTCTTCGCAACAAACGAAACAAACTTTGGCAAAAATTTCTCAAATCAAAATCTAGCTTTGATTTTTCTCTAACTACACCTTATCTTATGAAAATTTCTCCTGTCTATGTGAATCTTCATTCTCAAATTACATTTCTAAAATGCAAACTGATCTGATATGTAACCCGAAATTGTTTTTCCAATTTATAAATAGCAAAAGAAAGCTCGATGGTTACCATCAGTATTAAAATTGGGTGATACTTCGTCTGCTGATCCTTCAACTATATCCAATCTTTTTGCCGAATTTTTTGGTACTCTTGTGATACTACTGAGGCAGATTTCAGTTATTTAAGCTACATGAATGGCTGTACTCAAACTTCATTAACTTCAATCATAATTGATACATCCTCAGTCATCAAAAAGATAAATATGCTTAAAGATGATTATTCTGCAGGTGCTGATGGAATTCCTTCTATTGTATTAAAGAATTGTATTGACAACTTAACCCAGCCCCTCACTGCCCTTTTCCAACTGTTTACTGCAACTGGAGTTTTCCCCACGCTTTGGAAAGATTCTTTTATCATACCGATTCATAAAAAGGGAACTAAAAATGTTATTACTAACTATAGACCTATAGCAAAACTGTCATGCATCCCAAAACTTTTTGAAAGTATTATCTACGATACCATTTTCTTTTTTTGTAAACCAATTTTCTCGCCTAAGCAACATGGATTTTTGAAGGGTAGGTCCACAACCACTAACCTAACTGAGTTTGTGTCTAGTACACTTTGTACTTTAGAAGAAGGTAAAGAAGTCGATGCTATCGGTACCGATTTTAGCAAAGCTAAAGCTTAAAAAGCTCGGCTTCCCACCTGTGATAGTTTCATGGATTAATTCTTATTTATCCAATCGACAGTATAGGTTATATTCAGATCTTGTGTATCGAACTCAATTTGTGCAACGTCTGGTGTTCCTCAAGGAAGTCACCTTGGACCTCTTATTTTTGTTCTAACTACAAATGATGTTGACAAAATTTTTTCTAATTCTGATCGTCTTATATATGCAGACGACATGAGAATTTATAAACAAATCTCCAATTCCGCAGATGCCCAATCACTGCAAATCGACTTGGACAAATTCTTTTTTTGGTGCCAAAAAAACCTTCTGAAACTCAACATTAAGAAATGCCAAGCCATAACTTATTCCCGTAAGCGCACATCCTCCTTCCAGAGAATATATTTTTTGATTAATGAACCCATTACTATAGTCACTTCAATCCGTGATTTAGGTCTTATATGTGACTCCCAACTTAAATTCCGTGCCCACATTGATAGTATCATTAACAAAGCTAACTCAACTCTTGGATTTATCAAGCCCTGGTCTAAAGAATTTGCCGATCCTTATGTGACCAAATCCCTTTATATAACTTTTGTTAGGCCACTCCTCGAATATTCGTCTCAGGTCTGGTCTCCTTATTATCAAGTCCACATCAAACGAATTGAAGCTGTCCAGCGAAGGTTCATACTTTTTGCCTTACGTGGTCTGGGTTGGGATGATCCTTTTAACCTTCCTCCATATTCAGAACGTCTTAAACTTTAAGGCTTGCAAACTTTATTTACCCGCCGTAATAATGCTGACATTTTGTTTATTCATCAACTTTTAAATGGTTCTATCGACTGTCCTTGTCTTCTCCAAAAGATCTATATTCATACTAATCCCCGCTGTTTTAGATCTGTTAACCTTTTTCGTCTCCAATACCACCGCACTGAATACCGCCAAAATAAACCCTTAACTAGAATGTTGGGTGTAGTTAATAATTCCAACGTATTTGACCTAAACTTTAGTAAGCCCTCTTTAAAGCATGCCCTCCTAACTTCCTTATACCCATCCTTATAATATAGATTCAAGACTGTTTTTCTTTTAGTTGTATTATACTCTGTTTAGAATTAAGATATTTAAATGTACATAATCTGTATTATATAAAGTCTAGATTTAAGACTTAGTTTTTTAAGTGGCTTGTATTAAGCTTAATAATAATAATATTCATTTTTATCAAAATTTTAAATTATCAGGTATTATTTAAAAATTAAATATCAATGTCAATCACTGAAAATCGGGTGGTTCTAGGGCATTTAACTTTCAAGATATTAAAAAATAAAGACGCCAACTTCTGAGTAAAATGAAGACAAAAACGAAGCTGATGATATGAGCCGGTTGCTGAAATGATCATTCATCCAGATTCTCCGTATCTTTATAAAAAAGTTGGTTCATTGATTTTGATGCATTCACCAATTTTTGTATAATGCGACATTTTTTAATTCCTTATTGGCAGTACTCTATGAGCATTTTGTGAATTGTTACCGTTCTTTGACAAAGACCGGAAATATATATCATACAAAAAATGGGTGGAAAGACAAATTTAATAAACAAAATTATGAAATGGACTAGTTCTTTATCAATATGCAAGATAGGTCGGTGTAGGCATTTTGTCAATATGAGAATGTTATATCAGTGTAATAAAATAAAAAGATTGAAAAAAGTTTACTTTTCAGTCCTGATGTACATTGAGCTAAAGCCAAATAGTCGGACAGATATGCTTAAAATTTGATATGAAACATTTTTATGTGATTCCCTAGAGTAGAATTTCAAATGCTTGTCCTAGCTTTTGTAACTGTTTCGGTTTTCTCGAAAAACGACCTAACTATTTTGATTAAACATCGTATGTGTAGCCTTTTCCATTTTTCCTGGCCATACTAATTTTTTGACTTTAGGGTCAATTTTCTCCAAAAGATGCAAAATCAACAAGATGTTTTAAATATTTTTTTGAATGTATGTATGTAACAATACTAAAAATAAAATTCAATAACTAGTTTGCCGAAAAACCCGTAGATTTTATGATAATTTGAAAAACCAGCGGCAGGTAAAATAAAAAAAATGTTTTTTTTTTGCTTTAACCTCGAAAAGCTATGAATACAAATTATTTGTGTGGTTTTATATAATTCTTCAAGTAAGGTTTTTTACAAAAAAAGTTATAATGGGTGCACTTTGACATTCCTTGGTTTGAAAGCATGCTAATTTTAGTAGCCACTTAACTTGAATTCTAAAACCTATTTGCAGTTGTTGCAAAATGATTTATCAGAACTATTGGAGGACACTCCATAGGTTCAACTAGCTTCATCTTATTTCTAACTTGATGGTGCTTCAGCCCACTTTGCTCGAGAGGTTATAAATTGAAAAGATGAAGAGTAAGCGGTAATCGTTGGATTGGAAAAAAATTAGAGCATTTCGATGGCCTGCAAGATCTCCTGATGTTTTTGAATGGGGAACAATGAAATATATCTTTTGTTCAACCAAAATAGCAACTTAAATTGAATAAGAAGAGTGCATGCTCAAAGCATCCTCAGAAGTGAGGCATTAGTACCTAGAAAACGGGCTCTAGCATGCATACAAAATAAAAGATTAAGATTTTAGATTAGATTAGATTTTTATTATCTGATTCAAAAAATACAATTTACAATATTTTAAATATACAAACAAAAAATCATTAAGACATGGCTTTGCCGTCTGCCCGACACTAGGTTTTCAAGTAAAAAGGTAATTGTTTTTTATTTGTATGTCAAAAAAATTTACAAAAAGTTAAAGAAAATTCATATAAAATTGAGTTTTAGTTTAATTGTGTACTATGTTTATGTTTTTTAATTAGTTTTATAGGATTTTAAAAACGGCTCTAACGATTTTGGAAAAAATATAATACGAGCTACTATATTACTACAGGTTATATTTTGGTAGAAAAAAAAAAATGTATAACGGTTATTAACGGTTCCTGTCATAGAACCGATTTTGTTGGTTTTCAAATTTCTCATTACCGGCTACACCGATTTCAAATTTTGTATGTAAGAGGTCCTTTATAATTTTAACAATTTTGCATATAAAATTTTTCGAAAAATTATTTTTTTGGATTTTTCAAAAAATAATGATTTTTTTTTTGAAAATTCAATATCTTGAAAACGGGTTAGAAAATTTTTTGTAAATGTTGTACAAAATTGTTGTAAGAAATTGTAATAGTGCAAGACTAAAAGTTGGCATACCAAATTTTATTTTTCAAAATGTTCAAGAATTTTTATATATAAACGATTTTTGAATAATTTTTTCATTAATTCATATTTATCAAACAAATCAGACGGCATACTTTTTTTTGAGCTCTATCTGTTTTAGTTAATCAAAAACAAATTTATAGTAATTTTTAGTAATAATTTATATTTTAAATTGTTTTTAAAACTTTTTTTATTATATCATATTGTTATAGAACCACTATATACACATTATCAATTTTAAACTACGTTCAAGTTGTTAGCTACGAGAGCAAGTTTGTGCGATCCAGTCGTGCCCATTTTCATTCATAGCCATTCGAGCGTTAAGTAAAAAAAAAACCTTTTTAATAAATTTTACCTGCCGCTGGTTTTCCAAATCATCATAAAATCTATGGGTTTTTCGCCAAACTTGACATTGATTTTTATTTTTAGTATTGTTACATACATACATTCAAAAAAATATTTAAAACATCTTGTTGATTTTGCATCTTTTGGAGAAAATTGACCCTAAAGTCAAAAAATTAGTATGGCCAGGAAAAATGGAAAAGGCTAAAAACTGAATATCATAAGCCTGAGAAAAGATATTAAATTTATTTAAACCCAGTTACAAAGACTGGAATTTCTTTTAAAAATAAAGGCCTAAACGAAGTTTCTGCTCAATTACCATTAACATGGGTCAGGGTACACCAAAGTAAGACTTTTCTTAAATCCCTGATAAATGATAAATTGGAGATAGGCCCTTACTGTAGAACGATTTTTTTCTTAGAATATCCTCAGAATCATGCCCTAAAATACTATTGACGAAGTATGGCACACCCTGAATAAAAACATAATCGAACCATCTAGTTGTTAGCTATACAAAAGCAAGTTCGTGCATTCTATGTGTACATAGTACAACCTACAGCTTAATTAAAAACTAGCTGACCCGACAGACGTTGTTTAAAGTTCATTTCATTGTGGTAATTTTTGTGAACATCTGTTGAAAATGTGTAAACAAAGTAAAAATTGTAAAAAACGTCAACCAAATAATTTCTTCTCTTTAATTAAATTCGAAAATTTGAAATCTCCAACTTTTATTCGCATTTCGATTTCAAAGCAAACTTTTATTGAAACAAAACATTTGTTTACATTGATTTCGTTCAATCTTATGTTGGTATCAGGCGAGTTAAAAACTCACCGCATTACGTAGGTATATGTATCTGTAAATTTGTTCAAGATAAATAAACAATAATTTAATTAATTGCAAACGATTGCGGTGATGCAAAACAGAATCATAATAAACTTATTTAACTGATTTTAGGCGCAAAAATAAAAATGTATCAATTAAAAAAAAAAAATTTGTATCTACCTTATAAAAAAGTGCGTATACGCCAGAGTGTACCCTATTGCTTTATCATCGTTTTTAGAGATGTTAATAATTTTGTTGGTTGTTTGTTCATTTAGGGTAACAACAAATGTTTTACATTTTTTGAACTAATACATAGTAAATGAATAATTTTGATCCAAAAATATAGAATTTGTTAACTCTTCCGCAACGCCATCTATCGGATCGATTTTTTGAAATAATTCATGTTATAACCATTTAAAAGAGAAAAAAAATAAGTCAAATCTGTTCAGAATTTCTCAATTGATGCGCTTAGCAACACGAAGTATTTGATTTAAAGGTATACAAATGTGTTAAAACACCAATCCTATTATTTCAAACATGATTTATTTATTGTGAACATAATCTTAATTAAAAACATTATAATATATTATTTACGTATAGATTTGCGAATTTCATCTTTTTTTTTTAGGTACATATGTACATATTTATAAATTACTAAATGCTTAATCTCAGAAATCTACCTACATACAAATGCATGTATATTTAAATAAAAAAGTTCTTTCAGCAACTTCTTCAGAACACTAATTAAATTGCTCTAGCACTTTATCGTCCAATAGTACACCTAAAAAAGCTCCATATTGTTGGTTTCATTAAAGCTATAACAGTTCCAGAATCATATATATTAAGTCAAATCATACCACCTCTATTTATTAACATATTAAAGATTCTCATACCTTAATTTTTTTTACGGAGCAAAATATTGCAAAGGAAGATCTGCCGTCCGACCGACCGAAAAACGACCTACACCATCTTCATCACCCTCTCTATCCCCATTGCCCTATCCATCTGCCTTGCCCCTGTCCTTTTTGCCACTTCTTATACCTGTGAAGCAATTTTAATATGAAAGCCAGAATGAATATATTATTTAAGCTTTTAACATCTTCAATTACTTAACTCCAATAAGCTCTGAAATCAACCAAACCCCCAACCATTTGCTCGACATCGCCGTCGTCGTCGAATCCAACAAGCCTCTCCATGCCTACACACTCAGCCTCTGTCACAGGCTAAGTCTCCTCCATATTATGCATCCTTCTGTTGTGCTTTGTGTCACTATACGTAACAACTACAGCCACCAGTACCTATCCCCCCCGTGGGCCGTGATAGCTAGGTTATTCTGAAAGCATAAAAGGTATCTTAAACTCTATGTGAGGCTATGGAGATATTAGAAAGGGGGCAGCACGTTCACAAGGGACAGTAGTAGGTAGTTGGAAGGTAGATTTACCAACATTAACATATCATTTTGCTATTTGTCGGCAAACAACTTCCTAAAGCACTTGTTTGCTTTTCACACAGATACACAGTCAGAACACACGCGCCCACACATATATATTTATAATTTTTCTTTTTGAAGTTTCTAATGTGTGGGAAAATGGAACTGTGCTGTGCTGTGAACGTGAACGTGAAGACGCAGAAGAAAAAGCTCATTTCTTGAGGGTATTTGGATTTTATTATAAAAATTTCTTTTGGATGTTCCCAATCAAATTTAATCTCCAAAAGCAGACAAAAAGTGTAATAACTTTCTTGACTTGGGTTAGCTATATCCTTTTAAAATGAATCAATATAGATATAGTGTCATAAGGACATAGATCATTGGGGATGTACTGTTACTGTGCTGTCTACTAAATGATAATGGTCATTTGTAAAAAAAGCTATTAAGTTACAACTGGTTAGATTTGTGCAGAGGGGTTGATTATTGGTTCTCGGTTCGATGTGAGTGTGAAGAAGAGAGCAGGGGAGTAACTATAAGGACTTCAATATTTTCTTTGCTCATGCGCTATTGATCCGAAATAGGTGTATATGATTAAAAAAAATCACCGGAAAAATTAGACATTCATGGACACTGCGCATGATTCTTTCTGCAACATGTTGTCGGTTTTTGTGTAAAAATGTTCAACTTTTCGCAGATTTTGTCAACATTTCTGATGCAAATTAATGAGAAAAATATAACACAACAGAAGGCAACTGCGCAGTGGAGTTCAGCAATATGTTACAGATTTTACAGACATTCTCAAATATTTGCATATTTCGTCTTAATATTATTTTAAGGGGATGAAATTTAAGTGTGGTGGGATTTTCTCTTATTTTTTTTTTTGTATTGCTGATGTTGTTCTTGGATTCCATTTTCTGCTTCGTCGTCTTGTTGGTATGGCGACAGAGATTACATTATTGTTTTACTATTCTTTTGAAAAATAACTGTTCATGTTTTATTAATTTTGATTTTATTAGAGGTGGCTACCTTGCGCTGTTGCAGATATGTAGTGTGTATACTCTACATACTATGTACATATTGAATTTGCTTTCTTAATCAAGGTATTAAAATGTATTTTATCAAAAGCTTTTAAGCCGATTTAAAGTCATTTAAATAAATGTTAATTGACATGACAAAAACAAATTTAATTCGCAGTGTACAAAAACGTTAAAATGTTTATTTTTTTAAATTGACGGAATAGTTAACTTAATTGAATGTTCCCTATCTCGAAACCGAATACTGCTATAAGTATGTATCGGAGGTGACTTGTTTGCAAATTTTGTGCATAACATAGTACCGTGTTGTTGCTATTGCTGAACAAATATTAATGTTTTCCTACCTATAGATATTGTATGTATGAATTCCTAATTTTGAATCCGCGACCTCAGAATTGTTCTATTAGAATTATTTGTTTTCGAAATCAAGTTTATAATATAATGAAGCTACTGCTAATAGTCTAAAAGCCGACAGCATTTTTTGGGAGTGGATTGATAACCAAAATATGAGTATAAGGGTTTGTAGGTGCATATATCATGGTATCGAAAACAAAAGTCTGGCAGGTTTTTTTTCAGCCTTTGGCGAGTGTGGGCGTTTGAAAATACCGATTTTCCAATTTTTGTTCAGAGGTATATATGTATGTGGTGATGCTCTGTCATTTTCTAAGTCCAAACGTCATAATCTTGGCAATCCGACCAATAGAACTGAAGATAAAATGCCCCTTTCTATTTTTTTTTTGCATTTTAAATGTACACTCCGATTAGACTAATTACATTATCTCGCACTGGGAAACTGGACCAAACTACGGTGTAAGATTGCACCTAACCTGAGAGTTATTAGAAATAATAGAGATAGTTTAGTCAAAATAATACGCGAAAACAAGTATTTTATTTTACTTTGTAACGATACTTTATATTACGATATTTGGACCGAATAAGGAAAAATGGAACCTCCTCTATATGCAAAGCTTTTTCTTCCAGGAAAATATCATCAATTTTCATCAATTTTCCCCGGGGAAATAGATTGACCTTTGGCTTTTTCCAAAAATTGTTAATTATTGGTAAATATCTTATATGGGAAAATATCCGGGATGAAAAATTCGGGGGAAATTTGGTTCCCGATAAGGCTAATTGGATTTTCTTAATAGAATTTTGATATTGATTTCAATCCACAGGGATGGTCTGTTCCAGGTATTTTGTAAACCTTTTTGAAATAATAAGACAGTATTAACACAATAGTGTCTTTATTATACGTTTTAGAAATTTTATTAATTTATCTCCAATTTTACGAGCATAAGGGTGACAATTTCTCAGTTTGTCAAATTTGTTTGATTTGCCCTTTAAGTTTCGAAAGAATTTAAGAAAACACTGTAGTAGCTATTGGGAATATATCTGCATGGCTTGTTTCTGCGATACGTCTGCCTGCATATGTGTTCGTGATTCGTATAACTTAATGTCGTCTTGTCTTTCTGTAGTTTGGTTATTATTATTTTTCTTTTCCATGTTTTTTTCTTCTTTGTTTGTATTTTAGATCAGAATACTCACTGGCCCGGAAATTTGTTGATTAGGTCCTTGCATTTTAATAAATTAAATTAACCATTATTTACACTCCTCTATCGAAAATTCTGACAATAAAAACATAACATGCATACTGTATACCCATAGCAATATTGTAGAAGACGGAAGACCATCTAATGTGCCAATAAATTCAAAGCAAATATTTGAAGTAGTCAGGAAAAAACGAGTATCATTTCAAAGCGCTTAGCGCAATTACTTTGTAGGTATTCCCTTTTTTATTCATATTGTCCCATTATAACGATTCTCTACCTTCCCCCCGTCAGCCCATTATCCGTTCTGCATACCCCATGCGAATTAATAACATGAATTTTGATGTTTAATAAAATGGAATGGTGTTCGTGTAAATTATATTTTGCATTTCCTCTAACTTCCCCGCCCGTCTAGTCTAGTTTTGTATCTTTGGTCTTTGGTGTAATAACGTCGAACGTGCTTTTGGTACTCTGTACTCCCTGTGTTCTGTTCCCTATATGTATCATTCCACGACCGTATGGTCGAATAAAAAATGAATCTCGTAGTATAACTACGTAAACAAAAGAAAAGTGCCATCAATCCTTTTTACGATGCCTTCAGCCGCTTATATTGGGTTATTTTCTAGATAAGGTCGTTACATTGTTGCTTAAAATTGAGCAAATTGGCAGCACGACGAAAACTTTTTTCAGAACGCCGACGCGTGGAAAATGTGTGTAGTGTGTAACTACCTAAAGACATACAATGTGGAAAGTTTTTTTTTTTTCTTTAACTATACTTTAAAGTATCTAATATTGCTGCGATAGATGAACGATTGGTTGTTATGGTTATAATAATGAATGTAATGTAGGTAAGGTACCTTTAAGAATTTTTTAAGGCCGTGTGAGCGTGTGAGATATTTCGAGACAGTAGAAATATGTAAGAGGGTTTGTTTTTAGACTGTTTCAGGTACATACATTTTTGCGTCAAAATCAGGTCTTTCTACTTAGTACGGTAATGATGACGACTTTTATGGGTAAGGAAATAAGAAATAGATATTATCAAACTCAAATAAGAGAATGATTGTTATAGTGAACAGACATCGAAAAGTGATTGAATTGAATAATAATAATTGTAATGTTGATTTGATAAGCAACTCTAGATATACACTGCCGGTCATAAGGTTAGAAAAGTAATTTTTGAGCATTGAGTTTGCAATGTCTCGTGTTATAGGCCAAAGAGATCGAAATTTTGTATGAAACAAGAGAGACTATTTAATGTGCCAACGCAAAACTTATGCTTGCACTTCAAGCACAAAAATTAACGGCAGCCAAGAGAATTAATGTTAGCTGAGTCACTTTTTTTTAAGTAATTTTCGCGTCATAAGGTTAGAAGCACATACAAAATTGAAGAAAAACGATGGTTTAATTTTTTTTTTAATTTTGTTTTTCGACAAATTTATTTACTTAATAGTGTGTGCTGCCACCAGCTTAAAACAAAAATTCCAAATTTCGATGTCTAAGAGAGCTATACACTGATTTCAGATAGTCAAGTTAAATTTTACTCAAGGCCAAATTAACGGTGTGAATCAGGCATCGCATTGCTTCGATTTTTCGTATACTTTTCATGTGAGCCATCCCAATAAATTTTCTTTTATTTTGAAGTCCCGTGAATAGGAAACCAAGTCAGTAATGGAACACATTTCCTTAAAATAATAATTTAAGCACTCGAACTGCATGAAAAGGAGCATTATTTTGTTGAAAATCAATGTGGTTTGTCCGAAAATATCGTTGGTTTGCAGAAACAATGCTTCTGGCATCGTTTTGTAGTACCAATATGACTAAAAATCAGGCAACTTAGTACTTTAAACTGCCAAGTTAATTGTTCCCTAATAGGATATTGCGGCGCAGATCATTATGCCTCCTTCCCTGTTGAGATGAAGGTTCAGAAATAACTAATTTTTCATCAACAAGATGGCTGTAGTAATTTTTCCACGTTATGAGAAAAGAGGAACTATTTCTGAACCGTCGTCATCACAACAGGGAAGGAGGCGTAATGATCTGCGCCTTAATATCCTATTAGGGAACAACTAACTTGGCAGTTTAAAGTACTAAGATGCCTGATTTCCAGTCATCTTGGTACTACAAAACGTTTGCCAGAAGCATTGTTTCCGCAAACCAACGATCTTTTCGGACAAACCGCATTGATTTTCAACAAAATAATCTTTTGATGCAGTTCGAGTGCTTAAAATATAATTTTAAGGAAAAATGTTTCATTACTGCCTTGGTTAACTATTCACGGCACTTCAAAATAAAAGAAAATTTATTGGGATGGCTCACATGAAAAGTATATGAAAAATCGAAGCAATGCGATTACTGATTCACACCGTTAATTTGGCCTTGAGTAAAATTTCACTTGACTACCTGAAATCACTGTATAAACTCTCTTAAACATCGATATTTTGAAAATGTAAACCATCGTTTTTCTTCAATTTTGTATGTGCTTCTAACCTTATGACGCGATAAAATTACTTAAAAAAAGTGACTCAGCTAACAGTTATTCTCTTGGTTGTCGTTAATTTTTGTTCTTGAAGTGCAAGCATAAGTTTTCCTATGGCACATTAAATAGTCTCTTGTTTCATACAAAATTTCGATCTCTTTGGCGTATAACACGAGACAATGCAAATTCAATTCTCAAAAATTACTGCTTCTAACCTTCTAACCGGCAGTGTATGTAATTTATTTTTTAATTCATTCTTATTACTTGCGACATATGAACTGTACGTAGGTAATATACAGGGTGTCCCGTTAAGGATGGTTCAAACTGAATTTGGTGATAGGCCAGGTCATGACCTTTCAGAATTTTGTAACTTGTTTACCGAATCATAGCTGTTTTCGAGTAACGGCTATTTTTCGAAATTTAAAAAAAAACTTTACTTTGAACCAGTTTTTTACCCTGTCCATAATTGACTTTTGTTTTTTACAATTTGTACACTAAAACTTTGGATAATAGTTTGAATTATTTTACTGAATAAAAAAATTTTTATTTACATCACCATTTGCCTACAAACTAAAACATAAACTTGAACTTTGACCAATCTTATTTTGTGACCTCAATCTTAGAGCTCCATGAATAAAATTCGTATGACACAATACAGGTTTTATCTTCCAAAAATATCCCATTTTTCTATAGTTTTTAAAAAGGTATAAAACTTGCTAAAGCGGTGCTCAGGTAGAAAGTTATAACCGTTTGAATCCAATAAAACAGGTTAAAAATAGAACAAAAATAAAACATTTCTGTTCAAATATATCGATAAAATTAAAATTTCTTTTCAAATATAACTCCTACAAAGCTGGTGGAGATGTCTTACGCATTTTTTAAATAAAAATCTTCAATTTGGGCAAGGACTTTCGATTTTGTAGGGTGAAAGGGGAAAAGTCCAGTATTTTTCAAGATTTCTCGAAAAGCATCAGGTTTTTTAAGAACTGTCACTATAATTTTATCGATATATATGAACACAAATGTTTTATTTTTGTTCTATTTTTAACCTGTTTTATTGGATTCAAACGGTTATAACTTTCTATCTGAGCACCGCTTTAGCAAGTTTTATACCTTTTTAAAAACTACAGAAAAACTGGATATTTTTGGAAGATAAAACCTGTATTGCGTCATACGAATTTTATTCATGGAGCTCTTAAGAAGATTGAGGTCACAAATTAAGTTTGGTCAAAGTTCAAGTTTATCTTTTAGTTTGTAGGCAAATGGTGATGTAAATGAACATTTTTATATTCAGTAAAATAAGTCAAACTATTAGCTAAAGTTTAAGTGTAAAAACGGTAAAAACAAAAGTCAATTATGGACAGGGTGAGCAAAAAACTGGTTCAAAGTAAAGTTTTTTAAAATTTCGAAAAATAGCCGTTACTCGAAAACCTTTATGATTCGGTATGTACAAGTTACCAAATTCTGATAGGTCATGACCTGGCCTTTCACCAGTTTCTGTTTGGGCCATCCTTTACAGGACACCCTGTATAGTCCAAAAGTTGGTGAACATTTAGTAAGTGTTTGCTGATGATGGAATGAAGGTATTCCGAAATGCATTCAAAGTGAGTCAAATGTTTAAAATAAATTTAATTAATTTGTTTTGTTTAATTAGATTAATACAATTTTTTTAACGTGATTTAAAAATTTGATTCTCGGTTTTGTGAAATCATTAAGGTGTTAAAATTAATTAATCAATTATTTAGTAAGTGTTTTATAACGCTCCAAATTTTCTACACATGTCATTTGTATCAGTGCAAACAATGCCATCGGTCTGGCATTCATACCGCGGACCTAGCAACACTAAAATATAATTTCAAAATACATTTTAGTGGTGTTAGGGCCGCGGTAACGCTGCCAGACTGATGGACTCTAGTTAGTGTATATAGTTACAAGGCTTTAGTGATGTAAATTAGGAGCCGTATAACCGCATTGATTTTCAACAAAATAATCTTTTGATGCAGTTCGAGTGCTTAAAATATAATTTTAAGGAAAAATGTTTCATTACTGCCTTGGTTAACTATTCACGGCACTTCAAAATAAAAGAAAATTTATTGGGATGGCTCACATGAAAAGTATATGAAAAATCGAAGCAATGCGATTACTGATTCACACCGTTAATTTGGCCTTGAGTAAAATTTCACTTGACTACCTGAAATCACTGTATAAACTCTCTTAAACATCGATATTTTGAAAATGTAAACCATCGTTTTTCTTCAATTTTGTATGTGCTTCTAACCTTATGACGCGATAAAATTACTTAAAAAAAGTGACTCAGCTAACAGTTATTCTCTTGGTTGTCGTTAATTTTTGTTCTTGAAGTGCAAGCATAAGTTTTCCTATGGCACATTAAATAGTCTCTTGTTTCATACAAAATTTCGATCTCTTTGGCGTATAACACGAGACAATGCAAATTCAATTCTCAAAAATTACTGCTTCTAACCTTCTAACCGGCAGTGTATGTAATTTATTTTTTAATTCATTCTTATTACTTGCGACATATGAACTGTACGTAGGTAATATACAGGGTGTCCCGTTAAGGATGGTTCAAACTGAATTTGGTGATAGGCCAGGTCATGACCTTTCAGAATTTTGTAACTTGTTTACCGAATCATAGCTGTTTTCGAGTAACGGCTATTTTTCGAAATTTAAAAAAAAACTTTACTTTGAACCAGTTTTTTACCCTGTCCATAATTGACTTTTGTTTTTTACAATTTGTACACTAAAACTTTGGATAATAGTTTGAATTATTTTACTGAATAAAAAAATTTTTATTTACATCACCATTTGCCTACAAACTAAAACATAAACTTGAACTTTGACCAATCTTATTTTGTGACCTCAATCTTAGAGCTCCATGAATAAAATTCGTATGACACAATACAGGTTTTATCTTCCAAAAATATCCCATTTTTCTATAGTTTTTAAAAAGGTATAAAACTTGCTAAAGCGGTGCTCAGGTAGAAAGTTATAACCGTTTGAATCCAATAAAACAGGTTAAAAATAGAACAAAAATAAAACATTTCTGTTCAAATATATCGATAAAATTAAAATTTCTTTTCAAATATAACTCCTACAAAGCTGGTGGAGATGTCTTACGCATTTTTTAAATAAAAATCTTCAATTTGGGCAAGGACTTTCGATTTTGTAGGGTGAAAGGGGAAAAGTCCAGTATTTTTCAAGATTTCTCGAAAAGCATCAGGTTTTTTAAGAACTGTCACTATAATTTTATCGATATATATGAACACAAATGTTTTATTTTTGTTCTATTTTTAACCTGTTTTATTGGATTCAAACGGTTATAACTTTCTATCTGAGCACCGCTTTAGCAAGTTTTATACCTTTTTAAAAACTACAGAAAAACTGGATATTTTTGGAAGATAAAACCTGTATTGCGTCATACGAATTTTATTCATGGAGCTCTTAAGAAGATTGAGGTCACAAATTAAGTTTGGTCAAAGTTCAAGTTTATCTTTTAGTTTGTAGGCAAATGGTGATGTAAATGAACATTTTTATATTCAGTAAAATAAGTCAAACTATTAGCTAAAGTTTAAGTGTAAAAACGGTAAAAACAAAAGTCAATTATGGACAGGGTGAGCAAAAAACTGGTTCAAAGTAAAGTTTTTTAAAATTTCGAAAAATAGCCGTTACTCGAAAACCTTTATGATTCGGTATGTACAAGTTACCAAATTCTGATAGGTCATGACCTGGCCTTTCACCAGTTTCTGTTTGGGCCATCCTTTACAGGACACCCTGTATAGTCCAAAAGTTGGTGAACATTTAGTAAGTGTTTGCTGATGATGGAATGAAGGTATTCCGAAATGCATTCAAAGTGAGTCAAATGTTTAAAATAAATTTAATTAATTTGTTTTGTTTAATTAGATTAATACAATTTTTTTAACGTGATTTAAAAATTTGATTCTCGGTTTTGTGAAATCATTAAGGTGTTAAAATTAATTAATCAATTATTTAGTAAGTGTTTTATAACGCTCCAAATTTTCTACACATGTCATTTGTATCAGTGCAAACAATGCCATCGGTCTGGCATTCATACCGCGGACCTAGCAACACTAAAATATAATTTCAAAATACATTTTAGTGGTGTTAGGGCCGCGGTAACGCTGCCAGACTGATGGACTCTAGTTAGTGTATATAGTTACAAGGCTTTAGTGATGTAAATTAGGAGCCGTATAACGCTCTTTTGGAGTGATTGTTTTTGTAATTGCATTTTGAAAGTGTATTTTAGTGATGTTAAGGCCGCGATACTGCTGACAGGCCGATGGCATGTAGTTTGCACTGATAGACATGCCCACAAAATTTCAAGCGGTATAAAACACTTTGAGTAAATGTTCACCGGCTCCCGGACTAATTGACATAGAGCAAGTTTTGGTTTCGTAAAAAATATCGAATTTGAGATCTAATTTTACCTTACATTTTGATGATACGAAACGCTAAAAAAGTTGGTATGTATGTCCGTAATTTTTTAATTTTCACATTAGTTAGCAAATTAACGGATCAATAAATAAATATATACAAAAATAACGAATAACAGTTGTTATGGGTAGTTACCTTTCAAAAAAAACTTTTTTTTCTCATTAACAGCTTCACAGATTTCGATCAAATTTCGTCACTCAGAATATAAAACAAATTTTTGATATAAATAAAATATTGATTTATAAAATAAAAAATGTGTCGATGGTTTTTATTTTAATTTATGTTTAAAATCGTATTACATAAAATATCTACTAAAAGGGTCAAGAAATGTTACATTTAAAAAAGAAAACCACTCTAATGATTTTTTTTTCATAAATTTAACAGTAACCCCTACAAAGCCTTATTGTACAAAATTATTGTTTTACGACCTATTTTTAGAAAATTTCCCCTCCCGCCTGAACGGGGCGGAATAGAGCCCCCATCCGTTACGTTGTTTTGTATTGTCCCGCCCTAATTTACATGTTCGAATCACTCTGTTGATCTAAATTTTTTTTTAATACAGCAAGTATCTATTTGGATATGACACGTTTTTCAGAATTTCGCACTAATTACTTAAGTATGTATCTCATTATATGGACGCTGCTTGTCAACGATTTGATATCCGATATAATAACAAACACGTAAAAAAATTGCCATATGAACCCCGAAAATTATATCTTACATTGACACTTTCACTAACACAAATTTTTTTCGAATGTTTATCAGTATCTTAACATATTAATTTGTCTAAGCTCAAATGATAAAACCATTTATTAATTTGAATTTAATAATATTATAATTGATTAAGTAATCAAAAGTATTCCCACATTCAAAATACCCACTAATTTAAAGTCAATCGATATAACGGACAGCTGTGTGTTATAAATATTATATCATATCTCGTAACATTAGTTATACTGGACATCCACTGTATATTACTAAATCTAATTGGAACAAACACAACAAAAATTTTAATAAAAGCACAACCAAAAGAATAAAATCACACGCTTGCCCATTGTTTTTTCCTACAGTAAGTTCAATTGATGCATAGTCAAATACATTTTTATAAGTGTGCATTAACCGATTACTGCAATAAAATAAAGACGAACTCCGTTTGTATGTAGATAATTGTACAATATAGGTATACAAGTAAATGTTATAATAATATGCTAATTGTTGTCACTGTGCTATTTAAAATGATTTTTCATTATTTTATTTGGGCAATTCATTTTTAAAAATACATACTTTTTGTTGATCATAACATTTACAATGAGAAATTTTCTTGTATGTACCTATATGGAACTTCATGTCCGAATAAAATGTTGTCACTAACAAAAATAAAAGATTTTATTTTATTAAATCAACGAATAAACTTTCGATTTATTTAGAGCCAATTTTTCGATAGTCAGTTAAACCTCAGAAAGTACTTCTTCTTAAGATAAGACAAAAATGTTTCGTCTTGCTATAAAAGTAATTTCTATGATAGCTAAACTTATGATTGAAATATCGACTCATAATTAACTCGCTCGCTGTTTTCTCGTTGATTGTTTTGCTTACCGAATTTATATTTATATATATATATTCTTCAGTGGCAACCCATATGAATGCCCGAGATTTATCTCATTTTGCTTGTCCGCAGTCAGCTCTGCGTTCATATGACAGCAACAGCATTATTTTTGGCCCTGCTGTTTACACAATGAAGCTAAGGATTTTAAAACATTTGTGTACCTAATCAAGCATATAGTTTTAGATTTTGGAATCGTATACTGTTAAAGGGTGATGGCGCTCTATATTATTCATTCATTGAAAGTATATGAGTGGGTGATGAGCTACTTTCATGAAAAATAAACTTACCTTTTTTAACTAGACTTGATAACTAGTTAAAGAATAAAAGGGTTTATTCAGCATTTAACTAAATTCTGCTTAAAGTAAGCGCCTTAAAAATAGAAGAAGAAAAATTATGATTTTGCGTTACAACACGCACTCCATCTTTGGGCTTCTCCATCATGTTGGTCTTACTTAAAATCTCGAAATTTGTATTATTATGTATGTACGTATTTGTTTGAAAGGGTTAAGTACGAACGACCGAGAAAAAATTACAAGCTCGTGCTTTAAACATCATTCCCTAAACCATAATCTGGTCAGGATTATGAAAGACAATCTTAAAGAGTCGATATTTTAAAAGTCGACATTATGTACCCAATCCTTCTCCAGTAGGTATCTATATATTAATACGTGGTGGCCAAACTTTGTCGTACGGTTTTCAACGTAAGAAAGTTTTTGTCCCACGCACAAACCAAAAATTATGTAGATACGTGTAACCGTTTGGGGTAAAAATGGTTTAAGGTTGAATTTCGACAGAGGTGATACTAGTATTAAAAATTACACCGGTACAAAACGAATTACTTCAAAAAAGTGCATATCGGATGAAAACAAAAATACAATTACATATTTGAATTCAAAATTTAATTTTGGTTGCGTTCAATTTCTTGGAGTGCCAAGGTGTTAGCAATAAATTAATGTAATACTTACACGATTTTTTCTGTTCAATTTTGAAACCCTCCTTTGGAAGTCTATCTTTAACAAGATTGCATGATAACAATTAAAATAATTGAAAAACACTATGAATTTCGAATAACTCGCTTCAATTTCTCTTGAATAAATGTATACATAGTAAATAGTAGGTACATTGTGAAAAAATAAAAAAAGTAACTTTGGTGCATCTGGTATCGTTACGTTCGTGACGATATCCTTCTAATCATTCACTTGTATGCCTTCATATACATGTATCTCACACAATCATATAAGGTGAGGATATTTATATCTATGTTTTACGTAAATCTCCTATTCCAGATGTCCTTACGTAGGTTGTCGGCGCCGCGCCGTCATATTCAACGTAATCACGACTACGTTAACCATCCACTCAAAAATTGCAACAAAGAAAAGTTGTGCTGAACTAATGCTGCTGCTACAAAAAAAAAAAAAAACAAAAAAAAAACTTTTTTTTTCTTTTACTTAAATTCAAATATTCAAACGTAATTTGCATGCAATAGACTCTTTGTAAACATCGGTGAACTTTAAAAAGGCTTGCATTTGTGTGAACGAGAAAATGTTTTTGTCTATGTGTTCACTATATAAATCTTTCAAAGCACAGAAGGTAGCAGTAGGTACAACCTACACAATGCCGGGGGCCGGCGCGGCGCACAGTGGTCCAAGCGCGAAAAAACGATCTTTGGAAAAAGTAATTTTTAGCTTTATGTCTAAGTACTTAAGATAACCAGAGCGTATGATTTCAAAGTATTTTTTAATATATATATATTATGTACTTATTTACAAGCCGTCAAAGTTACAAAATTATTTTATTCTAGTCGCGAGCCATATTTTCAATAAACTTTTAGATCTCTTTTTCTGACGTTCCTTAAGATAAATGCTGTAACTTCTTATATCATTTTATTGGTCCTATTCTTGAGTATATAAAATAAGAAAACAAAAATGATAATTTATAAAAGAAGCCTTCGTTAAGTACCATCAAACATTGGTACTAAGAATTTATTTTTTTTAACTTTTTGAGTTTTAATTTTAGCTCCACTTGCCTCCAAGCAATGACGCATACCAGCATGTGTACCATACTTTCAAATTACAGGACAGAACAAATCAGCTGCAGATCTGGGAGTTATGTTCAAATTTGTCTCACTGAATCGGGTTTCAAAAACCTCGGTTTTGACGGTGGTATATATCAAGAAGTTATAATTTCTTCTGTATGAATTGTCAGAATGAAATAGTTAAACTCTTTGTTTTTAGAAAAAAAGCGAACCTTTATTGTTAAAATAAAATAAAATTTTTACATTAACCCAGCTCTGAGAAATTCTATTTTTTGCGAAACCCTATTTCTGAACACAACATTTTTCAACTCAATTTTCTTGGAAAAAATGGGCACGACTGGATCGCACAAAACTTGCTCTCGTAGCTAACAACTTTAACGTAGCTTGAAATAGACAATGTAAATATTTATTGGTTCCATAACATTATCATATCATTAAACAAAAATTTAAAACAATTTAAAATATAAATGATAACTATGAATTATTATAAATTAGTTATTTTAATAGCTAAAACAGATAGAGCTCAAAAAAGTATACCATATGATTTGCTTAATAAATATGAATTTATGAAAAAAAAAAAATTTAAAATCCTTAGAGCGATTTTTTTTTAAATTCATTTTTTTATATATAAAAAATCTTGAATGTTTTAAAAATAAAATTTGGTATGCCAACTTTTAGTATTTAATAACATACAATTTTTCACAAAATTAAAAAAAAATTTATTAGCCCGTTTTCAAGATATTGGTATAAAAAAAAAACTTTCAATATAATTTTTTTCGAAAATTTTTATACATAGGTGTAGTAGTTAACGAGAAATTTGAAAACCAAAATATCGGTTGTATGACATGTACCGTTAAAACCCGTTATAAAAAATTTTTTTTCTACCTAAATATTAACTGTCGTAATTTAGTAGCTCGTAATTTTTTTTTTCAAAATCGTTAGAGCCATTTTTGAAATAAATCAATTTTTGTATATTTTTGAACTAAAAAAAAATTTCAATTTCCCCTCTAGGGAATCCTATAAGAACCTTAAGTCCAAAGTTTGAAGAAAATCGCTTCAGCAGTTCAGGTTGCAGGTCGAGGTACATACAGACAGACGGACAGACAGAATTGCGAAACCCACTTTTTGCGCGTTGTATATCATCGTAATGTTAGGGAAAATTATTATCTCGAATTTTTTTTTTGCACGAATCCTAAACTTGCCCTATACTACGTACATATATCGCAAGTAAAAATATATGAAAAATACAATTATTTTATGATAGTTTAAATTATATGATAGGGCTTAATAAAGAATACACAAAAGTGTAAGGGATAATCCCAGTTTTTTTTGATTGCACGCAAAAGAGCCGGGTATAGCAGTTAAAAATAATATGGTTATATGGGGTTTTCCTTATACCTGTTGGTTTCATATAAATAAAAAGCAAATAATTTGTGTCGTCGAGCCATGTCACGTGTAAAACCTGTCTTAGGAAAAATATTTGTCTATATGGCAACGCCGCAGTTTTTATGCATTCCATACCAATGTAAGTCTTGAATAACTATAATGTAGATATAAATAAGTCTGAAAATGTAATTTTTTAGCAAATAAAATCCAAGGATAGAATTGCCAATTTTAAAAGGGAGATTCAAGGATTTTTATTTTGGTAAGAGTTTCCAGCCGCGGACCAACATAATTTTATTTGATTGTTTTCTCTGAGGTTCTTTGTTTTGAGCACACCAGAAAGATGCCAGACGACGTGGAAGTCAGCTGTACTGCATTAGGATGTAATTTGCCAGATGATGACGACATGGTTGCATGTGAAACATGTGGACGATGGTGGCACTACACGTGTGCTAATTTTAATCCAACTTTATTTGACACTGCAACCCCCTGGTTTTGTCGCTCTGCGGATTGCGATGAAGATGCGAAGAGTGGGTGTTCAAGCAATGTAGATGCTGCCAAGGCTAATGAACCTGACGCATTATCTGATGCGCTTGATGTTTTGATCGAGGCAGCAAAAGTAGCGCAGTCGACTGTTGAACAGAGGGATAAAGAAATTGCTACACTCAAAGCGGAGATGGACCAGCTTAAGTCGAAGATGGTTGCTTCAGCATCGGTTCCAGTTCAACGTGAAGCAAAGTCAGCAGAGTTGAAGAAGCTTGCTAGCGATAGGCTAGAAGCAATTCGACAGATTAGTTACAGACACAAGCAAATTTTAAGCACGTCTGTTCCGACCTCGACTGTTACAACAACAAGGAGAACGTTGCTCGTCTTAGGAAAGCGCTGAAAGGAGAGGCGTATGACCTCGTCAGCGACCGTTTGAGGTATTCGACTGACGCCAATGCGATCGTGGACACGTTGCAAACAATTTTTGGTAGGTCCGACGTGTTAGTTCATAGCCTCACTACGAATTTGCTGAAGTTGACGACGTTAAGTTCAGGGAGTGATACGAAGTTGCGACAATGGGCCGTAATGTGAATGGCTTCGTTGTCGATATCAGGTCAATGGATCTTACCAAGGAACTTAAAAATAGTTACGTCCTAACAGATCTGTCAAGCAAGTTGTCACCTTCTCTCTATCATGACTGGCAGAGACGAAAGAACAAGAATCCTGAAGTCAACTTACAGAATTTTGCCGTTTTCGTCACAGACAAATTGTATGATCTGCCCCCAGAGTTAAGCAAGTCATCGAAACAATTAGCCAACGAAAGGGGAAGTGGTTCAGGTGCTCATAAAAGAGTTCTGATTCACAAAACAGTTTCAGACAGTGAATGTTGTGTAAAGTGCAAAAAATCTAGACACGCATTAAGTGAATGTGAAGATTTTAAAGCGTTGAGTGTGGACAACAGGTTCGCTTACGCAAAGGGCAATGCTATTTGATTTAGATGTTTGAAGCCGTCCCCACACAGATGGAAGAACTGCTCGCAGAAAATGATTTGTGGTTTGGAAGGCTGCTCAAAGTATCATCATCCGCTTCTGCATCCGTTAACTCCAAAATCATCTTTGAATTCATCTGCTCCATCTTTCGTACCACCTGCTCAGATTCATTCGTCGCATCTTGGAGTTAAGGCACCAGTTATGTTTAAAGTTGTTCCCATTCGTTTATACGGCAACAACGACAAACACTTGGACACTTTTGCATTTTTGGACGATGGCTCGTCAATCACGATGGTGGAACGCGACGTTTTCGATTTTTTGGATTTAAAGGGGGAGCCAGAACAGCTAACACTCCAGTGGACTAAAGGTGTCTCGAGAACTGAGGATTCACTGCGAACCAGTTTATGTGCCAGTTTATGTCCAGGAAGAGCTTAATCGAGATTGGGCCAGAGTTTGGTACACCCCCATGTTTGTGGTTAAAAACAAGAATTAGTTTCCACCGAAACCCAGAGTTGTTGCAGACGTTGCCGCCAAAGTGAATGGGGTTTCAATGAATTCACACTTGTTAAAGGGTCCAGACAACCTAGTTCCTTTGCACGCTGAACTGTTTAAATTTCGCGAGCGATAAGTTGCAGTAAATGCAGATGTTCGGGAGATGTTTCACCGCATCAAAATTGAAGCCGACCAGCAGTGCCAGAGATTTTTCTGGAGAGATGGGGATTCTTCTCGTAAGCCGACCGTGTATACTATTCAGGTGATGATGTTTGGTCCGCGTTGTTCGCCCGCTTCTGCACAGTTCGTTAAGAACCATCATGCGAATCTCTACAAAGACCAGTGCCCCGAAGCTGTTGACGGTCTGGTCAGCCGTACGTATTTAGATGACTACTTTAATAGTCATGACACGGTTGAAGAGGCTGTGGCTGTGAGTAGAGACGCAATTTAAATCTGCAAAACAATGAATTTCGACCTGGTGGGGTTTCAGTCGAACAGTAGAGAATTTTTGTACCAGATTCCGGAAGCGAACATCAAATCAAACCTAGTTAGCATCGACCCTAATGATTCCGAGAGCTTCGTCACCAAGATACTGGGAATGTTTTGGCATCCTTCATCTGATCGATTGATTTATAAGTTGAACGATGATGATAGCTTCAAGAAGATGTCGGATCCGAACGCTGAATTCACAAAACGAGAAATTTTAAGAACATTCATGAGGATATTTGATCCCCTCGGTCTCATTTCCTGTTTCATCATAAGAGGACGGGTTATTTTGCAAGAAATTTGGCGTGAAGGTCTTGGCTGGGATAGGCCAATATCTGGAGAGTTGAGGTGTCAATGGTTGGATTTCATGGAGGTGTTGAGGAAAATAGAGCAAATAAGGGTTCCTCGGTCGTATACGTCAATATCTCCTGACAGTTCAAAGATAAGCTTAATAGTTTTCGTCGATACATCGGAAAAGGCGTTTGCTGCTGTTGCTTACTGGCGTTTCGAACAGAAGGGGACGTTGGAAATAGCTATTGCGATGGCAAAGACGAAGGTGGCCCCAGTCAAGAAACTTTCAGTGCCTCGATTGGAGTTGCAGGCGGCGGTGCTTGGTGTGCGGGTTGCGGAAACTGTGAAGAATTCGCACTCAATTCAAGTTGACGAGGTCATATTCTTGTCTGATTCCAAGACGGTGCTATCTTGGATCAGTTCTTCCACATTCAAGTTTCCAACCTTTGTAGCAGTTCGGATTGGTGAGATCTTAGAAACTACGAATCCAACACAATGGTTGTTTGCCGACGACGGAACCAGATGGTGTGAACTCTCAGAAGACATGGATACCGCGAGATGGTTTACGGGCCCTGCATTTTTGAAGCTGCCTCAAGCCAATCACGTCAGGAAAAGATGTTGCTTCTACTAACAAGGTAAGCGATATTACTCTACCTAAGTTCTCAATATGTTTGCACACGCAACCAATATCTTATAAAGCATATGATGAGTTGAAGGCAAGGTTTCGTGCAAGGTGGTTTTCAGGAGTAAGAGTGCTGGCTTTTCTTCTGCGTTTTAAGGATCTTCTTAGAAAAAAGCCTATTGAGAGGGAAACATTCGCAACACCATCAGAGATTCTACGTGCTCAGGATTGGCTATTTAGAAAGATTCAACAAGAGGCTTTCCCACTCGAAATCGTTTGTCTGCAATCGAATGAACCCTTAAGTCCCACGAACTCTTTATTAAATCTATTACCATTTATAGATGACCAGGGTACAATGCGGCTAGGTTCCAGAATTCAAAGGGCAAACATCTCGTACGCAGCACGCAATCCAGCGATCTTGCCCAAAACGCACCCGCTGGTGGATTTGCTCATAATGCATCATCATGAGGCTAATCTTCAAATGGGAACCGAGACAATTATATCGGATTTCAGAAAAAGGGTAAGCATCCGGGTATCAGTTTCGCGAGTCCATTCCAAATGTTTTATGTGCAAAAGACTCAAGGCAAAAGCAACTGTTCCAGTCAGATGCCTGATGGACGTTTAGCTTTCGACTTAAGGCCTTTCACACATGTCGGAGTGGACTGCTTTGGACCGTTGTATGTCATGCATGGTAGATGTACAGACAAGCGATATGGTATGATTTTCACCTGTTTGAGTTTCCGAGCTGTTCACATTGAGGCTAAAGTTTAGACCAGTGCACTATGTGCGTTCGACGATTCCTCATAAATCGAGTCGTCACCAAATTTATTTATAGCGACAATGGTCTCAACTTTGTTGGAACGAAGAACCGATTGGAGAAGGACATAAAAGAAATGGAGACCGGACTCAGCGAGTACTGCGCAAAGTACGAAGGCATAGTTTGGCGCTTTATACCGGCACCGCCATACCGGTGGCGCTTGGGAGCGGATTATAAGATCTTTCAAATCAAGTATTGATTTCACGTTAAAAGGAGTGACCCCTCGGGAAGACGTTCTTGTGAATGCTTTATTGGAGGCGCAAGGACCCACATATCCGTCGATCCAGAAGATCCAAGGCCACTAACCCCGAATTCGATGCTGTTCGGTGATACCGATCGAGATTTCACAGCGCCTGGTGTCTTTTCTGATGCTGATCAGTGGAGCAGGCTCTATAGTCGAAGGGCAAACATCTGATGAGAGAGTTTACCAAACGTTGGTACACAAAGTACCTTCCCGAGATTACGAGGTGCTCGAAGTGGCACAAAGTTACGAACCCAGTAGAAGTTGATAGCATCGTTCTCGTGATAGAATCGGGAGAGGTTCGATCTGCGTGGAGGTTGGGTAGAGTCACCAGAGTTTATTCTGGACAGGACGCTGTGGTGAGGATCGCTGATGTACGCTTAGCAAATGGAACCATACTGCCAAAGAGGTCAGTGGGAAGGCTCGCCGTTTTGGACGTTGAGTCTTCGCGCACAGCATCAGACGGGCCCCGGGATGTCGTCGAGCCATGTCACGTGTAAAACCTGACTTAGGAAAAATATTTGTCTATATGGCAACGCCGTTGAATGATAAAAGAAAACGTCAAAATATTCTAGAAACTTTTTCTAATATTGCATTCTTTTTGGCAAGTCCTTTTTTGTAGCACCATAGTAAATTTATCATTCAACGACGTTGGCCGCAGTTTTATTGCAATCCATACCATACTAATAACTATAACGTAGATATAAATAATTCTGAAAATGTAATTTTTTAGCAAATAAAATCCAAGGATAGAATTGCCAATTTTAAAAGGGAGATTCAAGGATTTTTATTTTGGTTAGAGTTTCCAGCCCCGGACCAACAATTTGTATTGTTCTTTAAAATTTGATTGCTTTGTTTTTGTTGTATATTGCTTTATTTTGTATGACCTTTAAGGATTAGTAATGTCTTATTAGAATTTTTAGACTCTTACTCAAAACTATATAATGTATACATAAATGATTAAAAAAAAACAATAAGTATCGAGTAATTGTGCATTTGTGCAATTTGATGACAATCAATAATATATATGTGTTGTATATATATATAGGTCTACACTTTTTTAAGAAGAAAGTAGGATCATAAAATACATCGTTTGAGGGGGGGTGAGACCTCTATGATCCCCCCCCCCTTGGTTATGGCCCTGAATTTTTTTTTTGTCAAAATGTGTGTAAGCCCAATCCAAACATGTGTACAGAATTTCATTGCTCTCCGTTTCATTGTTCAGATTTTTCAGACTTTTTTTCGCTCTCCCATACAAACCAAACTACTGTGCGGCGCGGCGTAATAAGTCCCGGTGTATGGGCCTGGTATTTTAAGTGAAGAAATTTATTTTAAATGCGATAAAAGTTAAAAAATGTTCTTTTTTACTTTTAAAATGTATTGTTTTTTTTATCATAATCATAGTCACAACATTTTTCGCTAGTAACAATATTATTGAATGAAAAAGTTACATTTTAATCTGGAATTTGATTTCATTTTGTATGGTTTGGCTGCAGTGTTCAGTTCCTACAAAACCAACTTTCTAAGTTCAATTGAAACTTTATACAGTAATTTTTGAAAAATGAATACATAGTTTTTTTTTAATCAACGAACACTCAAGGGTTTGTTACTATCCTTGTAAAACACAGTGGGAGCGTTAGGAAAATAGGATAGGGTTTAAAAGGCGATACCGATGCATATTTGTTTTTCTGAATATCATAATGAGAGGGAAAAATAGAGTAAGGTACAGTGGCGTGGCGTCCATATAACACGATTCCTACCGTCTTTCATTTTAAAAATTGCACGGAAAATACTTTCAAATAAACATAAACATAAACTATGCAACCCTACCAATTTGAAAAATAAAATTCGCACAAACACACAAACATAAGCTATCGAATAATCACCGTCAATTCATTCTTCTCTTCGCTCTTTGCTCAACTGCTGATCATACCCTCTCTTTGAAAGAATTAATTTAGAAATAAAACACGTCTTTCACCGTCTTATAAAATTTTTTTTTTGTATCCCTTTCTCCCCTTAGCATTTTTGTTTCTAGATCCTCTTTGCCCAACACGCAACAACATAGGAAAAAAATAAGACGCTGTTCCTCGTATTATATTAGCACTTGGTATGTATGCAATGGAATGTGTTTTATTCCTTTGCTTGACTCCGTTTCTCTTTATTCGTTCTGTTGGGTGAAAAATAACACGCTCTTCTTCGACTTATTTGCTATGAAAGTTGTTAAATACATTTTCTATTTTTGTTTGCTTGTTTTTTGGTTAAGCTAAGTATAGTCCAGGAAAGATTTTAATGCGTAATTTAATATGGGTAAGCGATGAAAAATGAATTGCAGAATTTCATCTTCTACAGCATATCAAAAATCTCGCAAAATCACAGCCGTGGCTTTTGATATAATGGCATTTAAAGAGGGGCAAAGGGAAGAAGGTATGGTTTGTCAATCTGAAACATTTGGTATGGTTAAAGTAAGAATATGACACATGATTTAAGGGTACTTTTTAACGCTGGATCTAAATAAAAAACTATTTTTTTTTTATGGGATTTTTTAGAACAACAAGTTAAATATTAAGAAAAATGGTAGATTTGGAATAAAAGTTTCATTGGGGTGTTGATAAATAAGAATCAAAAGAGTTCCTAAAAATACCTGTAATGAAATAGTGTTTATTTAGTTAGTTGTGAAGTTGAAGGTTTTGTTCTTTATTTTTTGTTTGATAGCTATGTAAATACTTTAGAGCTAGGTTTTAAGTCTTGGGTTTTGATTGGTTTTTATTTTTTTTTTTAAAGCACAAAGTTACGCCTTACCATTTCAAATTATTGACGCCACGCCACTGGTAAGGTATAACATTCCGCATTCGTGTTGTGCGGCTAAAAAAAAGAATCCCTGTACTTGACAGTACGTCCGAAATTGGGCTCAAGGGTAAACTGATGGGCATTCCTAAAAGTGCGAGTATTACCGTTAAATTGTTTGAGGGGGGAATGCCACTAGCTATTTCACTGGAACACTGTTTGTAAAAGTAGCGATAAAATAGGGAAAGACATGAGACATTACGACGGTGCTCTAGAGATGTAAATGTTTTCGTTATGGATCTATCACCTATCATTTTCAAAGCTTTTTTCTGTATACTATCCAAAAGACTCAAGCAGGTCAAGGGCTTACCTGCCCAGGTATGTGAATATGCAAAGCTGTTCTTATTTTCTTCTAATAACTAATTAATTGTAAGTCTGGGCCTGGTCATATGAGCTACATGTATGCATATGTGATAAGGCAAGTCTTTTCAGTATAAGCCCAGACAATGACAATGTGTTCAAGATTGTGGAATATAAATGCTACTAGCCTCTATATATCATCTATTGGATTACAAAAAAAAATTGTAGCAACTAGTAACTTCCCATTGGTGTACTTGAAAACCATGTACAATATACAATAATTGTACAATGTACATATTTAACTAAGTGGTGGGTGGTAGAGTATATATTATGTATAAAGGGTGGTTAAAGTTTAAGGGCAGAGGTTGATTTTGAATAAAACACAAATTATTTAGGAAATTATTGTCATTTTTTTTATAATATTATAATATAATAATTATAATATTGGTATGGTCCAATTATGTATGGAACAAAATATCGGCCAAATGGCCGCCGCGACCTCGGCGGCACACTTCCATCCGATGGTCTTTGGGGGTGCATTGGTTTTTCGACAATTACTCTTGGATTATCATTCGCCCAAATGCGGCAATTCTGGTTATTGACGAATCCACTGAGGTGAAAATGTGCCTCATCAGATGATTTTCTTCGAAAATTGATCATCCACTGTTACCCATTTTCATAATAAGCCTGAATAACTTTAACGCGTTGCTCGATTGTGTATCTTTCCATGGTTCAAATTGAGTTAGTCTGAAGTTGATAAATGTGAAATCCAATGCAGAAAAAAAACTTGACGTTTAGGTGTGGTTCACATTCAACAAAATTTAACCACCCTTTATAATTATATATTTTATAGTCTCATAACTTTGGGTTTTTGGACAATCAGTATATAGGTAGGTATAGATATAGAGATACAGGGCAAATTGTGACGTAACCTATATTTTGTACTTTAGCTATTTATAATAGTAATTTTTTTTGTAAATAGCTTACAAAATTGTAAGAATCTTACTTATAAAACTTTTATCCTAACTCTTCTCGGTATGGAGGTATTTATTTTTTAAGCCAATTATTTCAAAACAGACTATTGGCTAAAAAAAATACCAAAAATCAGGGGAGTGTACTAAAAAAAAAACATGGTTTCAAAGAATATAAAAAGGCAAATTAAGTGTCATATGAAAAATTTCTATTTTAAAGCGATTTTGAGTGTAAGAATTTTTCGAATTAAAACCTTTCTGATAAGTTTTTTCTTGCAACATTTTGATTATTAGCTTTTTTTTAAAGGGTGGTTTTAAAAACATCAAAATTACACAACATTTAGATGGTATAAGTATATATATTGGCAGAAATATGAAATCGATATCATTTTTTTTTTTTTTTCAAAATATTTGAGTTGAAAAACATTTGCTAAGAATTTTAAAAAGTTTTTTTTTTCAAATTTGTTAGTCTAAAAAAAACTGTTTATTGAATTTAAAAAAAAAATATCAGCTGTTAACTACGTCATTATTTGTAAAAAAAAAATAGACTGGGATCGGAATCATTTTTTGTTCTTGAAATATTTGAGACGAAAATTATTTTTCAATTGTTTTTTATAGTTTAAAAAAAAAAGTATCTGTTTATTTTTTTTTTAATATTTACCCATTTGATATTGTGTAATTATGTGTAAAATTAAATTTGTCTGAAGTGAATATCTTATTCCGTTATCGAGATATTCCAGATAAATGACATTTACAGCTCCAATTGCTGTAGAAAAAAAAAAAACGGTTTATTGAATTTGTTACAAAACCTTGACAATATTATCTGTAAAATAAAATTTATCCGAGGTCGATATCTTTGTGCGTTTGTCGAGATTTGGTGGAAGAAAAAAGTACCCGAAAGTACGTACATACACACATACAGATATCTTGCTAAAAACGAAGGATTCTAATTCCAGAGACCTCAAAACGTGCAAATATGTCAAAACGATCAATTCGACAAATCGCACCAATTACAATAACTTCTAATGGGAATCTAAAAATAAATCGTATTCAATTTCCTTAAAAAAAAAGTATGCATTTTTGCATTTTTTTGTATATCTAATAGGTTACAAAATAGATCAAGCGACAGTTAAGATTTTTGTTTGTTTTCCCCATTTATCTAGGGAATTATTTAAGATTTGTTTTTGGAACATCGATTTTTCAATAAAAATTGAATCTTGTTTTTAATTTCAAAAAATATTTGCAACTAAGCAGTAGAAACATAAAAAGATGAATGGTAAGATGAACAGTTCGGAAAGATGAAAGAAATATTTTCACCACTGCAAGGCTCTAAAAGATGAATTTGAGTAGGTACTCGAAAAGATGAGCGTCTTTACCCCAACTCAATTTTTAATTGCTTTATAGGGCAATTATTAGATTCGTTTAAGAAATTGTGGTTTTAATAAATACTCATCACGATTATGGGAAGTCCTAATAAATAATTTCAACAAGACGTCCGTCGGCCTGTTTGTCTGTGTGCGTCCTGAATTGACGGTTTTGCTTCCAATTGTGTGTGGAACATTTTCTATATGATTCGCTGGAAGAGAAATTAAAATTTTTGTAGCTTTTGTGATTTCAGTTTTAGCAAGTTTCCTCGAAAACGGCTCTTACATTTTTGATTAAACTTCTTACATATTGTATACAGGGTGACCAGAAAATAATGGATAACCTTGGAATGCCTCATAGTAGACTTTATGACCGTCCTGAAAACAAAAAAAAAGTCTATCCCAACCACAAGAAAAGATATGTGTATTTGTTTGTCCCGTGCATTATTTTTTGCGTTACTTTACGAATTTGAATGCCACGACTACAAGTGAATGAATTCCACCGTTTCTTTTTTGTTTGTAGCAATATTAAACATTGTTTGTGCCAAAACATAAGAAGACAAAAATTATAATAACTGTTGGAATTCTTAGAGAAAAAAAATATTTAAATTTGATTTTCGATGCAAAATGTATAAAAGAAAATAATTTTTGAAAAAGTTAAATCATCTCTGGTATGACTAAATGCATGACCACCTACATGGCATACTATTTTAAAAATATGCGTGTTGAATACGGATTTCAAAATGGTATAATTTATTATTGTATCTAGAACCAATTGCAAGTTATTTGTAAAAATCGGCAATACTGGAGCCAATTTAGCAAAAACAAAAGTTTTCAAAATTAGCACAGTAAACGTGAAAATAATACCATGCGTTGAAGATGGTAGATTTTTGATTGATTGGCTGTTTTTTATAATGTTGTCCTAATGCAACATTACCAAAAATGTTAACTAAGTGCAAAAAACGGCTACATTTTCGAGCTTGTTTTGAATTATACCTCTTCAATTGGCCTTTTACAAAACCATCAAATATTTTTTTAATTTTCTTATAAGAGATGCATTAAATAAATCGAATGGGTATGAGGTCTGGGACCAATATTATGGCCACCCGGTTCACCAGACCTAAGTCAACTTGATTTTTTTATTGTGGCTGCATTAAGAATATCGTGTACAGCAAGCCCATCAGGTCCTTAGAGGAGCTAAGAAATCTTGTGGAGGCAGCTGGATAACAAGATTCTGACAAAACTTAACAAGATTATTAAAATATTTTCATTAATTCGGAGGTGCAGAACCTGTATTAGAATGGGTGGAAAACAGTTTGAGCATTTGCTTGAAATTAAAAAAAAAAAACATCTATTTGCTTTTGTTTTCTAACTAAGTGATCAAGTGATTGAAAGTTGGCTCAAAACTCAAAAGAAGAAAATAAGAAATAAACTAAACACAACTGCGAAAATATTTTATGGTTTTGCAAGGGCCCAATAGACTAGGGGCCCATTCTACCAACCACTTTTCACATTGCAAATAAATATTTTCTGGCAAAGTAAAAGTGCAAAGTGTTTCACAAAATTTGCAAAGTGAAAAGACTTTTCACTTATCAGTTTTCAGACTATTTTTGAAAAGTGAAAAGTAAACGTGTTTCACCAATTTAAAATAGAACTTTGCATTTGAATTCGTATTTTGCAAAGTTGCAAAGTAAACTTAAATTGTATCAATTTGATCAATTATGCATTGAACAAAAATAATTGACAGTATTATTGACGTCCACCTAAAAAAAAAAACTAAAAAGTTTTTTTTCAGGGCTACTGCCTCTTGCGAGGAACTGACAAATCCTCCAAGAGTATCACTTGTCACGAATAAGTGCTTCTCGTCTAGCCGTTCGGATTCGGCATAAAATGAGCCGTTGTGCCACCTGACTTATTATTGACGTTGCAGATTAAAGAATTTACAATTAAATTAAATAAATCAGAAGAAGATGGTTTAAGTAATGAAAGAATTTTGAATTTACATGATTGTTAAAATAAAGAACTTTTGTACCATTTTACCCGCTGCATGCAATTTTACCTTCAACATTCCTAATGTTAGGTTTCCACTTGTCATTGAAAGACACAGTTTGACAAGAGGCTTATACCTTCTCTCTACTACTATTTTCTAAGCTTGTTGGTATAAGCCATCTTGTCTTGTCAAATTGTGTCAATTTGGGCATTAGCCATAAAGCATTTAATATTTACATTGCAAATAATAAGTATATGTACCTACCTCTATCTACATCTCATATCAAAACTGTTTTCAATGATTCACCTAATTCTTTTATGAGCCCTGTTAAATCTCTGTTCCACTGGATCTGCTATTGGTTATCATTCACTGAAAGTATAAGTACTATTCCTTCTTAAATTACTGCTCTAGGGTATAGCTATTTCTGAAGCATAAGTGCGAAACCGTTATATTGGACTCCATTCCCAACCCATGTGCTGTACCCAAATTGTTAAAAAGGACATAAACATCACATATTCCTTTTATTATTGATTATTGTGATTTATTACTATTTTGGACAAAATAAATTCGATGGTTGTTTTTGTTAATCGAAAACTCTCTTTAGTCGAAAAATTAATTCCAATATCAAAGTTAATTCTTAACTTCGCTACTCTTTGGTCACTATTATTAACTTCCTCGATTTTAAAACGGTTGAATTTTATCTATTATTATTATTTTTTTGACAACTTTTCGCAAAAAATGCTAATTTGCAAATGAAAATGTCTCTTTCCATATTACTGAAAAGCTTTTCAAAAATCTAATTATAATTTGCAAAGTTTATTTGTTTGGTGAAACAAAAATAACAAATACTTTGCAAACTAACAAAACTTTCCACTTAGCAAAAAAGGACTTTTCATTTTGCAAATTTATGTTAAGTAAAACATAATTTGCAAAGAGGAAAACTTTTCAACTTTTCATGTGAATAATTTCCTCTTTGCATATTTGCGTTTGGTGAAACGAAATTTGCAAAGTAAAAGTGAAATGTTGCGGAGTGAAAAGCGAAAAGTGTTTGGTGAAACAGGTCCCAGGTATAATTCAAAACATGCTTGAAAATGTAGCCGTTTTTGCACTTTGTTGATATTTTTGGTAATTTTGCAATCGCCCCTAGAAGTTAAAAGCTTGGATTTATCACTAGGATAACATCATAAAACAGGCAGTCAATCAAAAGTCTACCACGTTGAACGCACGATATTATTTTCACGTTTAATTTGTTAATTTTTAAAACATTTGTTTTTGCTAAATTGACTCTTGTGTTGCTGATTTTTACCAACAATTTCCTATTGGTTCAAGATGCAATAATAAATTATACCATTTTGAAATCCGCATTTCACACGCATATTTTTAAAATAGTTGGATATTTATGTATGTATTTTTTTAATACCAGAGATGATTTAACTTTTTCAAAAATTATTTTCTTTCACATTTTGCATAGAAAATCAAAGTTAAATAATTTTATTCTCTAAGAATTCCAACAGTTATTATAATTTTTGTCTTTTTATGTTTTGACACAAGCAATGTTAAATATTGCTACAAAAAAAAAAAACGGTGAAATTCATTCACTTGTAGTCGTGGTATTCAAAAACGTAAAGTAACGCAAAAAATAATGCACTGAACAAAAAAATGCACATATCTTTTCTTGTGGTTGGGATAGAACTTCTTTCTATTAGTTTTCAGGACGGTCATAAAGTCTACTATAAGGCATTCTAGGGTTATCCATTATTTACTGGACACCCTGTATATATGTAATCTTTAGAACAGTTTCAATAATACTGCATACCAGGTTTTGAAAATGATGTTTTGACTTTCTTTTTGCCAATTACCTTGTGTTTTTAAATATTCCCGAGTATCTCGGCAGTAGCTTGGATGATTTAGTCACAATTTTGGATTCAAATGGTTCTAAGTGAAGAATCTACTCTACTATGGGTCGCGCTGGTCAAAATGTCGAAGTCTCATGTTTGGTGGATTACCTGATTAACGCTGCTAAGGGTTAATCTAGCTCATTATGCTTTCAAAAAGTGTGATGAATTGGAACGTGTTGCTAAGTCCAACCGATAAGAATTTTTCATTCTTGTGTATTTTTATACACTAATTAAACAATAAATAGGTAATAAAGTCAACAAATATTGCATTTCAAATTTATATAAATAAATTTTTTTTGCGAACAAATATATTTAAAGAAATCAACTATTTTTTCAAATTTTTAATTTATTCACCTTTGTTTTAAATATATTATATATATATATTTTAAATATATTTTTTGTATTAAATATAAAAATTCAAATTTGCTATCCAACGTTGTTTTAAATATTTTTTAATACACCGTCAATGTCTAGCTAAATTCTATTTGTTAACTACTAGAGCAAGTTCGTGCGATCCAATCGTTCACTTGATTTCTAAACACTTTACAGCTATATTTATTTTGTAGACACAAATTACTGGCGGCAGTTCTTGTAACCATCGCCAAGGTTAAATTGTGTATAATCTTTTTAAACAAGGAGTAGCGTCTTGGCCTCCTCTTAACTTAGTTTTCTAGTAGGCACATATTTTTTTCAAAACGAAAAAAGCTCGTTTTCTTACAAGCCACAGATCATGAAGAATTTTTCCGGAAAATATGGATTAAATAGTGCCTAAAACATGAATAAGATAGATTATACAATTTAAAAAAAAAAATGGATTGAAATAGACCAACCCGTTATTGACTTAAGAAGAGTAAAAGAAAAAACAATTAAAACAAGTTGACCCAAGCGAAGCCTTAATAATAACAACGTTACACCAAATTAAGTAAATATCTACGTGTAAAGCGAACATACATACATTTTCAAACGTTACCTAAATATTTTCATGCTTAAAGGAAATTTTCATAAATATCTCCCGCCGGTAAATTTTGTTCGCTATACGAAGTTGTTAGTAAAATCATAATTAGTTAGTTTAGTATATGTATGTTTTTGTATAAATGTATCTGTTGCTTCGATTGTATGTATGATGGAAGTTTGAATTATACGAACAATTTATAAATGTGAGACAAACAAGCGCACTTATGAAACAACCTCTGACAGTGCCACAACTATGTAGGTATATTGTTTAACGTTTTTGACATGCTTATTTTGTGGGGTGGTTTGTGCGTGCAAGCAGTCATATGACGATAATGATATTTTAAAAGGGTACATAAAACACTTAGTTATGTTAAGGTGGTATACCTACTCTACTCTGGACTCTGGGGACGGGGTGGCCTTAACAAAATGTTGAAGAACACTCAATGAATTTTTTAATTATAGAACGGATATGAGAATTGCTTATAATTAAAACATGATTTTCACTTTGACCTTTGTTCCTGTTCCTTTATGTTTCTTTCTATTACCTTAAAATGTTTGAAACTATTTAATTTTATGTTTAAGAATTTAAAGAATATGGAATATATTTTAACCCGACACTAACATCCCAAATCAAAGACGAATTATAATCAGTTAATTATATGCAAAATTTATATCAATAAACCAAAATTGAAGGTAATATTACGAGTAATAAAGTCAAAGGTATAAAGGAAAACACACAAACAATGTTATTCACAAGCTCAAATTTTGTTTTGCAAAAGTATGTGCAAAAGTCTATATATAGGGTGATCAGACTGATGCGTAAATTCTGAAAACAGAGTTCTTGTAAGCTTTAGTATAGATTTTCATACAAAATTAGATGAAATTACTTTTGACAAACGTTTAAGTATAGGTTTTGGTAAAGTGTTTCCATTGAAACTAATTTTGAATGAGAAAAGCATTTGACATTTGAACAATACTAAAAATTTTTAATGTGCCGCATATATTTTCAACAAACATTCTTCGCTCCTTCCGAATATTCACTTTTCCAGCATAGAAAAACGCTGAAAATAATAAAATTAAATAGAAACAATTTTCTATAGGCAGCGTCTTCATGGAGCAAAATGTTTGCAGTCTCCAGAAACATACAATTTAAAATGAAAATTTCCCGCAGATGAAAATAAGCCGTTAGCTAAAAGATGTGCCAACCTTTTGGCTTAGTAAATTTCGTTAGTATTTTGTTTCCCAAAAACATGCTTTTAATTAAAATGTCAGCATTTAATATAGGTTGTAACCTGCAGTCAATTTATCTAGTATTAGTGTGGCACGAAGAAGCACTAAATAATTTCAAGATGACACACGAACACAGAAACAAATCAACACCCAACTAATGCGAAAAGAGGTAACGTATGCCTACGTTTTGCTTATTCTATATTCTACGTATCTGTTCTGTGAACAGCAAACAATCTTCTGGCGAGAAATGATTCTAATGAAATTGCTCCCCTTTTAATAACGACAAGGACGAAGTCAGAGAAGAAAAAAAAAACGGGGGAGCCAACTATACAATATCGCCCCAATAATAGAACTTTATTACTAGGAGGGCATAAATGATGCCTACACTTGTAAAATGTGATAAACTACTAACCAGATGAGGTGAATAGTACCTACATATCGAAAAAGCACACGAAAACAGGACTGGAGCTGTGTAGGTTTTTTTATTAAAGGGAGTAGCCGTTTCGTGTTCCCCCCATCATTTTGGAGTATTATATGCAGGAACAGAGGAAGCGTATTAAATAAAAGCTTTTCTCCTCAATGGAAATGTTACAGAGCTTCTAAACACCTAGCACGGTCACAAGGACCACGCAAGAGTCGATACTTTGAATTTTTCGGATTGTATTCAAAGTTTAGTGTTTCTGTTCAAGGGGATTCTTTCGAAGTAAGGGTTGAATAAAATTCCATCAAACTCATCTCTATGCTTCTAATGAGGTTAAAGGTGATTATTATTTTTATGTTAAGATGATGGAATGAACAAGTTTATAGTTAGAAAACAGGATGATCTTAAAATGTCAAATAGACGTTGATGCCATTTTTCGTATTTTACACAACTTACACAACGAACTCTCAGTTAGAAAATCTCATTATATTATTCACTAGTCGGTTTAGTTTGATGATTTTTGAAGTTTACCGCATTATTTTTCGCCTATTATATTTATAAAGGTTAAAGCCGATATGAGAAGCAATTACGATTGCAAGTCATATCGGCACTTATATTAATTATTTGATGTTAGATAATAATACAAAAAAATCGTTACTTAGTTATGTTTAACAATAACACGGCAACTTGTCTTACAGCGAAACGAGTAGGTATCAACGGAAGTTAAAAGAGATTAGGTCTGCTTAATGCAAGCAGTTGAAAAATTTAAAATTGAAACAAAAAAAAATAAAACTATTTAAAAAAATTAGGATTATGAATTCAAATAAACAAAATTATGTTTTTTTTACGTCATGTTTAGTTTATAAACAAAATGCAACATTAAGAATAAAACAAAAAATTAAACCGAACACGACAGTGGAGCACTGGTTCGAAATAACTTTTTTTTTAAGTCCTATTTTACACATGTTTAAATAATTGATGAAACATTTAAATTATAGAGTTTACTCATTCGGTTAAGAGGTTCATGCATGCCAAAAATTAATTCTATGAAAATCTACGTGAAAAAGTTCGAATTCTCGCAGGTGGTGAGAACGCCCGCGGTAGTTTTTTTTTTTTTTTTTTTTTTTTTTATATTTAGCGCGCGCTAAAGAGGTTATGAATACCCTTAAAGTGATAAACACAGCACGAGCGATTAGGTAGGTTGGAGGTGATTTGAAAGGAGAAACCGATGCACATTGGTTTTGAATGTCTGTAGATCACAATGGGAGGGGAAGATAGCGCTGGGTAGAGCATTCCACATTCGTGTAGTGCGACTAAAGAAAGAATCTCTGTACTTAACTGTACGTCCGAAGTTGGGCTCAAGGGTAAACTGATGGGCATTCCTAGAAGCGCGAGTATTACGGTTGAATTGTTTAAGGGGAGGAATGCACATGGCTATTTCGCTAGAGCAATTTTTGTTAAAATAACGGTAAAATAACGAAAGGCATGAAACATTTCGACGGTGCTCCAGAGATGTAAACGTTTCCGTTATAGTTCTTTCACCTATCATTTTAAGAGCTCTCTTTTGAATTCTATCCAATAGACTCAAGTGGGTTATTGGAGCACCTGCCCAAATATGGGAGTTGTACTCAAGTTTTGGACGAATAAAGGCTTTGTAGATCACAGCCAGATCGGAGGGGGAGAACAATTTCTTGCATCGACGGAGAAAACCTAACCACCTAGCAGCATTTTTGGCGATGTCAAATATGTGGTCGCACCACAAAAGGTGGTCTGTGACACACATACCGAGGACTGAAAGCTGTTCAGTTTCCTCTATGCAAGTGCCGCTCATGGATAGCAGCATTGGGGGTGGGTTCCGCTTTCAAGCCAATACAGGATAGCAAATCAGGAGCATCAATTTGACCAGTAATAAGTTGATGAATAAATATTAAATCATTATTAATCCGCCTCTGATATAAAGTTTGGACCTGCAGAAGCTGGATCCTATGTTCATATGGTGGCAGATTATATGAATCAGTCCAGGGTAACCCTTTTAAAGCAAATCGAATGAAGTTATGCTGTATTGCTTCAATACGGTGTTTATGAAAAACGTAAAAAGGAGACCAAACAAGATGGGGTCGTACATAGCAATTGTATAAAGAGAGGGTGACATACGGATCGTTAAATTCCTTAGCTCACCGTTTTATAAAACCAAGCATGGAACTAGCTTTTTTTACAATATAATTAATATGCTCTGTAAATTCTAGATTAGAACTAAAGTGAACACCAACGTCTTTGAAGCTTAGAACACGAAATAGTGAGTATTGTGAAATGGAATAATCAAAAGCACTTGGTACTCGTTTTCTAGAAAAAGTAATAGTTTGGCATTTAACTGGGTTAAGAGAAAGACTGTTTTTGTTACACCAAACATTAAAATTATCAATATCTGCCTGCAAGAGAATGCGATCACTGTTAGATTTTACTGTTTTAAAAATGTTCATATCATCAGCATATTATAAGAATATCAATATAGTGTTTACATGATTTAACATCATTTATAGCCAGAATGAATAGAAGTGGGCCAAGATGACTTCCTTGAGGTACACCCGAGTGAGCATTGAATGAATCTGAAAGACAGTTTCTAAATTTCACTTGGTAAGATCTATTTTCAAGGTATGACCTTATCCATTCTATAACAATATTCGGAAAACCAAAAGCTTCGAGTTTAAATATAATAATGTTGTGACTTAGTTGGTCGAATGCTTTTGAAAAATCAGTGTATATGCAATTCACTTCACTTCCATTTTCCAATACATTAGAACATTTGTGCAAGAAAGTAAGGAGATTTGTTACCACTGATTTCCTTCTCACAAAGCCATGCTGTTGTTTTTGTACTACTTAGTTTTCTGTCTAAATATTCATTCCTGTCACTTTCCTTAACATCACTTTTAATAATTAAGTTTATAGCACTTTTTTGACGTGACGCTATTTTTATTCATCTTTCGGATCTTATTATTGCCATTCTCGATTTTTTTTTTAAATAAAACAAATTATTAATCATGAAAATTTTGTATTATTTCGCCTTTGTCACTTTCATCACAGTTTGTCAATGTTTGCCTCTAAAAAACATTTTCCTCTCTACCAAAAAAAAAAAATAGTTTTTTTTTAACAGTAACCGACTTGGAATGAACTACTTTTCAAGTGGAGATAAGGATGACTATAGCAGCATATTGTTGCATTACCGCTTTTCGAAAAAAAATTGACATTATTGCAAGCTGTTATAAGAAAAAAAAGCATTTTAATTTTTAATTACTGCAAAGAGCAAGTATTGATTTTGTTCCAAGAAAGAATCGAGTTTTTAAACGATTCTAATATTACGATGATGGAGAAGTCCAAAAAAAAGTTTTACTCATTACGTTTATTCGAATTTTTGTTTTAGCTCACGAGCCGGTTATAGATTTCATTGAAAATTATCATTGAAGATTTAAAATGTGGATTTTGAGAGATTAAGATAGACAATTAATGATTATTAAATCGTGCACTGGGGCGTATACGTACTTGTTTATATAGTCTTAACATTTTTTCTTTAATTTTTCTATATAACAATGTAGTTTTCTAGTACTTTGTTCTAATTAACATGCATAGTAGTACAATTTCCTTAAGAATTCTTATTAAATGAATGAAAATGTTATAAATGCTTTATAAACCTTCTTGTCCTATCGTCAAGCAATTAAGGGGAGTTCGAAGATTTGTTTGTATTGATTTATTTTAGGGTAAGGGAGAACAGAATTTTCTCTCTGAGATTTTGTCTTTAATACTAATTTATTGACAGCTTAACATCCAATTAAGTTTTGGCTTGTTGATTAAATTTTGACTATATTACTGAGACCTAGTTCCTCTCTTATTTGTTTGGTTAAAGGAATAGAATGTGTATACATTTGTGTAGCATTAAACTGTTTCCTGATGTTATTGGAAATAAATTATAAAAAAAATCGTAGACTCAGAAACAACCCCCTAATGTAACTAGTGAGAGTAACACAATTTATAAAAAAATGTTTCCTCAGTTTTAACCAAAGTTAAAGTTTGATTTACAAAAATAAATGTGTTTTTCCATATACATACATACCTGTATGTACTGTACAAATGATGTCTTCATTTGGTCGGCAGAGTATTAAAAAAATATTTAAATTTGGTCACATTTTCTAGAAATGCTAAAAAGTACAACGGCAAATCTGACCCAGCTCCAATAAGAATGACCCTTATATCATACTAGCGGTGCCCAGCAGACGTTGTTCTGCTCTGTCCATTAAGTAGATAATATACATTACTAACACAAACTCGTCGGTTCTACACTTCTCATTATAGCCTTCCAAAACCAAAAGAATTTTAAAAATCGTAGTTGTGGTTTCTGAACAAACAAATGCAGCAAATTCTTAAAGACCATCGTACATTATGGCCCAAATGGGATTTTGCGTCTCAAAAAGTTGTATCTTTTTTTCCTCTTGATATTTTGAACATATTTTCTTCTTAAGGGTATTGCGTTTCAAGAAACATATAGAATTTTTCAGTGTAAAAATTGTTGTAATAATACTTAAAAGTAAGTGAATTGAAAAAAAAAGTCAGTCGCTCTCAGATTTCAGAAATATTAATAATCTTAATTTAGGAAATTTTTATGTATGTATGTACATACATACATACATATGTATAAATCATTTCATAAAAATTCCCAATATCGAATTTGTTTTAGTTTTTTTCGTCATACATATGTATATCACGTAAATGGCTATTTTGTTCAAATTTAAAAAAAAAAGGTATTACTAAGGAGTGCAATCCAGTAGTGCATTCCATTTTTATAAATAACATGACATAATCCCGTTTTTTTTTTTCAAATTATCAAACGTACAAACGGATTTTGGTGTTTGTACAAAAAAAAACTTGTGTTATAACATAAATGGTAATATTTTATTTTGGGACAAATCAAATCAAAAACTAAAAATTCAATTATGTTTAACTACTTTTGATTTTTTACACTTGTTCTGGATCGTTGATCAAAGAAAAGCAAATAAAAGCATAAACTATTTTTTTTTTTTTTTTAAGTTTTAAGCCTATGTTTGTACATAAGTTTATTATTATTATGAATTATTGTTAATTGCAACTAAAACTGCTACTATTTGACCCTAAAGCTACACGCTCGGACATACATCAAATATATTCTGAAAATTTTGATTCAATTGGTTGGGCAGTTTCGGAGTCTATAACATATTTACAAATTTAAAATTGAATATTTGGCAACCCTAAAAGCATATCAGCTCAACTTAAACGTAGTTTTGAAGGTTAGTATTTTAACTAAAAAAAAAGTCTAAAAAGAGGTCCCTACCATTAGTACTGACAGAGAAATTGACCTTAACATGAGTCAGGGTACACAAATGTAAGCCTTTTTTTAAATCGTCAAAAAGTGATGTCAAAGCTTAAAATCAGACTTTACTGTTGAAAAATTTTTTTCTTAGAATATGAAAAATCACATCCCAAAGTATGGCACACGAATTACCGGACACCCTGTATAGGGTTTTCCAATAAGAGGTGTTATAATCGTATTCAAAGAAAAATGGCATTTTTTGAGACAAATGATCGGATGTTTATTTCAATGTAAAGAGGAAAGTATGCCATTAATAAGGGAAAACAATATCAGCCAAATGGCCGCCACGGCTACAACAATAGCTATTCAAAATAACACCTCTTATTGTAAAACCCTATACACAGGGTGTCCCAAAATCACCGCCGCAGAAGAAAACCATGAGTTCCAGAGGTAATTTCAAGTCGAAAAACTTCAGAGGTAATTTGCTTGTTCTCGCTCCGTTTTCGACTTATAACGGTTTTTATGATTTTTATTGGTTTTCCCTTTAACTTTGCCAAACTACAACTGATTTAATTTTTTTTTATTATTATTATGAAAGCCCAATTTGTGCTCTTAAAAATACATAACAGTTTTTACCTAAAAATACATTTAAATTATTTAAAAAAAAAAAAAAAAAAAAGGAAAATCAAGAAAATATTCATATTTTAAATGTATTATTAGGTAGAAACTGTTATGTATTTTTAAGAACACAAATTAGGTTTTCATAATAATAAAACGTGTTTTTGTGAAAAAAATCATATCGAAGTCAAAAAACCAACCTAAAAATGCTTAAAAATTGTGTTTGATAATCAATTGTGCGAAAACCGTTATCCCTACAGAAAAAAGTTGTATGACAGATAAAAATTTCTAACTGTTCTTGTTTAAATAAAAAAATAAATTAAAATCAATTGTAGTTTGGCAAAGTTAAAGGGAAAACCAATAAAAATCATAGAAACCGTTATAAGTCGAAAACGGAGCGAGAACGAGCAAATTACCTCTTAAGTTTTTCGAATTAAAATGGCCGCAGGAACCCATGGTTTCCTTCTGCGGGGGTGATTTTGGGACACCCTGTATAAGATATAGGTACAAATTTATACATTCATTATAAGTTAACTGCATGCCAAAACCCACTGTGTGACGGAAGTTATTTAATTTTGAATAAAATGAGCTTTATGTTCTCAATTCTCTATATTCATTGTTTTTCTTTAATATTCTGTGGGTTTCGTTCGATATAAGCTATTTCTTTGAGTTAAGTTTTTCGAATCCTTAAGACACTACCTGAATTATTCAGATTTTTTAAATAATATTTAAAAAATCGCGATCGCGACCATCAATTTTATCCAAAAAGCAATTTTTGGAGTTTTTAATTTGTAAAAAATACAAGTATTGGTTTTTAATTCAAATTTTTGTTACGTTTGCAAACGAACCATGAAAACAATACCCATTTGTTTTCTGATAAGTGAGATAGAAATTGATATACTTTGATTACTGAGGCAAATAAACAATGTTTTCAGTACATACTAAAAATAACTGCGTCAAGCTGGGTACACCACAACGGAAATTCAAAAATCTATAATGATGCAGGAATTACGGGTTAATTAGTTCTGCAATCCGCAATGAGCACTTAAATCCCTTCACCCTTAAACTTGTGGTGTAGCCAGCTTTACGTTTAAAGTTATTGGAACTTTGTGTTACTCTTCGAACTGTTGCTTAGCTTGCACTTACACCGTATAGTTGCTTATAATTTACCACAGTATGAGAGGAATTTGATGCACATCCCAAAATTGATCTTCTATCAGCTTCTTTAGCTGCTGTTTTCTTGTCCTCTTTCAAATTCTTTGCATAAGAACTTTTATTTCTGATGTAAGAACAAACCACATTTCTAGTTCTATAAATTTTTGTTTCTTTGGTCATTAAGACCATCGATTTTTGCTTTTTCAACTGTTTTAAGCGATGTTGCACGGCCTATTGTTTTTGAAATTTCAGGAAAACAGCGTAAATTTGACAGAACACACTAAAATCTATTGGTCAACAAGTGTTTACCTCAGTATACCCACAATTAATGAAAATAATAGCTATGTACCTATTACGTTGAAAAAAAAAAACATACTTTTTTTCAAAGAATGCTTTGCATTGCAATTAGTGGACATTCATCATGCGGTTACCATTAAAATTTGAATTTGATCGACATACTTGGTTTTTTACAATTAGTAGCATGGTTTTTGAATTTCAAGCAAAAATCTAACCAGAGATCTGGGTTTTTCAAAAAGTACGACATTTTGGTCTTTTTTTTACCGTACTCTAGGAGCCAAACCGTTAATTCTAGAAAAAAAATGTAGACCTTTGTTATAGGAAATTTTATGTTTTATAAAGTGTAGAAGGTAATTTTATCAAAAAAGTGTAAATTATGTTGACTATTTGGCAAAAAACTGATAAAAGGTCGAAAATTTTGAGGGTTTTTTTCCAACTTTCGCTGTGAAGCCATATCCGTAGTAGGAAGTAGAAAAGTTGAAATTCGGATTCAGCGACCCCTAAAACATAAAATATGGGTGAGAAAAAAACCTCTATATTTTTTTTTCCTGAAACTGGCACGCCAGGACACGACTTGACTAAACTACTTATGCAGGCAGTCTTAATGACAATGAGGTCGACTTAAGTCAAGCGACATACTCCAACACTTATTATTTGCAAATAGTTGCCTGTTTAATCTGACTTGAGAAAATGGAAAGGTTTAATAGTTATTTCTGTAGACACAATTATGTTGAATTCGAAAGTACATTAAAGAGACAAGCTCTTAAAATAATAATTGACCACTTATGCTATCATCCTTTTTTTTTTAATTTTGATGATCACAATTTGTGAAAATCAAAATCTTTCGATTTTTGTATTGAAAAATTATTTAAAAATGAGTATAAAGGAAATGCAACAATTTGTGTTAAATTTGACTATACCTATCTATTAGAACGGTTATTCTAGAATATTATAAATAAAAAAACATAAATAATTGTACGTCTAGTCGTTTTCAGACTTCTGATTTTAAATTTATTTAAATGGTGACCATTTATTTCTATTAATCAAATCCAGCGTAGGAAACTATCAATGTTTGTGTTGTATGACAATGATTCTGAAACACATAAACTTACCCCTTTGCTTATCGTTACGAACCAAATAAATATTCTGTGTTCATATACATAATGTATAATGTATGTGTTGTTAAAACGCCTTGTGCCCTTAAATGACACCGAAAGCCCATATACAACATACATACCTACAGCATCAGCTAGTGGCAACACTCGTCCCTTCTTACAACCTTCAGCTCATCTCCTCCAAATTACTTAACTTGCGGAGGGAGTGTGTTGTGTACCACAGAAGGCTCATATCAATAAATTGATATCAAATAGTATTAAGTGCATTAATGAACATACACTTTCCATTGCCTATGGGGCTCGAAATATTTGCCAAATTCCTGAAATGCATATTATTATCATCCTTTTCGTTCGTTCCATAATTTATACTTTTATTCGCCCCCATTCTTTTATATGGGTGCAGCCCGAATCGCAATCGATTCACTGACGTATACGGGAAATTTAATTTATAATTATTGCCCTATAATTTATAAAGTATCCTGCGTGCTGACATGGACAGTATACATATACATATACAAATATACAATACAAATTTATATCTATTTGTACATTTATATTGTGTTTGTATTGTATGTTAAAGGACGACAGATGGAAACCCATTTTGAAATTGAAATAATTTGATATGATTTATGGTATAATATATACATGGTGTTAAACAACCATTTTTTCGAGTTCAGTTTTCTGAGATGGGATTTTCTGAATGTTAACAGGAATTGGATTTTTGTTTGATTGTTAGTCTCTATGTAACTGGTATGGGAATTTAAAATAGTTAATTTCGATCGGAGAATTCATGAACAATAATACTTACAATTTATAAACTAGGTAATAGAAATTTTGATATACCTGCTAATATTATTATGATAATTTTTTTTTATAACAATAATATAATTATTGATTAAACTATACGATTGGAATTTGGTTTTTGAAAAATGAAATAAGCTTATTGTCTTTAGGTTCATTCATTCGCTTTTTATTTGATAATTTTTGGGTAGTGGTAACGAGTGGTTTGGAACATTAGAATTTGCTTTTTTACATATATATTTCTTTTGTATTTTTGTTTGCAAGCCTCAAAAACAAAATGGTGGTACCGGGTTTTTGGGATAGTTTTGTTTCCCTTGAAATTTAAAGCCACCATATTCTTACATTTGATTTGATACATTCAAGTAAAAGTTATCTAATAAAAACAAAGTTATCAAGCGAACTTCTTTTTTCTTCAAAAATTAAGCTATGGCATATGAGGAACTTATAAATTTCTTGTGTAATTTAAAAGATATTTTAGAGAAATTATTAGGTAGTAGCCCGTAGCGTAATGGCTGCGTTGAACTGTCACGCAGGAGGTCTGGGTTCACTTCTCACTCTCGTCCACCTAAAAACTAAAAAAGTTTTTCTTCAGGGCTTCTGCCTCCTGCGAGGAATTAACAATTCCTCCAAGCGTATCAATTGTGATGAATCAGTGATTTTCGTCTAGCCGTTCGGATTCGGCATACAAATTGAAGGTCCCTTCAATTCCTGTATAGACACGCGCACAAAGGAATGTTTGCGAGTTGTTAGTCACTAGGCCCTGTTTCTTCACGAGATGCTGCGTCACACAATTTATTAATTTTTGTATTTATTTTAGATGAATTTTGAACTTGTCTGCGAGGTGTACATATTGAATTTATAAAATTATCCTTGTAAGAGCCACTCTAATGTTAAGGGTGCTCTTTTAGAAGCGGAGAGAAATCTGAAATCGAAATTCAAACAATTATTTCATAAAATTTTCGGCCATACAAAGCCAATGTAATGGATATTAGAAACTTTTTTTCTGTGTTTTATTTCAATTTTAACTCGTTACATTTTTCTTTGTCTTCGAAAGCTTTCAGTATTTTTTGTTTTCATCAGACGATTCAATAATTATTACTTGTAACAAATCAATACCCGTAGAGGTGATTCTTGTAAATCGGTTTTTTCGTAACTTATTAAATTCACGCCTTTTTCGAGATAATTTGAAATTTCTATTTGAGGTAACACAAAAATTGGAATCGCTCCTCAAGTGAACATGATTTCCATATTGTCACTCATCATAGGATAAATAGCTGACCTTTATTAAGGGATTATTATATAATAACCAACCAATGCGAAAGTTTTAAAATCTCTGGTTGCGTCTTAATTCAAGTTCAATTCTCTGAACATTAAGTACTTACCTAAAATAAACTGCTTGTAAAAACATTTTAACAACCATTGTTTATATTAAATTTGGGTTCCTATAAAAAATGGAAAATAATAATGTAATAATGTATCTCCTTAGATGATGTAAATTTCAATTCAATAAAACTTTAATTACCCATTCCTTTTTGTATTATGAAAAATATCTAATTACCTACTTATGACATTTTTAATATGGTATCAAAAATTATTTTATTATCAATTAGGTACATTTATTATATGTTATTTAAAAAAGATTTGGAAAATGTACTCGTTATGTAAATATTGTTTCCATTATTATTGTTGATGTTCATATTTCTTTACTCGAAAGTGATAAGTTTCTGCAAGCACAAAATAGAAAATAAAAATCCAATTGAATATTTTCGGAAACCATGACAAATAATTTCTTACGCAAATGTGCTATGCGATGCTATTTTCAAATTGATTGGTTTTGTTTCTGCTTTTATGATTCAATTTCTAAATAAACTTACTCATAGGTAGAAGTGTTTTGCCAGCGCACTGTATACATTATTGTTTTCCTTTGATTGCATTTAATTTTAGATCACATTTTATTTGACAAACATATGTGCATGCTCCGCGTATGTATTGTATATGTATATTGTATATATATGTTGGTACATATATTCGTTGATACTAAACAACAAAAATTTTAATTTTGCTTTTTTGTTTAAAATAAGAATTAATTATTTAGATAGATAGTTTATTTTCATAGACAAAAGCTTTAAAAACTTAATTTTAAAATACGCAGCTTGCTTAGAGATTTTATATATAAATTTGAGGTATATACCTTACAACTTTTTGAAATGAAGAATTCATGTCACTACTAGATACAAAATCTTAAAACAAAAATTAAATTATCAGAAAGGATCTAAATAGTGGTATCAATATACATTTTTAATAAAATATAAATTTTTACAAGACATGTTACTAAATTTACTACAAACAAGAACATAAATTATATAAATAAATAAAATTAAATAAATAAACAAATTAATACATAAATAAACAAACAAATAAATGAATAAATACATATGTAAATAAAATAATAAATTCATTAATAAATAAAGAAATTAATTGATTAGTTAATTAAAAAATAACAAGTAAATAGAGGAGAGTAATAGAGGAGAATTCTAATTGTTTGTGGTTTAAATCTCTATTTAGTATGGAATACATACATCCATGGTACCAGTATTACGCACCTCCGAAAAGTTACCATTAACGGGTTTTCTTGAATCCTTTAAAAGTGTATTAATAAAATCCAAGACTAGATCGAACAAACGTGGAATACCATCTTTTTTTTACCCTCTCTAAACCACACAGCCACATGTTTAAAATGGAAATTGGATTTTTTGTTGCTGTTTAAATCCAGGGAAACATTGGTTGAGGCTTGAGGGAGAATATTGTATTCATGGAAAGGGCTTCTAACTAAAAATCACAATTGTAAAATAATTGTTTCCTACCAATTAAATTAAATTAAAAACAAATTATTAGATATTGAAACTAAACTAAAACCTTCTCACTAAAGACCATTCGCTCCTAAATTCATCCTCATAATACTCCTGGATTCTTCTACTAAATTCTTCTTCATCTTTTTTAATATTTGCTTTTCTGGTTTCTTCCTGAATCCATCCAGCAAACTAAAATAATTTATTTATAACATTTATAACATTTTTTACAGTTTTAATATTTTTAAACATATAACTTCATTCTTAGCCATTTCATTTATTTGTTTTCATTAGTTTTATTACTATTCAAGATATTCATGTTTTTTTTATTAGATATTCAATTGTAGACACGTAAAAAATTACGTTGTGGAACTACTGCACGAGTTTTTTAATTTTAGTAATTAAACAAACGAACTTATTTTTCTCGTACAAAGTTAATTTTTATTATAAGTAAACGTTTTCGAGAATATTCATTCTCATCATCAGACTTAGCAAAACTAAAAAATTATTTATGAAATAATTTGTCAAATAAGAAAATTAAATTGTTTAAAAAATCTGTTTATAGTAGGTACATATGTTTAAGTAATAAGTTATTAGAAGAAAAGGAAAGAAAACGGTAAAAGTGAATAAATGCATTTAGAATTTAATTTTAATTACGTCTTTAGTTGAAAGCGGTTCCAAGAATTGATGTAATAAAGATTGTTCGAAAAGTTTATTTTTGTTCATGTTATTTGTTCGAAATATGAAAATGTTTTCAAACGCATTTAATAATTTTGGATTGTTTATTTGTTTTAATAATCGAAAGCCAGCTAAAAAATGGTTATTATTTATCATATGGTCTGCAGGAGTAGATTCATTTATAGTTTTATTAAAGACTGACTTATAATGTTCAGACCATCTGGTTTTAAAGGCTCTTCTCGTTTGACCAATATAGACTTTATCACAATTTTGACAAACAACCGAATATATTCCGGATTTGTCAATCGTTTCTGTTTTGTTTTTTATTGTTCCAATTAAGTTTTTTATTTTATTTGCAGAGCTGTTTGGTGATAATTTTATTGAATAGTTTCTGAAAATTTTGATTAAAGAATAAGTCAATCCTTCAACGAATGAACTGCTCATATACGTATAAATTTTGTTATCTTTCGTTAATGCTGTTAAATTTAATAAATCTTTTTTATTTTTATGTTTTTTTAATAAGGAATTTACAATGTTCTTATTGTAGCCATTAACTTCGGCTATTCGATAAATGTTCGAAATTTCTTTTATGTAATTTTGTCCACTAAGAGGAATGTGAATAGCACGATGGCAAAACGAATTTAGAGCTGCGAATCTTGTATGTTTTGGATGGTAAGAATTTGATGTAATGCATCTGTCAGTGTTTGTTGGCTTACTATAAATATCAAACTCAATACGGTTCTCGATCCTTTTTGCCAGAAGATCCAAAAATGGTAAATACGAATCAACTTCTTTTCAAAGGTAAATTGAATAATACCTGGCATTACATTATTTAAGTAATCAAGAAACATTGAGTTTGTCTTTTTTAATTATTATGTAAGTATCATCCACATAACTTACCCAAAATGATGGAAAGTCAGGATAATTTTGTTTAGCCATAGTTTCAAAATTTGCCATGAAACAATTTGCAGCAAAAGCAGCTAAAGGATTACCCATTGCCAAACCATCAATTTGTTCATATACTTTATTGTCAAATTTGACATAATTCTTGGAAAAGCATAGATGAACTAGATGCATGTATTCACTTACCTTTAAGCTATTTAGATTTTTTTGATTTTTTAACCAATTTTCAATCGACTTTTCAGCTTCTGTGACTGGTATACTGTCATACATATTGTCAATGTCAATAAATGCTTGAATGTGATCTTCTGGTATAATGATCTATGAATTCATATGAGTTTTAACGCATAAGCCAACTGATTGCTCAAAAGTTAAAAATTCTTTAGATAAACATTTTGCTATGTCATGAATTGGTGATCCGATTCCACTGCAAATTGGCCTTAGTTTTAATTCACCCGCTTTGTGGATTTTCGGTAGAGCGTATAGTTTTGGTATGTTATAGTTTGATAGGATTAACTTCTTTCTTAAACTTGTTTTATTGACACATTTCTTGATAGCTAATTTAGTCATTGCTTGCCAACAGTTGAGCCTTGTTTGGGGTTTATTAATAAAAGCATAGCTCCCGTTGTTAAGAATGGTCATTACTTTATCATTATAGTCATTTTTATCTAGTATCACTGTTTTATTTCCCTTATCTGCCTTTAAAATTATTATATTGTTTGTTTTAATCTTTTTTCGCAAAGATGCTATTATTGTTTGTTGTGTTTTCGAAAAGCCATCATGTTTATTTATTTTTGGTTTGAATTTCTCAATTTCTCTTCCGACATCAACACGGATTGCATTACGAATATCAGGACTGCAGTTTGAATTGCAAAGTTAAGGCCTAGATTTAATAAATTCATTTCGTCATTTGACAATGTCGTTGTTGATTTATTTACGACGAAATCATTGATGATATGAACTTCGGTCTTTTTTGTTTGTTGGTTTCTTAAAAGTTCTTTAAATTTTGTTTTTAAAACGTCCTTTTTGTTTTGCTCTGTTCGATTGATGTATGACATGAAGAAATCAATGAATTCATTAAATATTTCAAAAGTTGTGAAAGGATGTTATTTGTTAGATGCTTATGAAGTCCATATAATTCTTTATCTATTTCACTTAAACAAGAAATGCGTAATTAATTTCATTATTGAGCCAAAATCGTTGTGCTTTCTTTATCTAAAGGGTGATTTTTAAAGAGCTTGAGAACTTTTTTTAAAAAAAAAACGCATAAAATTTGCAAAATCTCATCGATTCTTTATTTGAAACGTTAGATTGGTTCATGACATTTACTTTTTGAAGATAATTTCATTTAAATGTTGACCGCGGCTGCGTCTTAGGTGGTCCATTCGGAAAGTCCAATTTTGGGTAACTTTTTCGAGCATTTCGGCCGGAATAGCCCGAATTTCTTCGGAAATGTTGTCTTCCAAAGCTGGAATAGTTGCTGGCTTATTTGTGTAGACTTTAGACTTGACGTAGCCCCACAAAAAATAGTCTAAAGGCGTCAAATCGCATGATCTTGGTGGCCAACTTACCGGTCCATTCCTTGAGATGAATTGTTCTCCGAAGTTTTCCCTCAAAATGGCCATAGAATCGCGAGCTGTGTGGCATGTAGCGCCATCTTGTTGAAACCACATGTCAACCAAGTTCAGTTCTTCCATTTTTGACAACAAAAAGTTTGTTAGCATTGAACGATAGCGATCGCCATTCACCGTAACGTTGCGTCCAACAGCATCTTTGAAAAAATACGGTCCAATGATTCCACCAGCGTACAAACCACACCAAACAGTGCATTTTTCGGGATGCATGGGCAGTTCTTGAACGGCTTCTGGTTGCTCTTCACTCCAAATGCGGCAATTTTGTTTATTTACGTAGCCATTCAACCAGAAATGAGCCTCATCGCTGAACAAAATTTGTCGATAAAAAAGCGGATTTTCTGCCAACTTTTCTAGGGCCCATTCACTGAAAATTCGACGTTGTGGCAGATCGTTCGGCTTCAGTTCTTGCACGAGCTGTATCTTATACGGTTTTACACCAAGATCTTTGCGTAAAATCTTCCATGTGGTCGAATAACACAAACCCAATTGCTGCGAACGGCGACGAATCGACATTTCACGGTCTTCAGCAACACTCTCAGAAACAGACGCAATATTCTCTTCTGTACGCACTGTACGCATTCGTGTGGTTGGTTTAATGTCCAATAAAGTAAACTGAGTGCGAAACTTGGTCACAATCGCATTAATTGTTTGCTCACTTGGTCGATTATGTAGACCATAAATCGGACGTAAAGCGCGAAACACATTTCGAACCGAACACTGATTTTGGTAATAAAATTCAATGATTTGCAAGCGTTGCTCGTTAGTAAGTCTATTCATGATGAAATGTCAAAGCATACTGAGCATCTTTCTCTTTGACACCATGTCTGAAATCCCGCGTGATCTGTCAAATACTAATGCATGAAAATCCTAACCTCAAAAAAATCACCCGTTACATACTTCACTTTAACAAGAATGTGCGTAATTAATTTCATTATTGAGCCAAGATCGTTGTGCTTTCTTTATAACGGTTATTGTTCGTGAGTTATTGATTGCTGTTTTAATTTTGATGAAATTTGGAATAATATTGTTTTTTCGACATTTTAACAAAAACCCAATGTTAGCTCTTATATTCATATGACGTTCTTTTAGTTTATGAACTTTTCGCAATGATTTGGTTGCATTAACTTCTGTGAAATTTTTATGATCGACGTAACAGGCAATTGTTTGAGATAAAATATTGCGATAGGCCATTTTAGAGTTTTGCTGATGGTGTTCCAATATAGACGATAATCTAGTTACAAATTGTAGACACGTAAAAAATTACGTTGTGGAACTACTGCACGAGTTTTTTAATTTTAGTAATTAAACAAACGAACTTCTTTTTCTCGTACAAAGTTAATTTTTATTATAAGTAAACGTTTTCGAGAATAAATTGATGGTTTGGCAATGGATAATCTTTTAGCTGCTTTTGCTGCAATTTGTTTCATGGCAAATTTTGAAACTATGGCTAAACAAAATTATCCTGACTTTCCATCATTTTGGGTAAGGTATGTAGATGATACTTACATAATAATTAAAAAAGACAAACTCAATATGTTTCTTGATTACTTAAATAATGTAATGCCAGGTATTATTAAATTTGACTTTGAAAAAGAAGTTGATTCGTATTTACCATTTTTGGATCTTCTAGTAAAAAGGATCGAGAACCGTATTGAGTTTGATATGTATCGTAAGCCAACAAACACTGACAGATGCATTACATCAAATTCTCACCATCAAAAACAAACAAAATTCGCAGCTCTAAACTCGTTTTGCCATCGTGCTATTCACATTCCTCTTAGTGAACAAAATTACATAAAAGAAATTTTAAACATTTATCGAATAGCCGAAGTTAATGGCTACAATAAGAACATTGTAAATTCCTTATTAAAAAAACAAAAAATAAAAAAGATTTATTAAATTTAACAGCATTAACGAAAGATATCAAAATTTATACGTATATGAGCAGTTCATACGTTGAAGGATTGACTTATTCTTTAATCAAAATTTTCAGAAACTATTCAATAAAATTATCACCAAACAGCTCTGCAAATAAAATAAAAAACTTAATTGGAACAATAAAAGACGAAACAGAAACGATTGACAAATCCGGAATATATTCGGTTGTTTGTCAAAATTGTGATAAAGTCTTTATTGGTCAAACGAGAAGAGCCTTTAAAACCAGATGGTCTGAACATTATAAGTCAATCTTTAATAAAACTATAAATGAATCTACTCCTGCAGACCATATGATAAATAATAACCATTTTTTAGCTGGCTTTCGATTATTGAAACAAATAAACAATCCAAAATTATTAAATGCGTTTGAAAACATTTTCATATTTCGAACAAATAACATGAACAAAAATAAAATTTTCGAACAATCTTTATTACATCAATTCTTGGAACCGCTTTCAACTAAATACGTAATTAAAATTAAATTCTAAATGCATTTATTCACTTTTACCGTTTTCTTTCCTCTTCTTCTAATAACTTATTACTTAAACATATGTACCTACTTTAAACAATTTTTTAAACAATTTAATTTTCTTATTTGACAAATTATTTCATAAATAATTTTTTAGTTTTGGTAAGTCTGATGATGAGAATGAATATTCTCGAAAACGTTTACTTATAATAAAAATTAACTTTGTACGAGAAAAAAAAGTTCGTTTGTTTAATTACTTAAAAAAATAAAAGATACTCAATTATTCCAATTATTTCAAAATTAATTCCAATTATATTTTTCTTCTCCAAAATTCCTTCCGTCACCTATAAATTCACCTTTTGGTTGTAGTTCCTAAAAGAGGGATCAATCTATTGCGAATAAAACTGTAGAGACAGTATAATTCAAGAAAATACCATTAGGATATTTTGTATGACTTTTCTAATTACTTCATTAAAAACACTGTTGAAACATTCTCTTAAGTAAGGAAACAAATTGAAAAAGTGCAGTAAGAGTGAGTAGTTTTCTATATTTCATCATATTTTAATATGTTTATTACCACTTTTATTTGAAATAACTTGAAAAACCCAGTTGGAGACTGAATCATGCAGTTATTTTATATAATTTAAAGAAATTGCACTTCGTGCTTCTTTGATTGCAGCAGTAAGTGATTTTTTGTCCACATATCGTCAGTCAGAATCGTAAACTTTACGAACCATCCATCCCCATACGTTTTCAATAATATTTAGGTCCCGAGAATACGGTGGCCATTGAAGTAAGGTAACATTTTTCTCGGATATCCAACTGTTAATGATTATTGCGTTGAGGATTGGCACGTTTTCTTGTTGAAATGTCCATGGTATTTGTCCAAAGACATCGGTTAACTTAAGGAAATCTTCTTGCAATATTTCCTTGTAAAAGTTTGCCATCATTTTCAATGTGGGAAAGTCCAGAACAATTGTTCAAAACCAGAAAATCGCACCACACGCCTTCTCAACTATGGTAGCGCTCCAGAAACCTGGGATCCTTCCTTATAATATGAAAATAGTAATTATATCCGTCCGGGCCATCTTAATTAAATTTTTTTCGTCAGAAAATACCAATTTTGTCCACTCTTCCTTCCACGTCATATTCTTCCTGCTAAAAAACTATTATATTGTGTCTTCGTATTGGATTTAACGGTGGTTTTTTCTTCAATTTTAGGTGCTTTAAATGTTGTGACCCACGATTTACAGAACTAATAGTGCTAAGACTCGCTGTAATACCACTCTTCGCCTTGATTTTAGCAGCAGAGTCGCTTGAATTTGAAACCAGTCTAATTATCTTCCTTCGGTCTGCTTCTGTTGTGGGTCTTAATTTTGCCCACCTTACACATTTTTCCTGCATCGTGCCTGATCGGGAAACTATTGATTGCTCAGAACTTGGCCTGGGCCAGTAGCGCAACAATCAGTCACGATGAAATGCTTGTTTTACCTCCTCGTGGTGGTCCCCGGGCAACTATTTGTGTATCCCAATATACATAAATAGGCCAAAATTACAAGTGCGAAAAGGCCTAGCTTTCTAGGATAGGTTACGGAGGTTAGCATTCTCCGTAACTGAAATCAACCCGCTACCGAAACCAACACTACGCCTCGGATAATTAATGATAACTCGTTGACGACTTTTGGCTATTGTACCCGGACAAAGATTGGTTTCTGGAATGTGAAGACGCTTCTTGACAATGGAAAAGAAGGTCCTCAGAATGCCAGATTCCTGCAACTAGAGAAGGAATTCGGTATAGGATGGACATCTTAGGGATAAGTGAAGTTAGACGGCTGGGCTCGGGGAAGTTTAAGTCACCAACCCGTAACACTGTACTTTTCTATTCCGGAAAAACACCTGGAAGCGCTCGGGAATCTGGCGTTGGATTGCTGCTTTCCAAAACAGCTCTCAAAAGCTTAATTTCCTGGGAGCCTTTAGGTGACAGGATCCTGAAAGCCAGGTTCCGGACTAGAGTACGTCGCGTCACCATCATACAGTGTTACGCCCCAACTTTGCTCTCTTCTGACGAGGAGAAGGAGGCCTTTTATAACCGGCTGAGTGCTGCTTATGATAGCGTTCCACGAGGTGATATAATTATGGTGATGGGAGACTTAAATGCCAAGGTTGGCAATGACAACACTGGGCTAAGGAATGTCATGGGAAAACATGGTGTTGGTAACCGAAACGACAATGGCGAACGATTTGTCGATTTCTGCAACGCCAACGGCCTTGTTATTGGAGGGACCATGTTCGAGCATAAGACGTGCCACAAAGTCCGTTGGTTGTCGACTGACAGACAAGCAACTTCCAACCAAATTGACCACTTCGCGATCAGCCGGCGTTTTAGAAGCAGTCTCCAGGACGTCCGTAACAGAAGAGGTGCTGACATGGGAATGGCCCGGGACCACCATCTGATGGTTGCTACCGTTAGATTGCGTACAGCTGCAGTTCGGAGATCCCAAGGAAACACTCGAATGCCCAAGTTTAATACAGATAGACTAAAGGTTCCCGCAGTGCGCCAACAACTAGGGGACCACCTTTCACAAGGATTGAACGCAATCAGCAGCACGGAAACCACATCCATCGAAAATCATTGGTGTGCTGTGAAAAATGTGTTCATATCCGGTGCTGAAAGTATAGTCGGCCGGGCGCAAGGGAGAAATAGTGCTTGGCTTTCCGACGAAACTTGGGCAAGGATCGAAGAAAGGAAACACCTTAAAGCTCGCATCGCAGCTACCCCAGCAGCAGGGAGAAACGAGCTTGAGTCTACGTACCGCATGAAGATGAGGGAAGTTCACCGTAGTGTGCGACGTGATAAGCGTAACTACATCAACGCATTGGCTACAGAAGCAGAAGAAGCCGCTAGTAGGTGTGACAGTAGGACCGTCTACAGAATTACCAAAGAGCTCACTGGTGTCGCTCTAAACAATACCTGGTTAAAGACACAAACGGATCCCTGCTAATTTCGGATGAGGACCAGCTCATAAGGTGGAGGGAACACTTTTCTGCGGTTTTAAACCGCGTTTTCGCCAGTGAAGTGAACCCTATTCCCACTGAGCTACCCGAAGTAACAATTTCCCGAATACGCACCGTACCCCCAGTAAAGAAGAAATTATCACCGCCATCAAAGCACTGAAAAACAACAAAGCGGTTGGACTTGACGGTATTCCTGCAGAGCTCTTAGGAGCAGCCCCAACGACATCGAGCGAGCTACTGCACCCACTTATTAAGAGCGCTTGGGAAACAGAGAGCTTTCCTGAAGAGTGGAAAAAAGGAATGATTGTCAAGCTCCCAAAGAAAGGAGATCTCACACAGTGCGAAAACTGGAGAGGAATATGCGTTCTGCCTGCCGTAGCCAAGATAATAACAAGGATAGTTTTGGACCGAATTAAAGACCACCTCGAAGACAACCTCGACGCCGAACAAGCAGGTTTCCGCACTGGATCTTCCTGTGTGGATCACATCAACACCTTGCGGATCATCATTGAACAGTGCGTTGAATATCGATCACCACTTCAGCTGCTGTTCATCGATTTTGAAAAGGCGTTCGACAGTGTCAATAGAGAATTTATTTGGCTTGCTTTGCGCAGGAGGGGCATCCCAGATAAATTGATTGCTATTATCAAGGCTACATATGATGGATCCAAGTGTCACGTTCTGCACAAAGGTAGGCTGTCAGAGGAGTTTGAAATCCAAAGTGGAGTTAGGCAAGGCTGTATACTGTCACCAATACTGTTCCTGTTGGTGATAAGTGACGTACTGCACGCAGCTTTGTCAAGTGGAAATGGAGTAATTCAGTGGACTCTGCAATCTCACCTCAAACATCTGGACTACGCGGACGACGTATGCTTACTCTCTCATAGGATCATGGATCTCCATCAAATGGCAACAAGGGTGGAGAGAGAAGCAGAAATCGTAGGGCTTAAGATCAACTCGGCAAAAACTAAAAGGATCAGCCTTGGAACTTCCTCATCAACCCAAGTAAATATTTCTGGACAACCGGTAGAGATGGTAGAGGATTTCCAATATCTTGGGAGTATTGTCTCTACGGGTGGCGGAACTGAACTGGACGTAAACAGCCGAATCAGAAAAGCAAAGGCTGCGTTCGGAATGCTGTCCAAAATATGGAGAAACAACTCTTTTAGCTTAAAGACCAAGTTACGACTGTTCCGCTCCAATGTTGAATCCGTTCTGCTTTACGGCTGCAGCACTTGGAAAGTCACTGACACTGTCACTAGAATGCTGCAAACCTTCGTTAATAGATGTCTACGAAACATCTTGAGGATTTTCTGGCCCAACCGTATCTCCAATGCCGAACTTCATGCGAGAACGGGTCAGGAGCCCATAGACTCCATTATACGAAGAAGAAAGTGGCAGTGGATTGGCCATACGCTTCGAAAAGGCGATCGGTGCATTGCATCTCAAGCAATGCAGTGGAACCCGCTCACACAGGAGGGAAGACAAGTGAGCCGGCCTAGAAGTACATGGCGAAGAACGGTCGAACGGGAATCGGCACGACTGGGGAAAAGTTGGAGAGAGCTGAAATATATTTCAAGAAATCGTACACGATGGCGCGTTTTTTTTCTTTATTTCTAAGGTTCGACCAAACAATTTTCACACTTCTACTTATTTTGTTGGCAATTGTGCGTAAGGGAAGCTTGTTTTCCGCGTGTACTTCTATTTTGACTTTTTCTGCAGGGTGTAATGGTTTTCCGCGGCACATCTTTTCTTTGATAAAGCAATTATTGTTTTTAATCTACACTGCTATTATTCGAACAATATTTATTCTTCGTACCGTAATCTATAGAGACAAAACGCACACTGTAGTTATTCAAGTGGCGCGAAAAAACAGTGTTTTTATTGAAGTAATAAGAAAAGTGGTAAAAAAATAACTTAATGGTAGTTTCCTGAATTATTCTGTCCCTGCAGTTTTATTCGCAATAGATCCCTCTTTTAGAAACTAAAACAAAAAGGTGTATTTATACATTTACCAAAGCGCTAGACGCTCTGATAGTAAACAAAAAGTTTGTTTCTATTCAAGTGGCGCAGATTGTATTTATAGTTCTAAACTTCATATTTATTAATATCATGCATGTTCCTTCAAAAACAAGCCTGCCATTTTTATTATATGTGTATATAACCGACGCACGGGGACCCTTGGGACTCTGAGCAGTGAGCTAAACTGCTCAGAGGCAAAGTGTTGACAAATTTGGCGCAAACAATGGTCACTGTTCCGGGCTCCTCATTTCCAACATATTTGAGCAAAAGTTTTAATGGTTTCAATTCGAAAATCTCTGAGAAAAAAAAAATAATTAAGAAAAATTGTAAGAAAATATTTTAAAAGTAGAAGACAACTGGGTTCAATTCTTAAAGTTCCTCGATTTTTTTGGGAAAGAAAATGTACCAATCTCCTAAATTGAACTCAATTATTTTATATTTTTCCCTCAAGAAGTAAATAGCAATAGCCGTGGTTTTTGAGAGAGTGACTAGCAACTCAGCTAAATGTTTACACGTAACGCAATACAATAAGAAAACAAATTATTATAGAGAATTTTGTTTGTGTTTTGTGTAAAACTTTTACTGAGTTGCTAGTCACTCTCTCAAAAAACACGGCTAATACAAGGAAAATATTTATTGACTTTTGACTTATCTTAGATTTTAGAATGTGATTACCTGTTGATGAAGATCTGTTTGGACTGATAAAAATGTCCAGTGGCTCAGTCGTAGAGCAGCCGCTAAAGTAGACGGACGTCTGCATGTTACCATATTGGGGACGAGGATAGAAAATGGGATGTAAGACAGACAAACAAATAAAAACGAATTGTATTTTGACAAGTAGTGGTACTAAGTTTTGGAGTGAATTGAATCCACATTTATCGTATTTTGAACCGAAAGATTTGTTAAAAAATAAGAGAATTTTGTGCGCGAAAAGGGATATTTTAATATCATCTCAACACCTATAAAATATAATCTCAGTTCAGTACTGTTTTTGGATCCAGCTGTAAAGAAATTTAATAAAAGCATGCAAACAGGGCCTTATTACGTAAAACGATAACGATGAAACGATATCGTTTTGGCAATAGCTGTCCCTATCATATGAGTGGACAAAGAAAGGGACAGGTACTGCAAAAACGAAATCGTTTGATCGTTATCGTTTAACGTAATAAGGCCCCAGCCTGTATAAAACACGAGCCTTTAGTATTTACTTTTCACCCCCCTAAACTGGTTTATTTCTACATTGGAAAATTATCAAAAATATATGCGCACTTGGTATGAAATAATATTTTCTGGCAGCTTTTGTTGGAGTTGCAGGAATGGAAATTTCACTAGCGTATCTACTCGGGCATTCAGTTGCATCATATCAACACTTTTTCTCTTACTTGACTCACGTTTACAATATTTATTTGTCTCTTTCAAATACATTTATACATTGCTGATGGTTCTGAATTGCATTAAGGGATATTATTTTTTTTTTCTTTAATAGGCTTGAATATGGCCCTGTGAGAAAAGTGTTTAAACAATTTATGGAACAATGACCCATGAATGACGCGAATGTATCTTTTTTGCTATTTTTTTCTTTCGCCATCCTTTTTATTTTCTATCACCGCTTCTATTCTCTTTATATACATTGTATCTATGACATGTTATTCATGTGCTTCACGAATCACGATGAGCTGAGCTATGTATAGTGAGAGAAGAGTGTGCCAGATTTACATGTCATGAAACTCACCACTTTTCGATGGGATATTTTGTTACAAATTCTTTTATTCAAGTTGTATGTACACAAGGCAACTCATTTCCGCCTCACTCCACCACTTATCAGCCGTCAGCAACCCCCCCTTACCACGAAAAGACAATGCAACAAATGTTTTTTTTTGTAAAGAAAAAAGTGAAGGAGAGAGAGTATCTAGATTTATATAATGTTGAATTGAAATCCATTTTTTGTTGTCGCCGCTTGAAGTTTATTTGTGTTGTTATTTTATAACCTTTAGATGCATGATGGAATTGAACTGAGAAGTAGACTTTTTGGTGCATTAAGAGTGCTTTGTGTGGGTGTTTATGAGAGGCTACTTCATCTGACAGATAAACGGGTAAATGTGTATTGAAGAACACAATATCTACTCGCATTCGGATGTAGTAAGTGTACTGTATAGGAAATGAGCAAACCCCGTAACAATTTTGCAAATGGGATCATGACGTTATCTAGAATGTCAAAAATATCGAATGGCAAAAATCTCGAAAAAAATCTCGAATGCAAAAAACTCGAATGTACAGATATCTAGAACGTACAAAAATCTCTCTGTCTAGTTTGGGCAAGGCCCTAATATTCATTAAGGAAAATCTAGACAAGGAAAACTTGTCAGATACTTGACAAGCTTATGCGGGATCAAGACCCACATAAGCCATTTTTTTGCCTGACGAGGCAAAAGGGTTCATAATCGCCAAGGCCCGTGTTCTAGCCTTTGTTAATTCGTTCTAGTGCCTATAAAATAGTGCTTATAAAATAAATCGTTACACGTAACGAAGCTAAAACATGTTTTTTGACTTAAAACTACATCATGAACTGATGGTTTTCTTCAGCGGTGATGACACCCTGTAAAAGAAATAAATAAATATCTATGTATTTTTTTTAAACATTCATTTTTATATATTTTAGTTATTACATTCTTGAAAATATTTCAACTATAACTTATATTTTAATATTCAATTATTTCTGCCAACACAAAGTATGCACATAAATTCTCAATAGAATCACTGAAATTGCTTTTTTCTTCATCATTTTCATTAAGTTTATGTCACGTTAAATAATATAAATGAAAATTTAAAAAAGAAATACCCCCGGTGTTTTTCATTATAAACTTTCTCAACTCGTTTCGCTGTCTCGGTTTCCTTAGCTTTTATTTACTTTTTTTTTGTTTTGTTTTGTTGAAATAAATAGCCTTACAAACACAAAAACATGCACATCTTGTAGCTAGTAGAGAAAAATAGTGTTGAAATTTCACTTTAAGTGATTAAATGCAAAAAAAATACATTTATGTATAATCAAATAGACTGTAGATATAAATACTATGTACATACCTACTAATGAAAACTAAAAGTTGACAACCTTTACATGCATTGAAAAGGGTTCCGATTTATTGTGTGAATGGGAGCAACTGGCTGTTTAACGCATATGATTGCTTTAAGTACTTTTGTTATACATACCGAATCTAGTATATATCAAATTCGCTTGGTTGGATAAAAATGTAAGCAGAGTTATGTATGTTTCATTTTAATGTTTCAAGACTTAAAAGTTAAACGTTTGTTCACTTTTGACCCTGTTTCTAGATTCTAATTCGGTGTTCAGACTTTGGTATATTCCGTCAATATGTTATTATTATTATACTAAGCCTTGTACGCTAGAATGCGAAACGAAATTGTCCTCTAGTCTCCAACAAGGCAACGAAATGTTTACGAAAACACAGCGGACAATATTATTCATGGAGAGGTTCACAAATTGTAAATAACCACAATTAAATAAAACAGAAAAATTCAAAGAAAGTCGCTGTAATATCTGCACACAGTTATTGTTCCAGGCAATTAATTTTGTGCGAAAAGAGAGTGGATATTAATCAATTTAGCTCGTCGAATACCGTACTGCAGAACAAGCACAACGAAACTTTTCGTTTATGAATTCGTTCTTGAATGTTTTTTTTTTTCTCTTTTCGTATCAGCAGTGTACTAGGCTTAATCTAAATGTTCGGTCTTGTTTTGGCTTTAAGTTCTCAACGTGGGTGTGGGAGCTTGATTCCATATAAATCGGCCTTCAACTTTAAAATACAATATGTGACTAAATTAAAAAAAAAAAAATCTGAATTAATTTATTAAAACAGGTTCAATGTTTCCTATCTTAATCGGAAATATTAAATATATTATTATAATTTTATAGTAGAGAACCATTTAACTTCTTAATTTGAATTTATTAGAGGCGCTTTTTCAATCAGCACTAAGATTTATTAGAGGAATAAATATTATAGCAACAAGAACACATTTTTACTTTATTGGAAGAATAAGTACTTACTTTCTGGCGTTTAATTGACTATTTAAAAATTATTTCTTAATCACGTTATTTAAATAAGCAGTTTTTGAAAAATAAATTGTTAAACTCAAAATTTTTAAGAAACAAATTTTTCAAAAACTGTAAATTAAACCGAGTTTAAAATTAAAGACCGATTTTCTGGCTTTTAAAAAAGTGTTGTCATGGATGTTTAATAATTTAACTTGTAGATATATAAAATCATTTTTTTTCTTTAGAAATTTTTTTCCTTCCCTCTTAAATGGGGGCAGATAGCACCCTCCTTATACACCTCTTGTTTTGGCACAACCTACACTTTTTAGCATTTTTAAGCATCTTAAGTAAATCAACTTTTATAAATCTATGTAGTGGGCACATAATTTGAGCCCTAAGTATATCGATTATCTCCAAAACTTCAGAAAAATTCTTTTCAGATTTTTACCAAAATTAAATTTTGCACAATTTTTCATAACAATTTAATTATATTGATAAATGTTACCAATTTTGTTTGTATATATAATTCCCTCTGAACCACAAGAGCAAGTACGTGCGATTTAGTCGTTTATTTTATTAATTTATTTACAAAAAATTCATACTTAGTAAATTATTATATCAGCCGAGTTTTTTTCATAGTCCTTTATTATTCACTTTTGAATTTTATTATCAAAACAAAAACAAAATAAACACTGAGTAGTCTGATTTATTTTTGCTTAGCGTTTGAAATAAAAAAGTGAGTAATTAATGAAATGAGTTTGAAAAAAACTCGGCCATTATAAACTGTATCAAATTCAGAATTTTCAGTATGGTAAATCTAGACAAGAAAACTTGTCAGAACTTGACAAGCCCTTGCTGGATTCCAGTACCAAAAATTTAGACGTGGAAAACTTTTCAATCCCTCGCTAGGCCCTCCCTAGTAAAAACTTGTGTTTGGACATGTTTCGGTACCCCATCAAGAATGTCCCTAAAACACCAAAAACAAACAATTTATAAGCTCCAAGCCATTTTCAGTATCATACAACCCTTTTTTGTCTCTTTCCTTTGTCTTCTTTTTCATATCACACTTTTTTCTATGGGTCATCTGTATATTATATGTATGTATGATGTATTAAACATTAGAGTAAGAAACTTATTCACTTTCGACAATGAAATTTTGTATAGCGAGTTTTACCAGTGGGTAGCTGACAAGCAGAAGATTGCAGGATCCATTCCCACATGACTGACCAACTTTTTTGTTTTGCCTGCCCAGGCAAAAGGGTTCATAATAGCCAAAGCCCTTGTTCTCGCCTTAGCTAAAACTTGATAGTTTCTTGCCAGAATCTAGGTGAAACACTCAAGTGCCTTATCGAAAACTAGATTGTTTTTCGGTGCGGGTTATATTAGACGTATGGTATGTTTAAATAAACATCAATTTAATATTTTTTAAAACATTAATTTCCATATTTTACCCAATTGGAAATTTCCTGCTATGTTTATGATATCCCTTAAACGAAAGAAAACAAAATTATTCTTGACACGGGGGATACACGTATCAACAAAAATCTAAAGCTTATAATATTTCAACCAAATTTCTGGCAAGTTGTCACTGTTTTTATATATATGTAGATACCTACCAAAACAAAATATTTTTAATTTCCTAATTGAAAGCTTACATTTTGTTTATGTGCTTAGAGAAGTAAAAAGTTACACTACGCATATGGTATATAGATATTAAGTTAAGAAAGCTTTATACTCTTCCAAATATTTCAATATTGTAGTGAATACTTGAAACAACCCAACGAATTTGAAAAAATGAAAATAGCAGGCCCGCATTGGGTTTGGTCGGAGATTGAAGTTGGACGTGTTGTTGTGTATTTATATTTTAACATGTATTTTGATAAATTTTGTATGATGGTTTCTGATCCAAAATCTTTTGAAAAGCAGATACAATTTGAACTTCATTTATTAGCCAACAAAATATCATCAAAATAAATTTGTCTTGGATGTTGCCGAATATCGACTTCAATATTCCTAAAAAAGTCTTTTATCTTAATGCACTCCTTCCAAAGTTATTAAAGGTCAAACTGGAATTCATAGTTAATCTCACAGTTTTTAAAAAAAGAAATAAGCGATGCGCGACCTCTCGCATACTTTGTGTTGGTGTCTGCTGTTTCAACTGCTATATGAATTTTTCGCTACTTCAAAACGTAAGGCATAATAAAGTAATGTCATCTTAATCCAACACTGTGTTTTTTAGCTTCAACTTTTAACTAGTCTTCAATTTTCTTTGGCTTTGCACGAACAGGAATACAAAAGTTATTGCAGTCTGAGTTTTTTTTTTAATTGTTTGGCCAACCAGTGTGACTTCGCGTAGAGCTACAATCATAGAAAAAGCGATTATCTTCTGTAAATACTATGCTCCCTTTATTTTATTGGAACTATGATGCTTGTTGAGTTTATATTATAGCTTCCTGCTTTTTACTTTCTATACATATTTAACTTTCAGCCAAATAAAGCTTTGAATGGGCTTTTTTGTTTTCTTTTTTCAGTATTTCCAGTTGTTTTATAGATGCTTGTTGGTTGTAGGTCTGAAAGGTGAATTAAGTAGTAACCTAAGGATAACACTAGGTTGCGTTAAATATACTTTGCATACTTTTTCGGTTGAGGGTTTCCTTATCTTTACTATGAAGATATTGGTCTTACGCGTGTTTTATTTAGAAAGGCATTTTATAGGTGGTGTATAAGGACGACGTGCTTATTATAAAAGGCCCTTTCTATTTTATAATCATACTGTTATTCTCTTTATACATCTTTTATGTGAGTTAATTCCCGTTGGTATGAAGTTTTTGGGTGAATATATACATAGGTATACCTACATTCATACATAGATACCATTCGCGTTTATCCTTGTAATAATATTTCCAACGAGAACACAAATCTTTTGGCACAATAAAACGGACTGCTAGACAATACATAATGGAACGAACAAAAAATAGGAAAAATATCGCGCACATCTTAAATGAGAATCTGTAGGTAATGGTGGACATGATAAACAAAAGATACTAAATGAGTGGCTAAAATATATACATTCCTACCTATATCATTTTATTTTTTGATATAAAACAGCAGGAAACGTAGGTAGATAGGTACTTATATATTTTGTTTTGTTGTTAAATGCCTATATAAGTTTTTGTACATCGATGATGTATTTATAAAGTTTCTGAAGTCATAAAAGAAATATTTAAGGTTCGCATAAGTAAAATTTTAATTAAGCTAAGGATGCATACTTTGAACTCATCCGCTAATTAACAATCTTATTTAATTTTACAACATCGTAATAGATCTATCTTAATATCTAGCAGTTAGTGTTCTGAGTAAGTTTACTAGCCGGTTGAAGTATCGAATAGTTCAGTTTGTTAACCCTAAAAAGTTATACAGTGTTTCAGGATAACCCCGAAATTCATCAATAATATCTTTCAGTTCTTGTAAGGCTATTTTTGAAATATCGTGCTTTTGGCTTAATTATTTTTAACCGTAGAAATATTTATGTTGGTCCAACCTTCCACATAAATATGACTTATTATTCCCAAGTTTGAACTACCTACACAATGATCTTTAAAAGGAGAATGGGCAAAAATTTATAGGAGCTGGTCTACTTACTCAACACTAATGTGTCATACATCGTTAAAATGGTCTACCAACTCAAGAGTGATTCGTGATACGTCAATGAAAAGGTCTTTCTTGATTATGCCTCACAAGTTTGGTCTCCTTTTTACGTTATTCATACACAGCGTATTGAAGCAATACAGCATGAGTTCATTCGATTTGCTTTAAAAGGGTTACCCTAGACTGATCCATATAATCTGCCATATGAACATAGGATCCAGCTTCTGCAGGTCCAAACTTTATATCAGAGGCGGGTTAAAAATGATTTAATATTTATTCATCAACTTATTACTGGTCAAATTGATGCTCCTGATTTGCTAGCCTGTATTGGGTTGAACTACCGCGGGGGTTCTCACCACCTGCGAGAATTTGAACTTTTTCACGTAGATTTTCATAGAACTTACTATGGCATGCATGAAACTCTTAACCGAATGAGTAAACTCTATAATTTAAATGTTTTCTCAATTGATTTTAACATGTGTAAAATAGGACTTAAACAGTTATTTCGAACCAGTCGTCCTGTCGTGAACGGTTTAATTTTTTGTTTTATTCTAAATGTTGTATTTTGTTTATAAACTAAAGATAACGTAAACTAAACATAATTTTGTTTATTTGATTTCATAATCATAATATTGCGTGTACCTAATTTTTGTTTACAACCGAGTGGGGCTCGGGAGGTATTTGGCAAAAATGCAAAAAAAAGCAATAATGCAATTCCGCATTGGAAGCTGCGGGTTTTCAACATTTGTATGGAAGGTACCAAAAACTCACATTCACAGACTCTAGAGTCAAACAATTTGTTTAAAAATTAAATCTCAAAACATTTTTTAGTTCAAAAATTTTTTTTTATGTACACAGTGGTCGGCAGTGCGAAACCAAAAAATGACCCACAGTGTGTAACTGCGTGTCTCCGGTATATTCTGCACACCTCTGCTCTTATGGCTTTTCGACAATATAAACAAAATGTGTGAGTACCGGGACTCAAGGGTATGATGTGTAAACATCAGTGTAGTATATAGTTTATACTATAGCTTACAGTATATAGTAAACTGATAAGGTTGCCAAAGGCGCCCGTCGAACATGTTATGTTATTTCATGTGATTCAGGGCTGAGCGTCAATATGTATTTAATTTTGTTTCTAACCTCACCCTCCACTTTCAAAAAAGGTACTTTTAGAGAATGTGGCAACTCTTAAAATCATACCCAATTTAGACCTTCTCTCACGACCTCACGACGTTTTTCGAGAGATTGTAAATTAATAAGTCGCAACCGATCCTGATAAGAAGGTAAGTTATAACTATCAACCCAGGGAAGTCCCCTAAGAGCAAAACGGAGGAATCTTCTCTGAATAGCCTCAATTCTCTTAATATCATTAAAAACTCATAACAGTTGCACCATGCCTTAAAAAACTGCATTTTCCACAATTATATGATAATGATAATTTTCCCGACACTATTTAATGCACAAACCGTTGGCTTGGTTGGTATCGTTGGTGTATTACTACACCCAACCAAATTACCGACATTTACCACAATATCTCAATTTACTTTATTCAATGCACGAACCATTCGCATCCATTAGTTAAAAATCTAAATAAACAAGATGGTGGCGTATCCGTAATTTTGTCTTTCCTCTTTCAAGTTTACCCATACCGAGAGTTTGTTTTTTTCTTAATACCTAGCGCTAAGATGTTTACACATCAATATTTTTTTCTTCCATAATTGTGTGTCAGCTATAACATATTTTACTTTTATCGAAATCGGCCCAAGAACAACGTAGTTACAATTTTTTGCACCACCCTAACTTAAAAATATTTTTTTCTTCCATAATTGTGTGTCAGCTATAACATATTTCAATTTTATCGAAATCGATCCAAGAACAACGAAGTTGAAATTTTTTTGCACCACCCTAATTTAAAAATATTTTGTTCTTTCATAATTGTGTGTCAGCTATAACATATTTCAATTTTATCGAAATCGATCCAAGAACAACGAAGTTGAAATTTTTTTGCACCACCCTAACTTAAAAATATTTTTTTCTTCCATAATTGTGTGTCAACTATAACATTTCACTTTTATCGAAATCGGTCCAAGAACAACGTAGTAACAATTTTTAGCACCACCCTAACTTAAAAATATTTTTTTCTTCCATAATTGTGTGTCAGCTATAACATATTTCAATTTTATCGAAATCGATCCAAGAACAACGAAGTTGAAATTTTTTTGCACCACCCTAACTTAAAAATATTTTTTTCTTTCATAATTGTGTGTCAGCTATAACATATTTCAATTTTATTGAAATCGATCCAAGAACAACGAATTTGAAATTTTTTTGCACCACCCTAACTTAAAAATATTTTTTTCTTCTATTATTGTGTGTTTGCTATAACATGTTTCAATTTTATCGAAATCGGTCCAAGAACAACGAAGTTGAAATTTTTTTTGCACCACCCTAACTTAAAAATATTTTTTTCTTCCATAATTGTGTGTCAGCTATAACATATATCAATTTTATCGGAATCGGTCCAAGAACAACGAAGTTACATTTTTTTTGCACCACCCTAACTTAAAAATATTTTTTTCTTCCATAATTGTGTGTCAGCTATAACATATTTCACTTTTATCGAAATCGGTCCAAGAACAGCGAAGTTGAAAATTTTTTGCACCACCCTAACTAAAAAATATTTTTTTCTTCCATAATTGTGTGTCAGCTATAACATATCAATTTTATCGAAATCGGTCCAAGAACAACGAAGTTACATTAATTTTGCACCACCCTAACTTAAAAATATTTTTTTCTTCCATAATTGTGTGTGAGCTATAAAATATTTCACTTTTATCGAAATCGGTCCAAGAACAGCGAAGTTGAAATTTTTTTGCACCACCCTAACTTAAAAATATTTTTTTCTTCCATAATTGTGTGTCAGCTATAACATATATCAATTTTATCGAAATCGGTCCAAGAACAACGAAGTTACATTTTTTTGCACCACCCTAGCTTAAAAATATTTTTTTCTTCCATAATTGTGTGTCAGCTATAACATATTTCACTTTTATCGAAATCGGTCCAAGAACAACGAAAATACATTTTTTTTGCACCACCCCAACTTAAAAAAAATTTTTTCTTCCATAATTGTATGTCAGCCTTGTATATAAAAACTATAGTACTATAATGGAAACGATTTTTCTGTTACTGGGAGTGTTCTCGTGAGGGCGCAAACATCGTGCAACGTTGGTTTGGAGAGATGTGAATGACGATAGGAAGAGGAATAAAAGCTGGTAGTAAGAAGGAGAGGAGTATATTTTGTTGATTCTGACAGTTGCTGACAACAATTACCTGGTGTGAGGGAGATAGTTTTTCGTCATGGCAACGAAGGGGATTATTCGCACAAAATGAAAAAAATGTTCTCGTTGTCTTGGTGCATTGTACAACAGTATCGTTTTTTGTTTGAATTTGAATTTGCAAACAGATTTTGTTGTTGTTTTCTATCAAAGTCTATGATAGTAGACATATGTCTATAGATAAGTTAATTATGATTTGATTTGCTTCGAATTTGTTGAAAATTTTCAATTTCAGCTGAAAATCATATTATCAAGACTACACCGTTGCTAATTTTCACAATTCTTAGGCAAACACAGTCTTACAACGATGCTATATTTCTTTATGAGGCATTCAAGAACAAACATTTTTTTCGAAAAAAAAAAATCAAGAAACATTTTTTTGAGGTTTATTTTTTTGGAAAAAAAAACACTTTAAAAGTAATTTTTGTACAGGTAAATTTATCAAAAGTTTGATTACTTTAAATGTAAAAAAATTGATAAAAACAAAGAATTTGTTTTAGCTACCTTTCAAAAAAATACTTTTACAGGAAAACAAATTCTGATAAAATTGAAAAAAAAAGTATTTTACATTTAAAAAACTCTTGATAAATTTAAGAAAAAATAGGTTTAACTTTAAAAAATATACTTTTAAAAGTAAAGAAATTTTGATAAAATTTAAAAAAGAATAACTTTACCTTAAAAAAAAAAACTTTTTAAGGTTAACAAAATTCGAAAATATTCAAAAAAAAAACAATTTAAATAAAAATTTTGGGAAAATTTAAAAAAATAAATATTTTTTTACCTTTAAAAAATACCTACTTAAGATAAAAATAAAAAAAAAAAAATATTTTTAAGAGTAGAGAAATTTAATAAATAAATTAATAAATAAAAATGGAAAAAATTAAAAAAAAGTATTTAATTATAAAAAAATTAAATCTTTTTACTTTTAAAAAATTCTTAAGATAAAACAAATTGAAAACAAATTTAAAAAATCTATTTTACCTTTAAAAAAAAGTATTTTTAAGGGTAGAGACATTTTGGCGAAATTTAAAAAATAAAAATCTTTTTATCTTTAAAAGAAAATAAGATAAAACCAATTGAAAAAATTAAAAAAAAAAATTTTATCTATAAAAAAATATTTTTAAAAGAGAAATTTTAGAAAGATTTAAAAAATAAATATCTTTTGTCTATTTAAGATAAGCACTTTGTTAATTTTTTAGTAAATTTTAATTTTACTTAACGTTGTTAATTTTTTAACTTTGTTAAATTTTTACTTAACAAAATTCAAATTTCGTTTATGAAAATTGCATTAAGTAATTTAAATAAATTCGCATTCAAGCTAAAGAAATTTTACTTTACGAAGTATTTTTATTAGTTCACGTAAAAAAATTCAATTTAGCTCACCTAGTTTAAAAATGTTAAAAAGGTTTCGTACCGAAATTGTATAAATTATTAAATTTTATTTTGTTTACCATTTATATATGTATATGTATATTTATAATAGATAATATAAAATAATAAGTACCTACCTACTAAATGGCGTTCACCATCTAATAACATATATTTGTCATATCTCCTTAAATATGCACGCAAATATCAACCTACAAAATTAAAACAATTTCTTCCTATCCCTACTTGATATAAGAAATTCTTGTACAACTTAAAGTGGCAACATTACTCAACTTGCTACAGCATATCTCACACACAACGAAAGAAAAAATAAAATCATTATTTCCTTTTAAAATTATATTTATTATCTTATTTCATGTATATATCATATCTACTTAAATATGAATGCAAATATCAAACTACAAAATTTAAATAATTTCTTCCTATCCCTAGTTCATATACAAAAAAATATAACTAACTTATATTCTTTAGTGGCAACATTGGTTGTAGCCTTTTATTTGGGCATACAGTAATACTTACTTGACTTTGCTACAGCATATCTCGCACACAGCGAAAGAAAAAATACAAGCGCTAATTCCTTTTAAAATTATATTTATTATCCTACTTCCCCGTTAAATAGAGCAAAAACAGCTTCAAACTTCCCCTTCGTAAACAAAATTGGTGGAAGAAAATAACAAAAAAAAGTTTAGTGTTGACTCCCTTAAACTAGCTTTAATTTTGTATACGTCGTTCTCGTTCATTTATTGTTGCCTTGAACGTCATTCTAATCGTCAATTCCCTCAGTTTCTCCCTGTCCTGTACTCTCCAATCTCTACAATTTCGTAGTACTGGTAGTGCTCACCTCGAATCTCTCTATCGATCTTCTTCATAATAGTACTATAGTTTTTATATACAAGGATGTCAGCTATAACATATTTCACTTTTATCGAAATCGGTCCAAGAACAACGAAGTTACAATCTCCGGCAACTGGTTTCCCTGTGTGAAAGGGGACTAGCAAACCCTTAACAAAAATTACTCATCTTCTATCTCACGCAGGCGGCGCACTTGTCGTCTAAAACCTATCTCTTTCCAATTCCAGAACCCCTTTTGGTTAAGTTCAATCCTTGTATATAAAATTTTCATATACAAGGGTTCAATTTATTCTATGCACGAACCATTCGCAGCCATTAGTTAAAAAAACAAGATGGTGCGTATCCGTAATTCTGTCTTTCCTCTTTCAAGTTTACCCATACCGAGAGTTTGTTTTTTTCTTAATACCGAGCGCTAAGATGTTTACACATCAAAAATTTATCGAAATCGGTTGGATACTTTCTGAGCAAATGGTCACAAAATTTTTTTGAGGCACATACGTAGATCTCGAGTTCGATTTTTTTACGAAGATTTGATGATGATAAAACCTGGAAATATATCATACAGCTCAAACAAGTTATGACACATATAGATCTCGAGTTCGATTTGTTTACGAGGATTTGATGATAAAGGCTGAAAATATATCATGCAGCTCAAATAAGTTAAGTTATCAAATGGATAAGTTCTTTAACCATGTGTCAGCTAACACGTGAGCTAAGGAGTGGATTTTATTAGTGGTTTTTATGAATACGGCTTCTAGAGTTTGAAAATGAAAAGCATTTTACGAACTGTCGGAATTCAGAACAGGTTTAATAATGAAATATCTACTTGAGAAAATGTCGATTGCTTTGAGAAAAAAGTCGAGCAGAATTGGGTGCGAAATGTCGACAGTTAAAATATCGACTTTCTTAATAAAATAAAAATGTCTTTTCTACACGGGCATGTATAAAAAAAAAATGTTTCAAAAAACCGCTAAGTGGCTCGGCTTAGTTCTTACGGACTTTTGACATAATTTTTAATCTAAAATAGTAGAAATAAATATAAAGCAAAAGATTCTGTAAAGTATTTTTTATTTATTCATATTCGCCTTAAAAAAAATTATTTATTTTTATTCGTTTTAAGTTGGGCTTTTTGAAACCAAAAAGTCAGTATATAGGTAAATGTTAATTTGCATTAGATGCGACAAAAAGAAAGGGAGTATAACTACTTATATAGTCTCAGTTGAGATAACAAAAAACTCGTAATCAAGTTTTGGTATGGAAGCGGCAATTTTCTTAAAATTTGGTTGTGCTTTTAGAATCCTGATTTTTAATTTTTTAATTTAAAAAATGGGGTCAAAATGAAAGAAATCTTTAATATGCCTGCAGTCAGCATTTATTTTTTGATTATTTTGTTTCCCAATTATTCAAAATCGGTATAACATGTTTTCATTTTGTAACGGGTTTGCCATTGTTTCGAGACAATTATAACTTCTTAGTTTGAACTTGAACCTTCCAAAACAGTACTCAACACGACTCAATTGTTTTAGTGATAATTATAATCTGTATTGTGCAAACAAAAATATATATTTTTTTATTTTGTTTTCAATTCTTAAAATCAGGTATCAGCTGGCCAGCATTTACATCTTACTGGTGATTTGAAGAGTAATGTTTCTGTTGCGGCTCAACAAGGTGTGTTCTTTAATCAGCAGCAAGCCCAACAGCAACAACAACAGCAACATCAACAGCAGCAACAACAACACCAGCAGCAACAAAATCAACAATCTCAACAACATGCTCAGCAAGGAAGCAATAATCTAAGCAATAACCCACAGAATCAACAATTAAATCAAAATATTAGTAATTCATCTGGTAAGTTATATTAACGCTTATTAAATATTGTGATAATAATTTCAATTTTTACTAAAGGCCCTGGAAATGACTCCTACACCATGTCTCAGACACAATCGATCAGCTTCACACAACAACAACAACAACAACAACAACAACAACAGCAGCAACAACAACAGCAACAACAACAGCAGCAACAACAGCAATCACTTAGACAACGACAGTCGCAAGCTGCCGCCGCGGCGGCTGCTGCTGCTGCTGCAAATGCTATTGGTATGGGGGGTGCGGGAGCACCTGGTGGTGGCCCCACAGTTGGCGCTGCTTCCAACAATGTTCCCAATAGCAATGTTCCAAACCAATCAGCAGTTAATCCATCAGCTGCTGCCTCTATGGCAAGCATGACACAAATTTCAGCAAACTCAGCTACGTCTAACGTGCCCATGAGTCAGGGAGGCATGAATGCTAACATAAGCGCTGGAAATATGCCTCAGAGCATGGGCCAAATGACACATGGTAATAGTGGCCCTGGTGGGATTGGTTCAATGGGAATGGGTGGTATGAGTGGAATGCCCAGTCAGATGGGTGGCATGGGTACGATGATGCCAAACGCAATGAATCAGGCCACGGGAAGAGCAGGGATGGGCCCGAACTCGATGATAATGTCGGGTGGACCGATGGGAATAAATCAGGCGAAGTTCTTACAACAACAACAAATGTTGCGAGCACAGGCAATGCAGCAACAACACATCGGCGGCAATCGGCCGCCACCTCCTGAATATAAGGCAACACAAGCTCAGCTTATGCAAGCTCAAATGATGCATCAAAATTCTGGTGTTAGGTTCCCAAATGCAGCGGCGCAAGCAGCTGCCATGAGGCGAATGAGCCAACAGCCCATACCACCATCTGGTAAGATTGCTAATATTGCTCATTTACAGGGTGATTTAAGTTTTACTCGACAAACTTTGAGGGTGCTCCAATGCATAAGATATGGACGGATAATCCAATAAATCAAAATTTTGTTGAGGGTATCTGATGTATAGTTCGTCGATGTTTTCATCGCTTTGATATTTTGTATAGGCTGAAATTTTGTTGAAGGTTTTGAATGAACAACAACCACTTGTGTTGGCTACCACCGAGTATTATATAGGCTGGAATTATTGCAGCCTAACTGCAAGTGTTATCACGAGAAAACACCTTTGAATGAAATTTTGTTTATTAAAACCTTTTACTTTAAAAGGTTTTACCTCTTAGCCCAGTAAACAATTACAAAAAAAAAAGGCAAGATTCGCAAAGTGCGATGTAGTTCTGCATTTTTGATATGTTGTTGAGGCATATTAGAGTAGTCTGTAGCTTAAGTTTGCAACTTCGAAAAACCTGTGCTCGCTGCAGGAAAAACGCAAAAATCGCCCCATTTTTTCTGACATTTTCCTTTATAACTTTGGGAATATGCAACTTACGAAAAAACCATCCACTATATCCTTGTTTGTAATAAAATTTTCTACAAGACCACATTAGTTTAAAATTCATGTATGTTATATTTGAGTTGCTATCTTACCATATGTACAAATAAATTCTGAAAAACTAAATTATTTTGAAGCACTCAAAAATTGTCCAATTCTGCTAAACATTTGGAATCAAATAGTCTAGAGTATTACAAGAAGAAATTCCAAAATTCGATCCAAATCGGTCAAATAGTTTTGGCAAGAAACTTGATGTTAACTAAGTGCAACACGCAATGTTTGCATCATTGCTGTGGTCAAAGAAGGACACTTTAGTTGCCACTGATTTGTGTACACGTACTTGGAACCCTTACCTATCATAAAATATAGTAATAATATTTATATCTTTTTTTAGCAACTTTTGTAGTGAATTTAAAAGATTCAAAAATGTTTACGAAATTACATATATACATGTTAAGTGAACAATTTTCGGTACTTTTAAAATCGATATCAATTGTGCTTGGAAAAATATATAAATATTATAACTATATTTTATCATAGTGAAGGGTTCCAAGTACGTAAATAAAAATCAATGCCAAGTTAAGTGTCCTACTTTGACCACAGCAATGATGCAAACAATACTTGTTGCACTTAGTTAACATCATGTTTCTTGCCAAAACTATTTGACCGATTTGGATCAAATTTTCGAATTTTGTTTTGTAATACTCTAGACTATTTGATTCCAAATTTTTAGCAGAATTGATCAATTTTTGACCTATTTTTTGAGTGCTTCAAAATTACTTAGTTTTTCAGTATTTTTTTTTTTTTTAAATTCATGGTTAAATAGCAACACAAATATAACATGCATGAATTTAAAACTAATGAGGTCCTGTAGAAAATTTTATAACAAACAAGTTTATACTGGATGGGTTTTTCATTAGTTGCATATTTCGAAAGTTATAAAGGAAAATGTCGGAAATAATAGGGTGATTTTAGCGTTTTTTTCACTATTGCATTTTTCCTGCAGCGAGCACAGGTTTTTCGAAGTTGCAAACTTAGCTACAGACTACTCAAACTTGCCCCAACAACATATCAAAAATGCAGAAGTACATCGCACTTTGCGAATTTATTGTCGAATTTGACTGGGCTACTTTGTAAGAATATAAATTTTAATTTAAGAAAAATCTTTTAATTTTCACTTAAGTATCACATACATACATACAAGTTATGTTCAACTTAGTTGATACACATATGTACATACACTACGCGCCACTTGAACAGAAACAATCTTTTTGTTTACTGTCTGAGCGTGTAGCGCTTTGGTTAATTTATAAATTCACCTTTTGGTTTAAGTTCCTATAAGAGAAATCTATTTCGAATAAAACTGCAGACAGATTTATTCAGCAAAATACTATTAGGTTATTTATTACCACTTTTCTAATTACTTCTTTAAAACACTGTTTTTTTTTTTTTTGCGCCACTTGAATAGAAACATTCTCTTAAATAAGTAAACAAATTGAAAAAGTGCAGTTAAATTGGGTAGTTTTCTATTCGTAATCATATTTTAATATGTTTGCTACCATCTTTATTTGAAATAACTTGAAAAAACCCATTTGGAAACTGAATCATGCAGTTATTTTAAATAATTTAAAGAAATTTCACTTTAGGCTTCTTTGATTGCATCAATCAGTGATTCTTTGTCCTCATATTGTCGGTCAGAATCGTAAACTTTATGAACCATCAGTCCTCATACGTTTTCAATAATATTCAGGTCCGGAGAATACGGTGGCCATTGAAGTAAGGTAACATTTTTCTCGGATATCCAACTGTTAATGATCCTTGCGTTGAGGATTGGCACGTTTTCTTGTTGAAATGTCCATGGTGTTGGTCCAATGACATCGGTAAACTTAGGGAAAGCTTCTTACAATATTTCCTTGTTGGAGTTTGCCGTTGTTTTCAATGTGGGAAAGTCCAAAACAATTGTTCAAAACCAGAAAATCGCACCCCACGCCATTAAACCGCCTTCTCGGCTATGGTGGCGCTCCAGAAACCTGGGTTGCTCCCTTATAAAATGAAAATAGTAATTATATCCGTCCGGGCCATTATAATTGAATTTTTTTCATTAGAAAATACCACTTTTGTCCACTCTTCCTTCCACGTCATGTTCTTCCTGCAAAAATCTATTATATTCTGTTTTCATATTGGATTTAACGGTGGTTTTTTCTTCAATTTTAGCCGCTTTAAATGTTGTGACCCACGAGTTACACGTCCAATAGTGTTAAGACTCGCTGTAATACCACTCTCAGCCTTGATTTTAGCAGCAGAGCCGCTTGAATTTGAAGCGAGTCTAATTATCTTTCTTCGCTCTGCTTCTTTTGTGGCTCTTGATTGCCTACCTTACATATTTTTCCATAGTTTTCTTTATTTCTACTAGTACCGCCCAGTGGTCGAAATTCGACCATTCTCTATCTATATAATAGGTATTTTAATAAAAAAGATTCTAACCCACTGAACAACGTACATGAATTGTTGTTGTAATGCCCTGCAAAATATCGTACGCTCCACCATAACCGTCCTCATTGCATGCCCAAAGCACACTGATCATTCATAATCGTTTCTACTCAGATTGTGCGATTTATCGCCAAATGTGCGATTTGAAATTTCATTTGGCGACACAAAAATCGGTTTGGCGATGTACCTCAAAAAGGCGATATTTTTTAGTTTTTGGCGATTTAAGTTTTTTTAATCGAAATTCAAATATTCTTTTCACAAATGTTCACTTTAACCTTACATCTTTTTCATCGCTATTTGCGCATGCAGCCATCTAATCTTTAAATTCTTTACGCACCCCAAAACTGAAATTCTATTTCAACTATTCCTTAAATAAACGACGACGTATGTCAAAACAAACAATGTTGTTGGTTAACCAAATCGAAGAAAGATGGATTAGCAAGCACATTTTGCGAATGTTCGCTCAAAGCTGACTAAGAACGGCATGTTGTTAGATTACATATACCCATGCTGCAAAGGCTATGAAATGGATCCCATTGATATAATGATAAAATATTGCAAATACATAAATCGAATATATTAAAGAGGACTAAGTACAAAGGATTTTTTTTTTTTATTTTTAGGTTTTGTTTTTATTGTTATCTTAAAGATACCTTTGTAATTTTGTTTATTTTTTTTTATTTGATTTGTTTTGATATTAAAACTACAAATTGCTAAATTTTATTTTTAAATTTGGTCATTTTAAGGGTGGATAATTTTGAAATTTGGCGATTTTTTGGCGACTTAAATTTTACTTTTGGCGATTTCACATTTTAAAACCTGACAACCCTGTTTCTACTCTGGCTGTTGTTGTTTTTTTTTTTTTTTTTTCGGTTTTTCTTTGTGCTTGCTTACCTACCAACTTACCACTGCAATGCTGTCGTTTCACAAATTCCGAGAGTAGCACTTTTTATAACATTTGGGAAGCAGTTTGGGAAGTTGGGAAGCCAAAGGCTCTCCCAAACCGACGCGAAAACGGCGAAGAACATTCACTCTGCAGGGCGAACGATTCACAATGATAACAAAAATGGGAAATAAACAATGTTAAATAACAACAAAAACTGTCGTCGACGAATGTTCCCCGCCGATTTCGCATTGGTTTGGGAGAGCCTTGATTCTATATATTTTATAAAATAAATAAGGGTATACAGTTCATTTCTACCGATATAAAATTCTATCGTTTTTAAGCTTTCTTTAGGTTTTCCACGTTTGCATGAATACCCCTAATATGATCACAGATTAACAGAGATGTGAAATTTTTTATAGGAGTCAGGATTTAAAAATACTTTCATTAACTTTCCCATGTGGAGACTTGGGGAGCCTTTCTGAGACATGGGTAGCACAGTAGTCCTTTCAACAGTTAAGGAGCCAAATGCAACTATAGTAGACATTCTGCTGCACTGACGTCTATTGGAAGGTTGGAATATTGAATTCGCGGCACAAACGAAAAGTGATGGTTACCATCAGTGTTGCCGAAAATACACCCATAGGAGTATTTTACTACTTTCAACACCATCGTACTCCCGTACTCCTCCTTTCACATTCGTACTCCTATTTTTTTAAAGACCTTAAATATCTTACACTTGCAGATTACAATTAAGTTCCTTATTTTTATTCTAAAACTAATATTACTATGAATTAAGGTATCTGCCATAAGACAGATTTTATAATTACAGAGATATTTTCTTTCTTTTGTTAGTAGAATTAGTAACTTGTTTATTTATGTATTTTTTACTGAATTTATTTTTGATGATTTTTTTTTCTAAATAAAGTTTAAGAAAAAAATTGTCCACACACTTATTTTTGAAGACAAAAAAAATGTCTGATTCAAAATACTGCCCTTTTTTGGCTGCAGTAGTACCTTCTAATATTTTTCCCCGGCAGCACTGGTGACCATTCTCTATATACTTTAATAAAAAAGATTCTTACCAGTGTTACCGGAAAAAAATCCTTGTTTGCAATTATTTTGCTTTACTCTTGTCATATCGACTTTTGAATGGCAATTCAGAGAGAAAACGTCAAACTAATCTTGTTTTCTCTGTTGAAAACACTTCAAGATTAATTTTTAATCTACTCTATTTAATCCGGATTATCTTAAGGTAGACTCGTAGTATTACTTTGAATTATTCTTACAATGAATAACAATATTTCAAGCATTAATTCAGTAAACCTTTTCATTTTATTGAACTACACATACAAATTCACGAAGTTCAATAAAAAACAAAACAGAACCACCAAACTACAATCTCAAGTAACAATAAAATAAATAACGAACTACTGGCAGAAAAAAATTGCATGAAGCCAACGAAAAAGAAATAGTTTTGAAGCTGTCAAATTAACATTAAATTTAAAGTGAATTAAATTTACACTCCACCATGACCGTCCTCATTGCATGCCCAAAGCATACTGATTATTCATAATGGCCAAATCACAATCACGCGTTAGGTCGCTCCGACTTTGACAGGCTTTTTATCATTGAGCGCGTCTCTAAAATTTGCAAAACAGAATGTCGCGTCAGGCTTTGGGCTTTGACAAGATAGGATTGTGACAGAATAAAAGATCTGTTTTTTTAAATTAATTTCTCATAATTTGCTTACGGAAAATGGAGAAGCAAGAGTGTCTTTGTTTTTTTTTTTTTTTTTTTTTTGTGTTTAGAAATTTTAATGTTTGAGAAGAATAATGCAGGGTCAAATAGGAAAAGCCAAACAAAGATCAACAAATCCATGAAACGTAAAAACTGTTATTGTGAAATGGAATCATGAATGGATCCATGTTCATGAGTATGTTTTAACCCTTGTCCGGCGAAATCGTCACCCACTACTTAACCATCACAAGACCAGCAAATAGTTCCGTATTAGTACAGTCAACGAAGGAATTTTGTTTGCAAAAAATAGTGCTCTCTGGATTATTTTTTTTTATGGTAGGGGTTACCCCCAGGTATAACTTTCCCAAAGTCCTCAGCCCAGGGCCGCGAGCTAAACTCAGGAGGGGGGGGTAAAGGTACCCCTTTTTAGATTTTCGTGAATATTTCCACAACCTAGCATGTTACCGGAAAAGTCTATACTACTTAATTAGATACAATTAAATTATCTATAAAAATATATATTCATATTTTTTCTAGGGTCAAAAATAAAGGAGATGCGGGTGGTAGGAAAGTCAACAAATGTGAAAAACCTGTTATTGTCTTAGATATTGAATGTTTTCTGACCAAATTACCTGGAATAGACAAAAAACGTTGATACACCTTTATTCACTGTTGTTTCATCATATCGTGAAGCTAATAAAGGAGTTATAATTTCCTTTTTTTCTATATATCCGAAACTATACGAAAAAGTTGATGTATACTAAATTAGGAAAAATTTAAATAGCAAGAGTTGTTTTCATATGACGCCAAAAAATGATATTGTTTTTTTTAAAGGAACACAATACAAAATTTATTTGCCATAGAGGGGGTGCTTCCTCCCCCTTTTAGAGAGGAGGGGCAGTTTTTTTTAAAGTAATATAAAAAACAACGGTAACACTTACAACAAAAAAAGGCAAAGTCAATACGAAAAAGTGAAAGAAAATTAAATTCCCTTCTAATAAAAGTTATGTTAATAGCATTATAAAAGTAAACTAATTTACAAACATTAAATTTCTAAGGAAATATATTTTTTAAGTTTTTTTTTCGATATTTCTACTCCCGCATCTCTATTGCTTCCAGCAAAACTATGAACATAACTTTTATTGGAAGGGAATTTAATTTTCCTTCACTTTGTCGTATTGACTTTGCCTCTATTATGCTTAGTTTCAGAAATATGGAAGAAAAACTACAAAATGGGGACCTTTACCCCCCTCTCCTGTCTAAGGCTTGCGGCCCTGGGCTGCATGCTAGGTTGTGGAAATATTCACGAAAATCTAAAAAGGGGTACCTTTAACCCCCCCTCCTGAGCTTAGCTCGCGGCCCTGGGCTGGGGACTTTGGGTATGTTATACCTGGGGTTAACCCCTACCATACCTGAAATTCACAAAATAAATGCTGGTGCGCCCCAGGGCTCCGTTCTGTCTCCGACTCTCTTCCTTATTTTTATAAATGATCTTTTGTCTGAAACTTCTCATCCATTTAACTGTTTCGCTGACGACAGTACCCTCAGCTTCTCATATTCGTTTACAGATTCACATCCATGTCCTTCGGATGTGGAACTTGAATGGCAGCGTATGATAAGCTCATTAAATTCTGATCTCGACAGCATTGTTCAATGGGGAATAAAAAATCGTGTAGAATTTAATGCTTCAAAAACTCAATGCTGTCTACTGTCGTTAAAACAAAACCCACCCCCATGCCACTAGCCATGAGTGGCACTTGTCCTCGGTATGTGTGTCACAGGCCACCTTTTATGAAACGACCACATATTTGACATCGCCAAAAATTCTGCTAAGTGTTTAGGTTTTCTCCGTCGATGCAAGAAATTTGTCTCCCCTTCTGATCTGGCTGTGATCTATAAAGCCTTTATTCGTCCAAAACTTGAGCATAACTCTCACATTTGGGCAGGTGCTCCAATAACCCATTTGAGTTTATTGGATAGAATTGAAAAGAGAGCTCTTAAAATGATAGGTGAAAGAACTATAACGGAAACATTCTCATCTCTTGAGCACCGTCAAATGTTTCATGTCTTTCGTTATTTTACCGTTATTTCCATAAACAATGCTCTAGTGAAATAGCCAGTTGCATTCCTCCCCTTAAACAATTCAACCGTAATACTCGCGCTTCTAGGAATGCCCATCAGTTTACCCTTGAGCCCAATTTCGGACGTACTGTTAAGTACAGAGATTCTTTCTTTAGTCGCACTACTCGAATGTGGAATGGTCTACCCAGCTCAATTTTCTCCTCCCATTGTGATCTACAGACGTTCAAAACCAATGTGCATCGGTATCTCCTTTTAAATCCCCTCCAATCTACCTAATCGCTCGTGCTGTGTATATCATCTTAAGGGTAGTCACAACCCCTTTTGCACGCGTTTAATATATAAAAAAAAAAAAAAAAAAAAAAAAGTATAAAAAAATAATCCAGAGAGCACTCTTTTTTGCATTTATTTTATAAATTTGAGTCTTCGTTGACTGGGCTATATATAACTTGGAACACAATGCTGAAGTGATCTGTTTATTGAAATTGTACACCTGTCCTAGTTTTTGGTGGGAGAAAGGCACCATTTTTATAAACAAATTTCAATTATAAAATAAAAAAAATAAGAAACCAAAAAAGTCATGCGGTCCTCCATCTTAGTACTAACTCACCCGACAATGCTTGATTTCGGTGATCAGTCGAGAATTGAATAGCATGAATTATGAGACAGAAATGAAGAAAAATCCCAAGTTTGCTCGCTAATTTCTACTATTTTGGGGGAGTTGAGAAAAGCCAAAGTTGATCAACTCTGGAGTAGAAAATCAAAAGTTGAAAACGTCAACTTAGAGTGTATAAAAACCATTTCTCAAGTTGAATGTAAAAATCCCAAAGTTATATTCAACTTTGAGTGAATAAATTAGACCTAAAAGTCTGTATACAGTCTCACAACTTTGTAGATATTGCAGAATCTGTGCGTTCTCTCGTCTGTATTTGCACGTCGACGTTTGAGTCATCCCTTTTTTGAAATTAAATGTGTGAACTCACCTTCGCAATAATCTAACAAACTTCGACAAGTCATGGCTCAAAAGTCGTCGTGCAAAAGCAGACGCTGAAAATGAACTGGAAAGTACTCATCATAAACAGAACTTACTTTTTTCCCTGTCTATCTTCGTATAGTGCATACCTAATAAACTGTTATATCAAAATATCATTTCATTAAAATGCAAAACTTACTTTATTTATGTTTATAAATTCAGGACGTGCGGCAGTACATTTAACTGGGTAGGCACACATTTTTTTCATTATATCTCATTTTAAGCACTTACATTATTTGGTTTAAACTCTTCTTACCACGTCAAGACTTGATGTGGGGTTTCCTTTTTGTTTGGTTTTAGTTTTCTTTTTTGTATTTAGTTATTAGTGACGTCTAAACTTGCTTTTTAATTAGTTTAAAGTTTTTTTTATTCATTTTTATGTTTTGTTTCTTTTTTTGGTATTTTTTTAAATTTAAATTAATTAAATTGTTTCAATTAATCTTCTTAATTTGTAATATACAGCTACATATTTGAAATCCATAATTATTTCACTCAATAAAAGGTCAATAATATCTAACTTGATTGGTGAAATTCTTGTTATTAACAGAATTTTCATTTTAAATAAAATAAATCTACCAACAAAAATGTTTGCTATGTACTGCTTTCTTTTTCTCGAGATTCTGGTGTCTCATTAAACAAAACGACAGCCCTGCTGCTGCGTCCTGTGCTGGACGAGACGATGCACAACAAAAAAGAAAAAAGATACAACTAACTGACTGTCGTTAACATCATGAAAAATTCGAATTAAGACTTTACTTCCAAAACAAACAAGCGATTAGACAGATTCATTTATGTCTAGTCTACTAGCTTCCATACAAAATTTGTTTTGGGAATGATTAACCAACCTTTTTTCAAAGACACAGTCTTCGTCTTTACTCGTGTGCAGCGTTGCCACTTCAAAAAAAGAGTTGTGCAGTAGATAGATTGGATCTTTCCGCAGTAGATTTTTTATTACATAAAAAACATAAATATAAACAGCTTAAATCTATTTAAACAAATTTATTTTTAAATTAATCTTAAACAAATAAATTTAAATTTTTTTTATAAATTTTCCATCAGTAAAATTAAAATTTTGAAAATACTCTAAGAGCCCAGGAGCGTCTGAAGGTGTCCAGCAACAGTTGCTGACATTATTCATTTCCTTACAAAAAATAACATTTTCAAGAGTATTTACGTTAAGTTTGTTTCGTAGTTTGTTTTTAACTTGGCTTACAATCGAAAACTTTCGCTCTGCAGCGGCACTACTATGGGGAAGTGAATACAAAATCAACATACATATACTCGCAAAGTTCGACAAATATTTTTTCCCCCAGGGCGTTTTTTGTATCGAGTAAATTAAACAAAAATATTGAACAATCTAAAGCATCATAGTATTTACTTAAAAGATCTTGGTTCCCCAGTAAAGATTCCACTGACTATTTAAATTTTCCTTATTGCAATCGGTAAAAGGAAAGGATTCTAGAATAGGCAATATTGATGGCATAGCACCATCGACCACTAATTTAGGATCTATGTATTTCAACAGTTTAAGTTTAGTATCATTAAAATCAAACCGTTTTTTTATTTGCTGACAAATTTCAACATAAAGATTTAAAAAATCCTTTTTTATTTTATCAGTTTCTAATTCATAGAAATTGTTGTTATTTATATATTCTTGAAACTCTATTCCGAAATACATATTTGAAAGAGACTGATGGAGGGAAAAATCGTTTAAATCAATGTTTACATTAACTGCATCAAGATTTATAAAATTCTTAAGAAGATCCACGTAAAGATTGATAATGTGTTGTTCAAGAAGATGTATTTGAGTATACTCTGATTGGAATATTTTATTTTTTTTATTTATTAAATTCAAAACATAAGAGAGAAAGAGAATATAAAGTTTATTTAAAGGATTAGTTAAAAAAGTAGTGACTTTGTTCACAGAATCCAAATTTTCAAAACTTAAAAGAGTGAAATAATGTTGTAAAGGGTTCCATTGCTCTAGGAGACGGTTTACAACACTCTCAACCGAAAGCCACCTAGTGTACGAAATATTTAAGATCTTATGGTTTTTTATGTTAAAATATTCTTGAAATTCTTTAAAAGCTTCACATCTCTTAGGGCTATGGGAAAAATGATTGTAAATATCTTTAATTCTCTTTTCAACAAATTTAGGAAGTTTTTTAGTAGCTGCTGAAGCACATAAATGTAATGAGTGGCACTTACATCCAAGATAAAACAAATTCTTATTTACATTTAGCATTTTTGCCTTCACCCCATTTATGCACAGATGCATTATCTGTAGCCAGTCCAATTATGTTTTTTCATGGGAATATTTCTATTTTCAAACAAAATTTTCAGGTTTGAAAAAATTGCATTTGAATCTGACGACAAAAGTTCTATGAGACCAAAAAAAGTATCTCGAATCTTCTTTTTTTGTTCATCGAAACAACGCGTAACTATAACTAAACATTTGCTACTTAAAACATCTGTTGTTTCGTCTATTATAATAGAAAATGTTCGAGTTCTCAAAAATTTACTTATTTCTTCTTGGGCAAAAGGTCCCATTACCAAATTTACCATAGAATTGGCTTTCACACTTTATTCCTTTTGCGACGAACGAATCTGGACATCCGCTTGCAAAAAATTTGGAACACTATCCATTAAGGAAAACGGCAAATTATGACTTACACAGTACATAACACAAGTTATCTCTGATTTGAGTTTTGAATTATCATTATTTCTTGAGGAAACCTGAAGAAATAGATCTGGAATAAGGCTTGTATTTTTGGACTTCTCCAAATGAAATCTTGATGCACTATGCCTTTCCAGATTTGTTTTGTTATTGTCAAGCATTTTAAAGCAAATTTTGCAAAAGCTTTGCCCGTCGACACACTTGAGCCATGAATAATTTTGCTCCCATGCTTGTTTGTATTTTTGTTTGTATTTTTTGCTTCTGGTGGACTTGTGCATTCATTTTCTTGGAATTAATCAGGGGTTTCTTATCTATTATTTAGTATTTAAAACAGAAGGAAATTAATAACTAAAAAATTAAACTAAAACAAAACACTCACGATATTTGCATTTGGTTAGAGCCAGCAACTGGTTCTCCGGCAGACTGAATCTCATTCTCATTTTCTTCTATTGTTCTTTTTAGTATTTCTCTATAAAAAACAAACTTTTAACACTTGAACAGATCTTTGTCAGAACAATTTTACTTTTTTTTTGTGGTTTTCAATAAATATTTATCCATATTTTTGTTTTGGTAATTTAATTCTTGTAAAATAAGTATTTTTCACACCATACACGAATTCAAATAAGCTCTCAGAAATTAGAATCCCGTTAGTTAAGTAAAAAAATGAGAACACAACAGAAACATAGACAGAGATTTGTTTCATGATTGAAAGCATCCAACTCATTTCATATGTCAAAAGAGAATGTGGCTTCGTTCAGACCTTCTTTACAGCGGTTATTTTTATGCACGGTTTCTTGTATAGCCGTTCTGTAAGTCCCGGTCTACATTGAACGATTTTTCCAGGGCCCACAAAAATTTTCGTGTGCGATTGAGAGGTACAGAAGACATGTTGTACCTCTCAGTCGCACACGATTACAACAACAAATTTTTGTCGGCGCTGGAAAAATCGTTCAATGTAGACCGGGACTAAAGAAGATTTATAAAACAAAAAAGTGCAGTAGATTTGATTTAGTGGCAGCAGATTTATTTTTTGCGAAAAGTGCAGCAGATCTACTGCTATTGCAGCAAAGCGGCATCGCTGCTCGTGTGCCATTCGTACTTTCAGTATTTGGCGTTCGTTTGGGAGGTTCGTAATTTTGGATCTCATAGCCATAGCAGCATAGTATAATGGTGGTATAGTTTAGGTAGTGATAGTTGATAAATAAAAGTAGTAAAAGGTGTAAATATAGATTGTATACAATGTAGAAAGAAACATACAAATAAAATAGGTTGGAAAGAAAATGGCAAGAAGTACTACTATTGGAGAGTAACTATAATTGTTAATGAAATCAAAATAGGAATTAGTATAATTAGGTACATAATGTTTTAGTTTTTTGCATCGCATCGGTTTGAAAATTATGTATGTAGGTACTATAGATAGTACAGTATTGCTTCGAATGGCTAGGGTAGACATTCCTAAAACATCTTACTGACGCACCGTCACTGCATTCATTATATTGTGCGTTTAGTCACTATGTATTGCAAGTAAATAAAATAGTGTCCTTTAATTTCTATCAAGAAAACCTGCATTGAAAAATAAAAGTACTCTTGTATCAGATGTACGCAAACCGGAGTGAATTCACTCTCCGGAACGTAAATTCATTTCTTAATCGAACACGTCCAAAGAAGGTACTGACAAAACAGCTGTGAAGAATCAATCATTTTTTTTTCTTTGGAAATGAAACAAAATATAGAATAGATTTCACAGGAAATTGATTTATTTTATTGCTTTTGTTAATGTAAAGAATGTTATTTTGATTCAATCAATACACCTATTAATATGTAGGTACATAATGTGCTGGAATAATCAAAATAAAAATACATAATTATGTATGCAATTTAGTTTTAAGAATCTCCATACGAAGTAGGTACTGGATGTTGAACCACAATACAAAAAACTCATATTAACTTTGTTTTTTTTGGTTTGTTTTATATGAATTCATTGTTTCTATTCAATATGTCAAAGTCGGAGCGGCCTTACGCGTAATTGTGATTTGGCTATAATAATCGTTTCTACTCTGGCTGTGTGAGCTAAAAATCGCGTCATTGATTTTTTTTTCGGTTTTTCTTTGTGCTTGCTTACCACTGCACTGACGTCTTTTGGAAGGTTCCCTTCAAGCAAGCGAGCTCGTTTTCGGTCCGCAAACGTATCAAACAACGTATAGACGGCTTCGCATTCGGATCCAAATACGGATCGAAAAACTGCGTTTTGCGGCTCAAATTAGTATGGAAATTAGAATCACCACGGAGCCATTACGTGAATGTATTGTGAGATAGAGAGTTTTTCAATTCACCATACTCGGAGAACCGAAACCAAATGGAATCTAAAACGGTTGCTTACCACTGCACTGACGTCTTTTGGAAGGTTCCCTTCAAGCAAGCGAGCTCGTTTTCGGTCCGCAAACGTATCAAACAACGTATAGACGGCTTCGCATTCGGATCCAAATACGGATCGAAAAACTGCGTTTTGCGGCTCAAATTAGTATGGAAATTAGAATCACCACGGAGCCATTACGTGAATGTATTGTGAGAGAGAGAGTTTTTCAATTCACCATTCTCGGGAACCGAAACCAAATGGAATCTAAAACGGTTCCAAAAAAAATGAATGAATTGAGGCATACCCAACCCAAATGTATTAAAAAAAAACTTCCCATCTAGCCCAGTTTCTCCATTGCCTAAAAAAATAAAACAAACTGATTTTTTTCATTTCAAGAGTTTTTTTTATTTATCATTCATAAAAGGTTTTCTAAAGACTATTTCGCACTAATAAACATGACATATTTCCACAAATATAAATTAACATTTAATAAATAGAAACTTGCATTTCTGATTGAAAATTTTTCAAAGTTTTAACAAGAAAAAAGAAATAAAAAAGCAACCGTCTTCGCAAACGCTACCTACAAAACTGAACTAAAAAAAAGTGGTGGAAATTAAGGCAAAATGATTGTATACTTCGCCTATACTCTCTCCATTTCTCGTTGCTTAAAAAAAATACTCTAGATACTCTTTCTTTTTACATGCGTTCACAGAAAATTTGTTATTGTGTGTGAGACACTCATTTTGTTTGGAGTCCCAAGTGAACCGAGAAATTCGGGTCCGTGATTTTGCTTGAAGGGAACCACTTGGGAATCCAAAAAAACTGAGTGTCTCACACACAATAACACATTTTCTGTGTACGCATGTAAAAAGAAGAACAATAATTGAGAGAATTTTTGTATGCACGGAGAAATAGGGAGAGTACACTCATTTTGTTTTAATTTCCACCACCTTTTTTTTTTAGTTCAGTTTTGTAGGTAGCGTGGCGAAGACCATTGCTTTTGTATCTCTTTTTCTTGTAAAAACTTTAAGAAATTTCCAATCAAAAATACAAGTGTTCTGTTTATTATATGTATATGTTTAGTTGTGGAAGTATATAATGTACCTTTTATAATTGATAAATAAAAATAATGTTTTGAAATGAACAAAACACACAATACATTCACATAATGGCTCCGTGGTGATTCTAATTTCCATACTAATTTGATCCGATTTGGAATCGTTTTGGATCCGGTTTTGGGTCCGTTTATGAACTGGTTTCGGATCCAAAACAGACTCGCTTGCTTGAAGGGTTGGAATATTGAATTCGCTGCACAAACGAAAAGTGATGGTGACGGGGTGAGTTTGCAAGCGCGGTCAGGGGTTGTAGAAGCGAAAAACTATATAAACAATAATTTAACTGCCTTAACGGCAAAATATAAACAAAATAATAAGTTTGCCGTAGAGTGACTGCCCATATCTTTGAAAAAAAGCAAAAACAAATATAATATGTTTCCATTAAGACATTCAAAAAGGTGCGGGTAGAAATCACCTTTACGTATTAATATAATGATGATGATGGTTCCACCAAACAATTTTCACACTTCTACTTATTTTGTTGGCAATTGTGCGTAGGGGAAGCTTGTTTTCCGCGGATACTTATATTTTGGATTTTTATGCAGGTTTTAATGGTTTTCCGAGGCCCATCTTTTCGTTGATTTAACAATTTTTATTTTAAATCAACACTACTATTATTATACCAATATTTTTTCTTCTTACCGTAATCAATAGAGACAATACGCACACTGTTTCTATTCAAGTAGCGCAAAAAAAAAAACAGTGTATTTTATGAAGTAATTCGAAAAGTGGTACAAAAATAATTGTATGGTATTTTCCTGAATTATTCTATCCCTTCAGTTTTATTCGCAATAGATTTCTCTTTGAGGAACTGAAACCAAAAGGCGAATGTATGAATTTACCAAAGCGCCACACGCTCTGAAAGTAAAAAGTTTGTTTCTATTCAAGTGGAGTGTATCTTATACACTCCTCGTCAACTGAAGACGCACAAACATTTTTGAATATATTTTATCCATTTTTTCCAAACAGTGATGGTTATTATGCCATCTGTTGATGGTAAAAATTTTTGTAACATATAAATAACAGAATTTCAAAGTTTTATCCAAAAACAACCGTGAGTTTTTCCTTCAACCACTTCCAAAGTGTAACTTATGCAAAGTAGAAGTTTTTTTTTGAGTCAACTGAATAGGTACAAAAATTAAAATTGGTATTGGAATGGAATGAAACAAGTTTTTGTTTAAGTTTAGTAGTGGGTACTTCCACCTTTATTTTTAATTACTTCGTAAATTCGATCCGGCATGGAATCGTATAGCTTTTTAATGTAGTTTAACGAAATTTCGCTCCACGCTAATTTGATAGCAGAAATTAAGGTTTCTTTGTCTTCGAACTGACGACCACCCTCATAAACTTTGCGTACTAACCATCCCCAGACATTTTCTATGATGTTTAGATCAGGTGAGTACGGCGGCCATTGAAGCAACTGCACTTGTTGCTCCTCTATCCATGTTTTTATTATGCGCGCTGAGTGAATAGGCGCATTATCATGTTGGTAGGTCCAGTTTATGGGTCCAAAGATGTTAGAAAATTTAGGAAAATTTCTTTCCAAAATTACTTTATACCCAGCTGCTGTCATTCTTGATGTTACAACCTCGAGCTCAACTGTTCCATAATAACTGACTGCTCCCCATATCATGACACCTCCTTCACGACTATGATGGCGCTTTAAAAATCTTTTTTCTTTTCTTAAGTCGTGAAAATAGAAGTTGAACCCATCAGGGCCATCGAAATTAAACTTTTTTTCATCTGAAAAAACCACGTGATACCATTCTTTTTTCCAACTCATGTGAAGTCTTGAAAAATCTAATCGCAACATTTTCCGTCTCTCGTCATGTGGTGGTTTTTTCTTAAGTTTCATTCGTTTAAGATGGCTTGAGTTGTTGATTACTCTTAATACTGTTGAGCAACTTGCGTTTACGCCGACTTTTTGTTTTATTTTTGCCACAGAATCAGAAGAATTTGCTGCACATCTTAAAATTCTTCGTCTCTCAGCTGCTGTTGTTGCTGTTTTCTTACCTCCCTTCATGTTTTTGCCGTATGCATCTTTATTTTTCAAGTAAGAATAAACTACATTAAAACTTCGGCCAACTTTATCAGCTATTGCACGTCCAGTTAGGCCTTGGTCTCTAAGTAAATCGATTTTAGCTTTTTCAACACTGTTAAGACACGTAGATCTACCCATTTTTCTTAAAATTTGAAATCAAGAATTAAATTTTACTGAAAACACTAAAATCGTTAATTTAAACTGTCAAGCACTCCAAAAAACTTATAAACAACGAAGAAAATGGCGTTGTACCTATTCAGTTGACTGAAAAAAAACTCCTACTTTGCATATAAAACACTTTGCAAGTGGTTGAAGAAAAACTCACGGTTGTTTTTGGATAATTCTTTCGGAATTATCTGCTTAACATCTAAAGGGAATAGTTAGCATCAACAGATGGCCATCACTGTTTGGAAAAAATGGATAAAGTATATTAAAAAATGTTTGTGCGTATTCAGTTGACGAGGAGTGTATATGTATGACTAATTTTGTTTTGAATTACCGAACGTGCTTTTGGTTGGTAATGCTTAAGATCTATAAATATGTATACCTAAATTAAACACAAATTATGAACATTATTTCTCCCCTGCCTCCATTAAACTAACTTTCAGCTTTAAAAGTTGGCCGAGTGCCTTAAACTGGGAATAATTCTGTTTTTTCAGTTTTTCTGGATGCCGATAAAATTATATTTGTATATGTTGTTTCAGGTCCAATGATGCGGCCGCAGCATTCATTATATATGCAACATTCCGCAGTAGGTGGCCCTCGCTCAGCTATGGGGCCATATGGTGGTCCGATGGGAGCTGGACCGCAACGACCGCCTAATGTACAAGTCACTCCCGAAGGTATGCCAATGGGCTCACAACAGGAATGGCGCCACATGATGATGTCCCAGCAGCAGAATATGTCATTTGGTGTACAGGGTGGTGGTCCCGGTCCAATAAGACAGCCGCCGAATTCTGGATTCAATTCAGGTAAGACATTAGAAGTTGTTTTTTTGTAGAGATTATTTATACAATAATCTTCTTATTTTGAAAAGGTGGATTTATGTCTAACGCAGCAGCCGGTGGTGGTCCCAGCATGTCTCAGGTTCCAAATCCGAATATGCAATTGACACCTGCTCAAATGCAACAGCAGCTATTGCGTCAACAACAACAAAATCAACTCGTTGCTGCACAACAAAACCAACAGCAACAAAACATGATGGGCAACATGAACCAGAACCAGCAAGCGGCTGTAATGCAACAAATGTTACAACAACAACAGCATCATCAACAGCAGCAGCAGCCACAACAACAAAACATAATGACTCAAATGCAAATGGCTTCCATGCACATGTCTCAATCACAACAAATCACAATACAACAGCAACAACAACAACAACAACAGCAGCAGCAGTTTGTTCAACAAACAACCACAACAACCACCCATCAACAACATACTCAGCAAATGATACAAATGACCGGTTCCTCCGGAAATAACCCCAACGCAGTGCAAGGTGCTATATCGGATGGTCCCCTATCTGCACCACCCACATCAATGCAAACAGCTACTTCTTCAATCAATCAGGCCATTAACTCAGTCGTTGGCAATACAAACGATCTGTGTCTTGAGTTTTTTGACAATTTGCCCGTTGGTGATGCCAGTAATTTCTCTACTCAAGACTTGCTGAATTCGTTGGATAATGACAGTTTTAATATTCAAGACATTTTGCAGTAAACCAAGACATTTTATATTATTTTTTTTTATTTATTTAAATAATTTTGGTCAGTTTGAATTGGTTGTTGTTGAATTTTTTTATTTTTTGTTACTTATTTAAATAAGAGTATGGCTTGTGCGTTTGTGAGAGAGATAAGATGTGTTTTTAATTTCATTTTTTTTTTTTAACAAAGACATTCCCTTCTTTATGCTGAAAGAAGTTTTTAATTTATTTATGTAATTTTATTTAAAAAGAAAATTATAATTATGTATGAAACTTAAAAAGATTCAAAACTTGAAAGATTAATTATTCTATGTAGACGAAAGAATTCAACCACCTGGACATAAACAAAATACATTTTACTGCACTTCCTTCACTAAAATACAAGATGCATGTTTTTTTATAAATCCTATAAATTCGACAGAAAAAAATAACTGATTTATTAAAATATTGTATTTTCTTCGTTCTCCGGGCGCCCGTGGATGATATAGAATATCAATTTCGTATTCTATATTTGTTTTTACTTCCTAATCAGGATCTTCGAGAAAAGGGTTGAATTACATAAAACAAAGTATGCATTATATTTTACTTTGAGAAACTAAATATTGAAAATTTACCAAGAACTAAAAAGTAATCGTCTTTTGTTTTTAGAAGATGTTCATAATAACATACGTGAGGCAATTTGGAAAGACAATAACTTCTGTTTCAGTGGATCGATCGAAAATAATTCAATTTTGGAGTTGTGGTCACTTGAATTTTTAATTGAAGCACATATTATTCATATTTGCAATATTTAGTGACCATTATCGAAAAAGAAGATAACACTAACTAAACAAACATTTTGTTTGTTTTTGGTTTGGTGCACTTTATTCTATTGAAAAACTTCCAAATTGTGTTAGTGAAAAAGTTCTATTTTATAGTCATTAGGGCATATTCATAGTCACTTTTAAATTTTATCTAAGGTAAACTTTCATTTCATTGCACTTTCGGTAGTTCATTCTATTTTTTGTAAGATGATGTAAGACTTGTAGAATGCCAAGTTGCGCTATTATTTTATCTAACATAAATCCCTATTGTGCTATTCGATTCGCTTGAATGTTTATTGTATTTTTTGTTTGCAAAACTTCAAATAATTTTGTAATTGACAAGAGAATATAATTCATGGTGATTTTTTCAAGTATTTATAAGAAAATACTCGGTCTATCGAGTTATATATCGGAACGGAAAAGGAAGGAGTTTTTCTGCGAGGCATTCGTCCGACAAACCTATAGCACCACAATTCTTCCGATTCGTATTACATCCGAATTTCCAGTTCCGATGGATACCTCGCTTAGAGTCAATTTCCTCATGCAAACATAAAATTGTACTAAAAAACGATATCAATTGTTAAGTATTGAATTTAATTGTTTCATACTTTAAGAGACGAATTTTTCAGTCATCAGAGGAATTAATAGGCCTTATCACAGACCTCGTCGCAAAAGATTCGTACTACGAATCTTGAAAAAAGTATCATAGTACCTTCCTCGTAAGAAAAATATTGACACGTAATTGTGGGCTATCGATAAAACCTACTCTGAATTGGTTTGGAAATATTTGTGTTACTACGTCAACTTTAATACTTTTTTCGGGATTCGTAGTACGAAACTATTACGACGAGACCTGCGATAAGGACGAATAATAAATCGACAGGAACAAATTTTTTGTTTGTTTTTCAAGAACAATTATTATCTTAGGTTTAACTGGCTATCGAAAAATTGGCTCTGCTCATTAAATTATTTTGAAAATATTGATTTATAATTTTTTTGGCAACAGATTTCTAGCTCATTGGATTGCGTTGGCACTTATTACTTTTGCAATGAAAAATGGTTGGAAAATTCTACGATTTCATAGGAATCGCAGGATTTTTACTCCGATCGGCTATTCGGACGATATCTCGAAGCAAAAATTCCTCCGTTTCCGTTCCGATGGATATCCGGCTGGGACCGAATGGCTACTAGAAACAAAATGGCTACTGGAACAAAACCCTTCACGACGCAATCATAAAATTTTTGCCTTGATTTGATTTTTCTGAAAGTAAGATATTCAACAAATACATATTATTTTTTTTTGTTCCTGAATATAGTTCACAAATATTAGTGTGCATAAATTAATATTTAGCAATTGCATTTGTCTTGTGCAAAGGCCTCACTGAAAAACTAAATTGTCTAGTGACTAACTTCAAACTATTTTATTTTCACTGTATAATTAGCATTGTATCCGATCATATGGCGGTTTGGTAACTTATGTCGTTTTCGATTAGATTTCGGAACAGTACTACTTCTTTTTGATTCCAATCGAATTAATTTCTATTGTTCCGAAACTAATTCGTGAAATATTTATGTGTGTGGACGTAAATTGTCTGATATGTATGTATAGCTCCGTTCCTTTACTTTAAATTTCTGTGATTTTCTGTGCATTTGTGTGATTTTCAGTCCAAAGCCGTTGCCGTACTCAATAATTTGACAGTTTTTTTTACAAAAATCAACGCTCACGAGAGAGTAAATAATTTCCCCTACCTGTGATTTTCAGTCCGAGAAATTTCTTCGGACTGAAAATCACAGCACAGCAAAATGTCAATTTGAGAGTAAAAGAATGAAAGCCAAACATCGTGCCTTACTTGTCCAGCACATTAGGTAATACGGAATTTGGTTGAATTTGCGTTCCCGTACTTTGGCACAGTTATGATATTTTTGAGAATATATCAACGTTGCTCTCCAAGATCTGACAGTTTGTGATTTTCTGTGCACAAAGTAAAGGACCGGACCTTATATTTTGCACGTTCAGTCGAGTAAAATTAATTTGACAAATAATCCGAAGAAAGGGTTTATATGTATTTGTGTGTTCTGGGTCTACTCCTTTATTAATTCGGGAACAGAAAAATACTCCGAAAACATTACTTGGAACAGCCAATCGAATTATTATGGAGTAAGCGGAGTCAAAAAGGAGTAACACCGAACCTCCAACCGAAAACGACATTAATGTTATGTTTTTTGAAAGCAAATTGTGAAAACTTTTAAGTAATTTCAAGTTAAATTTTAAAATACATCTACATAAGTAGATTTGGCTTTGCGACAGTGCTCAGTAGTTATTAGTATGTACATTATGTCAAATATTGCTAAAATGCATAAAATTCTTACAACATAGGTCGATAGCTCGCTAGGCATTACATCAGTTTAATTTTAATAACTGAACATTAAATTACTTGAGACGAATTATATGGAACGGAATTCTTGTTTTTGTTTGAAGTGCAGTTAGTTTATTTCGGAAGTATTTCAAAAGAATCTCTTTAAATAACTAGAACAAAGCCAACTCTTGCAAACACAAATAATACTAAAAAATAGAAAAAAAAAAAAAATTGGTGATATTTATTAAATGTTAAAATTAAAATATAAATTAAAAAAAAAAGTAAAATCAAAACAAACTTTCAGTTTGTAAATTTTACTTTGAATGTATTAGCTGTTGAAAATTAGGTAACAAAACCCATTTGTATCAGACAAATTCATCAGAATAAAATCATTAACACAACATAACATAAATAAACAAAACAATTAAAAAAATATTATTGGGCAGTAGTATAACCATTCAAAATATAAAAAATTAAATAATTTAGTGATACAAATTAGCAAATAGGAGTTCAAGCTAATTAATTACCGTACATAGAGTATAGGGACTATGTATAAAAAAAACGCATAAAATAATAAATTTTGTAAATTGTATTTTTTATTTATTTTATTATTTTTCTTATATTTTATTACTTTTTTGTATTTACTTATCCTTTTTCAGCGATATTTTTAAGCAATATTTGTATTTTTATATCATGCAATTTATTTCAATGTTACTTAATTTGTTTTTTTTTTTCATATAGGTAAACATATTTTTTAATCCATACCATATTACAAAATAAATACATCCACATATATATATATACAGACAAAAGGGACGAAAACAAACTTATTTCAATTATTATAAACAAAAATGAACTTAGTAGAATAAATAAACATTTTCAATATAATACACAAGTAAATTCAATTACTTCAATCTTAAACTTAAACAAAATCATCAATAGAAATAATGTATAAAATTTAAATTGAAATCGTTTTACTAATATACACAATTAAACATGTTTAATAATTATTATTAAATGATGTATACACAGAATATTATATATACACAAAATACATACATATATCTACAATCATAATTAAAGAAATTATATCTACTATTATTATTAAAGTTAAAAGTACGAATTAAAGCAACATAAATATTAGAGACGGCATCTTTATAGATAAATTTTAAAATTTAAGATTAAAAGAAAAATAAACAAACATTTTTAAGTTTTTGTTAAATCCCTTAAAGAAAAAGAAGAATAAATCAAAAATGAACAAAGATAAATAATAATTTTATACATAGAAACAGTACCAAAATTATTTATATTTTCGTTTGAGTTTTTTTTATGAATTGGCGATTTATTTAAATCGTTTTTGTTTTCATTTTCTGAATTCGTTTTGACAGTTATTCGACAAATATTTGAAGAATAATAATTGAAAATACATACATAAGCTTTTGCGGATTTTAATTCGGAAATTTGTATTATTTATGTCGATTGCAGAATCGGAAAAACTCAACCCGCAATAATTATCAGAGCAATTTTTTATTTGTTTCTTTTCACGATAATTGAGTAGAGTTTGGCGGATTGATTGATGACCTTTCGCAATGAAGATCATCTCATGAAATTAAAACGATAAAAATCATCAAAAATCAATCACAGCTGTTTCTTGGGTTGGGGTCGAAATTCTGCCGTGGTCAAAATTCTGCTTTTCAGAATTCTGCTGTCAAAATTCTGCTTAACAAAATGCTGCTTTTCAAAATTCTGCTTTTCAAAATTCTGTTTTACAAAATTCTGCGAATAATAAATAAAAGTTTCAAAAATGTAAAAAGCGCGCGCTTTTTCTTTGCTTTCTTTTTTTCTAAACTAAGTGGAATAGTGGCTAAGTGGAAGTGAAAGTGTCCTTTGAATTATTTATGGCAGTTCAAAAGCAACGAAAGAGACATTTCCAAGGACAGAAGAATGTTGAAACATGGCATCGTCGACTTAAGGTCATAGTCGGTCGCAGTCATGCAGGTGCTGGTGCAGGCCTATACAAAATCATAAATGATCTCAAAAAGGAACTTATCACTGCCAAAGCTGAAGCTAAAAGGGTCAAAAATGGAGAGAGAATAAGACAGAAAAAATCAATTACATATTATAAAGAACAAAAAAAAAAATATTTTTATATTATTACTTGTGAGTATTTTGAAAAGGAGAATTTGTAAAACAGAATCGAAAAAAGCCAGAATTTTGAAAAGCTGAATTTTTGTACCAATAGGCAGAATTTTGAAACCAGAATTTCGACCCGCTCCCCTGTTTCTTATATGCCGTTTTCCATTGGACGTACGGAATTGTCCGGAAGTCTTTTGAAACCATTCCATTGCCACACAAAATACACTTCTGACGATTCTGAGAAGAGAAATTGGATTCTTGCTTTCAAATCAGAATCCACTCAAGAAGCACTAATACATTCAAACTCAAACGTCACAACAAACTGCAATGTACATCATGGTTTTTATTTTAATTTTTTCCATTTCATTTCAATTTGCATCCAATTTCAAAGTTTTTGATAAAGTTTAACAAACAAATCATGAAACAAATCAAAAAAAAAATTATTATTTGGAAGTTTCGGAGCTTATACACTCGTGTTTTATATTTCACTTTTTGTTTGGCAGCAAATAGTTTCTATTTGATGATTGACATATACAAAAGCCAAGATTTGAGTAGAAGCAACTTGCACTGTTCTATTGGATTTCAGAATGCGTGAGACCTTGAGTGAACCAATTGAAAACGGCATTACTTGAATAACGCACAGAATGGGTTTACTTATGGCGTTTTTCATTGGTTTCACTCAAGGTTTCACTCATTCTGAAATCCAATGGAACGCTTCATGTTGCTTTTACTCAATTCATAGTTTTGTTATATGTATAGGTGAATCACCAAATAGAACTTATTTGCTGCCACACAAAACGTAAAATGTAAAACACGATTGTATCAACTCCAAACGTAAAAATAATATTTTTTGATTAATTTTTTCTTAATTTGTTTATTAAAATTTACCAAAAACTTTGATTTTGATGCAAATTAAAATAAAATGAAAAATTAAAAAAAAAACATGAAGTACATTGCAGTTTGTTGTGACGATTGAGTTTGAATGTATTATTGCTTCTTGAGTGGATTCTGATTTGAAATCCAGAATCGAATTTCTCTTCTCAAAATCGTCAGAAGCATATTTTGTATGCCAATGGAATGGTTTCAGAAGACTTCCGGACGTCCAAAGGAACACAGCATTACAAATCTTATATGTATATAGAGAGCATTATTTGGTAGTACCAGACCATTCCTAAGTAATTTAATTATCGTTAATTTTGTTTATAATTTCGTTTTAGAAATTCAGAACATTTATAAATTACACTCTGTTTTTGTGTAAATTGTGTTTGTCACTTCGCATTACCTAAGTTCTTTCGGCTTTCTTTCATTTTTAACATACAATTTTTAAATAAGTGTTATTCATACCAATAAATATACTTTACGAAACATCTTTCACTCGTTAAAATAACAACCCATAAATCCGTTCAATGACAAGTCGATTCAACGACTGCCTGATCAACTTCATTTGTAAAAAAGTTTTGAGAAAGTTAACATGTCGTAGATTTATCTTTTTGCACCAGTTTGAGCGCATCAATTAATTTTTTTTTTTCACTGCCCTTTTGTGGGTCTTCTTTTCCAACCCTTTCTCCATAAGTCTCGCATTGAAAATTAAAAAAAAAAAAACTTACATCGAAATTTTCAGGAATCAGTTGTTCAACTGGTGTTCATATTATCTACAGCGGAGGAAAATATCAAACAAAATGAAAAACATCCGAAATCCGAAACAAATAATATATGTGACGTTTCGACACGAGTTGTAGAACTTGTTGAGTGTGAAAACCCTCCTAATATGAACTATCCACACAACCGAAATATCATATCATACATAAACAATTTTACCAGTATGCAACACTAACCGCCACTTCAACGTTAGCGACAAAATTAATAATTTTAGATAAAACAAAATAGTAAGTAGGCGTGTTCAGGAATGCGAGATTTCGGAGGCCCTCAGCAATCTCAGTTGCCTGAACAGGATTCCTCAGCATAAAATATCAGTTTGGCTGTCAAAATACTAAGGAAAACATTTTTGGATTCGCTTGCTTTACATTTTGAAGGAGCAAAATCTGCATATCTCTGTTACGTGAACGCGCCTAATTTTGAAAATTCAAACCAATCATGATGAATACATTGCTTTGATAGTTTTGAGAAAAAACTTGTTGTGTTGTTTTGAATTTTGGGAGCACTATCGAATATGGAAATTTTGGAGCAGGTGGGTGACAAATTGTTCCCTTTTCGCGGTTGGGGCTCGATGTTATTTTAGTGTTTTAAGGTCAATGAACACAAGCAAATAGGCGCTCTACCTAAGGAAAATATGAATGTACCGCCCTTTTTTCACAACAGGGCGGGAACGAAGTGTACGGTTTTTGTGTGTATTTCTTCACTTACTTTTCTGTGACCAAATAAGGTTGATGAAATGAGGTAAGTAAATTCCTAGCTCTTAATAGATTGAAAGCCGCCCGGCATACGGTATTTTATAAAAACCAAGGTTTGTTTTGTGAATATACATATCTATGTATACATAATTCAATTAAAAAGAACAAGTGACCTCAACTCCAGAAATAATTGTGTTCCGCCAAGGTATAACAGCGGGCTCTTCAGTCTGTCTATACCCTACTAAGACACAAATTTTGGTCGATGTTTACTGACCCTTATAAAACTCACAGATAGTGTGAATTTTATTATTCTAGGGGAATTTGTTTAAATTCGTGCACCCAGAAAATAATTACGGAGGGCACGAATTTAAAGAAATTCCCCTAGAATAATAATATTCACAGTATCTTCTTGCTGTGATTTTTATAAGAATCGGTAAACATACACCAAAATTTGTGTCTTAGTAGGGTATAACAGACTGAGTGTAGAGCCCACTGTTACACAAACATTTCTGGAGTTGAGTTCACTGGTACTTTTTAATTGAATTATATTCATTCATTCCAATCAAAACAGAAATAATTTCAATATTTTAATATTTAAATTTCTTCATCTGACCACGGGTAATTATTTTCTGGGTGCACGAATTTAAACAAATTCCACTAGACTAGAATAATAAAATTCACAGTACCTTTATGCTGTGATTTTTATAAGAGTCGGTATTCGGTAAACATCGACCAAAATTTGTGTCTTAGTAGGATATAACTGACTGACTGGCCCACTGTTATACCTTTGCGAAAGGCGAAACACAATTATTTCTGGGGTTGAGGTCACTTGTACTTTTTAATTGAAATATATTCATTCACTCCACTTAAAACAGAAGTAATTTCGATATTTTAGTATAAGAATTTCTTCATCTTCTTATGTAAAGGGTCCGCCATCTAACGTTTTTCAACTAGTGCTTATTTCGTGAATAGTAACACTTAGCTCATGTCTGATTTGAGTTTTATCCTTCCGCTGAACGAATATGTTTTTTTTTTTATATTTAGCGCGTACAAAAGGGGTTGTGACTTCCCCTTAGATGATATACACAGCACGAGCGATTAGGTAGATTGGTAGAATCTCATTTTGATCTTGGCGGGTATGTAAACAAGCAAAACAAAGAAAACCCGCATGCATACATTGAAAAGCCGATACACCCAAAACGAGTCACTGTTTGGTGCGGATTTTGGTCCAGAGGCATAATTGGGCCATTTTTCTTCAACTGAGCAAGGAGTGGCCGTTACAGTCAATGGCAATCGTTATCGGGCCATGTTGAACGAATTTTTGTTCACAAAAATTAAAGAGGAGGATATTGGCAACATTTGGTTTCAACAGGACGGCGCTACGTGCCACACAGCCGAAGCTACACTCGATGTTGATGATGCATTTTCAAACAAAAAAAAGTTATTTGGCGGACCCTTGGTTTTCCATGCATAACTTTTGTTTGGGAAATTTGTTGAGGTTGAGTATTTAATAATAGCATGGGCAATGTCAATTTTTCTAAGGATGTCTTATTTTGTAGGTCAAATGGAAAAATTATGTAAGAAGCCCTTAGAACAAGAAATTAAATCAAAAATACACTCTTAGGACGGTACAGAGTATATACACTCTTAGGCGCCAGTTATAGCGATAATTAAAAACCATCAGTAAAAATTTTCTTTTGGATAATTTGCTGTGTTAAAAAAAAGAATTGAAACATTAAAATGGTACGAATCGATGGCAAATCAATAAAAATATTTTTTTCTGCCAAAAAATAATCCCAAGGATGAATAATTTTTGTAAAAAAAAGCATTTATTTATTTTACTGATGGAAATTCACCACCGCGAAGTTAGCCGACCGACTTTCAATTTTCAAAAAAAAAAAAAATGTCAGGCGATAGACCTCTTTAGGGTCATACCATTTCTGCAAAAAAATAATGGGTCACTCCCACACTTTTTTTTTTTTAAATATAAACAATTTGCACTTTGTATGGAGCTTTTAAATGCCTATAACTCCGTAACCAAATTGAATACCAAATGCAAAAGGACTTTTATTTGGTGACCCTAAAATGGTTCAAATGGTCATCCAAAAATTTGAGTAGAAAACCTCGTAATTTGTTAATAAAACAATAATTCAAATCTTAACCAACCGAAAAGTTAACTATACATACATATGTTATCATAAAAATCAGCCATAAAAATATAATACTGAACGTAGCTTGATAGATGTGTTACCGCCTATGGTGCCAGGGGTCCCAGGTTCGAACCTCACGATTTACTTTTTTTTTTTAATAAACTAATGTTTTTTATTTTTGTTTTATGTGTTTAACTTGTAACAAATGTTCTCGGTAGGGGGTAATTCGAAAAAAAATGGCTTAACAGCGTCTGGTTGAGCATAAAAAAACATAAAATTTTAAAAATTATTACAATTTTCATTTAAATATTTTAATTATTATCGATTTAAAAATGTTAACGACCGATTTGATACAAGTTGTACCTGAGATGGAATTATGAAAGAAAAAAATATTTTCAAATTAGGGTGGCTCAAAAAATGTCAACTTCTTTGTTCATTGACCGATTTTGTTAAAATTTTAATATGTTTTAGATGTCAATGTTTTAGTTCAAAAAAATGTCAACTTCTTTGTTCTTTGACCGATTTTGATAAAATTCAAATATGTTGAGCTGACATAGACTTATGGTAGAACAATCTTTTTCAAATTATGGTGGCACACAAAAATATTCACTTTTATGTTCTTTGAAAAAAAGACGAGACAAACAAAAAACTAATTGTATATGTATGGATAATCAGTCTCATAAAGGCATCGTGTAAGCATTGTGCTGTTATTATTTTTCAATATTAATAACACACAATAAAAATGAACCGGCTCATTCTTGTCATAATAATGCCAGAACTTCAAATAGTCATTATTTTGTCTTCGATTACATGCATGTCATTAATGAATTGATTTTTGCCATTATTTTACCATTTTATACCCCGCTTATATGAGGTACTGAAGTGAGCTTCAAGCTTGATTGGCCCCTTTGTAAACCTACATTGAGTTGAAATGAAAGCGGTGGCATATCCGTCGTTCATCTCCAGTGAAGGCAGCAAGTGAAAACGAGTTGAATTTTTTGATAAAAAACGTGGGTCGAAGAATCGGTCTGATGGATTTGTTGACAACAGTGTTCTTGCATATTATGTGTGAGTAAAATTATTTATTTGTATTGATAACTATGCGAAGAACGTACTTAAATTTATAAGACTTTACCTGTGTGAAATGAATATAGACCATTTCCTTCATCTGTAATCTTAATACCATATCAACTCAACTTAAAACGCGGTTCTCAACTCAGGTGACGAAAAACTTGGGTCTACAATCCGAACCTAATCTAATACTACGTTTCCACCAGACACTAAACCGAGATTAAGTAAGATTATCACAAATCTCCTTGAAATCTACGAGATTTACCATACAAATTTTAATCTCCTCAGATGATGATTTCAAATAAAACTCATTCAAATCTACTTGGAAACATTAGTTTGACAAATCAAACAAACTTTTTTTTCAAATAATAATTGTGGAACCGACCCATTTTCGTTTATTGACAGATGGAAATGTAAATAAAAACTTTCCGTCTCACTTCCACTTCATATCAAAAAAATGAAACACCATTTGAATCGTTTTGCCATAATCCTCTTTTTGTGCAGTGGAAACACCAAACAAATCTCATTACCTAAATCTCGGTTTAGTGGTTGGTGGAAACGTAGTATAAGTGCCCGATTACACGATTCGTTTTTTCGGTTGTTTCGTCTTTCGCCTTTTTGACAGATTGGGTGAGGGGAGAAGAAATGTAGAGGGAAGGAAGTAACGAAAGCAGGAATGAAAATTTCAAGACTTTTTCTGGTTGAACTTTAACGTTTCTGTTTTGGCAACCACAATGCTCCTCGATGTTAGCAAAAAACGATTTGAACAAAAATGATTGAATTGGAAAATTGTTTTTCGTAATTGGATATACCTAATATAGTATTGTATTTGAGAAATAAGTGATTAAAAAATATTTTTATTTATTACTAATGATTATTTTCTTACAAAACAACCCCAAATTGCATGAAAGTCAAAATAACGAATGGAAGTACGTATGCATTTTCGCGAACCATGTAATCATGAACGTCCGTGCCTGTCAAAAACAAGAAAGAGGAAACGACCGAAAAAACGAATCGTGTAATCAGGCTCTTACTCGATCTTTCTATACTGCATGAAAACGGGGTATTAATGACGGGTTTTATGACCGTTTTGTCATTCCTGTGTATTGAGATCAGTGCGACTCAGTAGGATAGTGTAGAAGTCATTGACACATTATACATGGACTGCTAGTCGATTGTCATTCCCATATGGGGCACCTCCACAGGCCATGAAAAAAAATGAGTCTAAAAAATCCATGTCCAGTGAATGCAATTGTAGTTGTGTATTTATATTTGTTTGTATTGCATAGTTTTACCCCAAACTACATTTGTGTATACATTATTTTTTTTTAGATATATGTATATAAATATAGTTTCTGGAAAAGCCCAATTAATGCAAAGTGGCAAAAAAAACTATTATTCCTGAGGCTATCGGATGCTAGTTTGTTTTTTAATTTTTGTTTTTTTTTTTTTTTTTAATAGATACAATGCCAGCTATTAATATTAAGGCTCTCCCAAACCAGCGCGAAATATTTGGCGCGGCGAAGAAAGACCCCTTTCACACAAGGAAACTGAGTTCCCGGGGATGTTTTGGTTTGCTGGTGAGAAGACGTAAAAGGAAGACAAAAAAACTTCCCGTCACACCCTTCTCGTCTACAAACTAGCTAGTTTCTGGCAACTCAGTTTCCTTGTGGGAAAGCGGTCAAACAAACACCGTTGGTATATGGGCACTCTATGCTGGATATACATGTATCTTCCTCTGACTTCTGCAAAAAAAAAAGGGGATGCAAAATTAAAATTTACATTTGTTGGGTAAAGAGGGAACACCAAAATGCAGAACATCTTCGTACATGCAGATTATAGGAAGTGCCATAATGCAGATATGAAGACGAACATGTAGAACGGTTTTGGAATGTTATGGTGGATTTACATGTATCTGCGTCTGCATTAAGCAGAAAAGTAGAGCAGGACAGATGTATACAAAAAATCCGAGCGAGTGGAAGAAAACCATCAAGAAGATGAATGGTGGATTTACATGTATCTGCATTTGGTTTCTGCACAAAAAAAGGGAAACCAAATACTAAATGTATATTTGTTAGATAGAGAGAAAAGAACAAAATGCAGAAGAACTTCGTTATTAATACCCCGTTTTCATGCAGTATAGAAAGATCGAGTTAGAGCCTGATTACACGATTCGTTTTTTCGGTCGTTTCCTCTTTCTTCTTTTTGACAGGCACGGACGTTCATGATTACATGGTTCGCGAAAATGCATACGTACTTCCATTCGTTATTTTGACTTTCATGCAATTTGGGGTTGTTTTGTAAGAAAATAATCATTAGTAATAAATAAAAATATTTTTTAATCACTTATTTCTCAAATACAATAGTATATTAGGTATATCCAATTACGAAAAACAATTTTCCAATTCAATCATTTTTGTTCAAATCGTTTTTCGCTAACATCGAGGAGCATTGTGGTTGCCAAAACAGAAACGTCAAAGTTCAACCAGAAAAAGTCTTGAAATTTTCATTCCTGCTTTCGTTACTTCCTTGCCTCTACATTTCTTCTCCCCTCACCCAATCTGTCAAAAAGGCGAAAGACGAAACAACCGAAAAAACGAATCGTGTAATCGGGCACTTATACTACGTTTCCACCAACCACTAAACCGAGATTTAGGTAATGAGATTTGTTTGGTGTTTCCACTGCACAAAAAGAGGATTATGGCAAAACGATTCAAATGGTGTTTCATTTTTTTGATATGAAGTGGAAGTGAGACGGAAAGTTTTTATTTACATTTCCATCTGTCAATAAACGAAAATGGGTCGGTTCCACAATTATTATTTGAAAAAAAAGTTTGTTTGATTTGACAAACTAATGTTTCCAAGTAGATTTGAATGAGTTTTATTTGAAATCATCATCTGAGGAGATTGAAATTTGTATGGTAAATCTTGTAGATTTCAAGGAGATTTGTGATAATCTTACTTAATCTCGGTTTAGTGTCTGGTGGAAACGTAGTATTAGATTAGGTTCGGATTGTAGACCCAAGTTTTTCGTCACCTGAGTTGAGAACCGCGTTTTAAGTTGAGTTGATATGGTATTAAGATTACAGATGAAGGAAATGGTCTATATTCATTTCACACAGGTAAAGTCTTATAAATTTAAGTACGTCCTTCGCATAGTTATCAAAACAAATAAATAATTTTACTCACACATAATATGCAAGAACACTGTTGTCAACAAATCCATCAGACCGATTCTTCCACCCACGTTTTTTATCAAAAAATTCAACTCGTTTTCACTTGCTGCCTTCACTGGAGATGAACGACGGATATGCCATTGCTTTCATTTCAACTCAATGTAGGTTTACAAAGGGGCCAATCAAGCTTGAAGCTCACTTCAGTACCTCATATAAGCGGGGTATAAAATGGTAAAATAATGGCAAAAATCAATTCATTAATGACATGCATGTAAACGAAGACAAAATAATGACTATTTGAAGTTCTGGCATTATTATGACAAGAATGAGCCGGTTCATTTTTATTGTGTGTTATTAATATTGAAAAATAATAACAGCACAATGCTTACACGATGCCTTTATGAGACTGATTATCCATACATATACAATTAGTTTTTTGTTTGTCTCGTCTTTTTTTCAAAGAACATAAAAGTGAATATTTTTGTGTGCCACCATAATTTGAAAAAGATTGTTCTACCATAAGTCTATGTCAGCTCAACATATTTGAATTTTATCAAAATCGGTCAAAGAACAAAGAAGTTGACATTTTTTTGAACTAAAACATTGACATCTAAAACATATTAAAATTTTAACAAAATCGGTCAATGAACAAAGAAGTTGACATTTTTTGAGCCACCCTAATTTGAAAATATTTTTTTCTTTCATAATTCCATCTCAGGTACAACTTGTATCAAATCGGTCGTTAACATTTTTAAATCGATAATAATTAAAATATTTAAATGAAAATTGTAATAATTTTTAAAATTTTATGTTTTTTTATTCTCAACCAGACGCTGTTAAGCCATTTTTTTTTCGAATTACCCCCTACCGAGAACATTTGATACAAGTTAAACACATAAAACAAAAATAAAAAACATTAGTTTATTAAAAAAAAAAAAGTAAATCGTGAGGTTCGAACCTGAGACCCCTGGCACCACAGGCGGTAACACATTTTTTTTTTTTTTTTTTTTTAAATTCATTTTTATTTTCATTTAACTTATAACTACCTTAATGCTAGACAAAAATTCATAAAAACTAGCCTACTTATCAATATCTTACAGCTAACTTACTTGCCCTAGGCGGGCGCTCTAAGTTAAACAATATCCTAATACTAATGCCTTTCGGCCTAAGAACTAATTATATACTAATTTCTTTCTAGTTTTATTTTTCTCCAAGAAAGATTGCAAAAAAACTTGGTATCCATATCATTTTCTTTTATTTTTTATATAAAACTTACATACTACCTAAAAATATTTTAAAACTAATTAAAACTACTTAGACTACTTTAAAACTACTATAAAACTACTAATAACTACCTTAAAAACTAGAACAGCCACAGCAGGCTTTTTTAATTTTGTATTTTTTTTTGTTTGATTTTGTTGTTTTATAATTTTTTTGTTTGATTTTGTTGTTTTATAATTTTTTTGTTTGATTTTGTTGTCTTATAATTTTTTTTTTTTTTTTTTTTTTTTTGTTGTACCACCCTGACTGTCCCTACTTAAATCTAATAAACCTAAAACTATGTAAGTCGACCAAGACCAGAACTATATCTGAGTCAACTTTAAAAATTATTATTTTCAGCATTAAGCCACCAAAACTGGCTCTCCTGCTTCACCCTATCTCTTCGGTCTCTATCAGACACAGTCCTACTGAACCGAAGTCGCTCAGCTCCACCTTGTGCGATGACGTCTCGACTGTAAAGAAGTCGCCTATCCACAGTTCTACGGCAGACGTGGTAGATTAGCGGAACCGCCTCTCTATCCTGTATCAGCCCCCGACTGTCTAAATAGAAGAATGCGTTAGGTGGAATATAACCGCTCAAACGCACACTTTCAAAGTATTCGTTGTTGGGGTAGTAAGCCCCAAAAATTAAGCTATTAGCCGAGGACATCGCTCTTGCAATGTGACCCCGAATCAGCTTGATTATAAAATTATCGATTCTGTTAATGTTGACTCCATTGTATAGAACCTCGTTTGAATAATAATGTTTGTACTCCGACTCTGGTGTTCTGTGTAATCCAAGGCAGCGTCGAAGACACTGTCTCTCAAACACCCGAATCTTTTCCATTTGAGATGGGGCAACGTTGAACCACACCGGGCATCCATAGGCAATCATTGGCCGGATAAGGGCCATGTAGCAAATCACCTTAACCCTGCTATCAAGACGGCTGCTAAAAAACAACCGTTTTGTCAGGGCGAAAGCTCCCCTGGCTCTGGTCAGAGCAGCATTTATATGTCTGTCGAAATACAAATACTGATCCATCCAGATGCCAAGGTACTTTATTACACTTTTATTCGCCAGTGGATGTCCATGTGGCCCTACGATCACCAGCTTGCGCCAGTTCTTTCTTGTATCCCAAGGGGCACCATGCAATGGAGTCCTGAACAGAATAGTTTCTGATTTCTTGACGTTGATTTTCAACTTCCAGTCATCGCAATATCGCTGAATCTTGTCGAAGTCACGCTGTAAGAGAATTCTGATGACCTCAACTGTTGGGGCTGTTCTGTACGCAATTAGATCGTCGGCATACGCTATGGCATGGGCTAGACTACCTATCAGATCGCTGGTGTAAATACTGAAGAGAATCGGTGAGTTAACCGCTCCCTGCTGAAGACCATTTTTAATTTAATTTATTTAATTTAATTTAATTTTGGCGGTAACACATCTATCAAGCTACGTTCAGTATTATATTTTTATGGCTGATTTTTATGATAACATATGTATGTATAGTTAACTTTTCGGTTGGTTAAGATTTGAATTATTGTTTTATTAACAAATTACGAGGTTTTCTACTCAAATTTTTGGATGACCATTTGAACCTTTTTAGGGTCACCAAATAAAAGTCCTTTTGCATTTGGTATTCAATTTGGTTACGGAGTTATAGGCATTTAAAAGCTCCATACAAAGTGCAAATTGTTTATATTTAAAAAAAAAAAAAGTGTGGGAGTGACCCATTATTTTTTTGCAGAAATGGTATGACCCTAAAGAGGTCTATCGCCTGACATTTTTTTTTTTTTTGAAAATCGAAAGTCGGTCGGCTAACTTCGCCGTTTTCGGATGGTTAAGATTTGAATTATTGTTTTATTAACAAATTACGAGGTTTTCTAATCAAATTTTTGGATGACCATTTCAACCTTTTTAGGGTCACTAAATAAAAGTCCTTTTGCATTTGGTATTCAATTTGGTTACCGAGTTTTATGCATTTAAAAGCCCCATACAAACTTGTTTATACTTAAAAAAAAAAAAAGGGTGGGAGTGACCCATTATTTTTTTGCAGAAATGGTATGACCTAAAAGAGGTCCATCGCCTGATATTTTTTTTTAATTTGACCGAACGCAATAGCAAATATACAATTCAATTTGAATGCCGAAACGAAAAGGACACCTCATATTCCTCCTTTGGGCCATCACGAATCCATCAATCCCAAAATCTTAAAAATCAAACTATGTTCCGCGATTACCAATTTTCCTAAAAATGTTCGAAGATTTTCCTCCAGTGTCCTATGCCCTTCCTTGAGCCAGTACGAATTCATCAAGCCCAAAATCGTAAATATCTAAGCAACCGTTCTCGAGTTTTGCATTCAAAACTGGATGTTCCCCGTTTTCCAATTTTCCTGGAAATTTTCCGGGATTTTCCTCCAGTGTCCTACGTCCTTCTTTGAGCCAATACGAGTTCATCAAGCCCAAAATCGTGAAAATCGAACGATCCATTCTCGAGTTATACGCACACACGGACGACATTTCTCTTTTATATTAATAAAATATACATTGTAATAATTTTCAAATTTTAAAGTTTTTTATGCTCAACCAGACGCTGTTAAGCCATTTTTTTTTCGAATTACCACCTACCGAAAACATTTGTTACAAGTTAAACACATAAAACAAAAAAAAAAAAAACTTTAGTTTATTAAAAAAAAAAAAGTAAATCGTGAGGTTCGAACCTGTGACCCCGGCACCATAGGCGGTAACACATCCATCAAGCTACGTTCAGTGTTACATTTTCATGGCTAATGTTTATGATAACATATGTATGTATAGTTAACTTTTCGGTTGGTTAAAATTTTAATTATTGATTTATTAACAAATTACGAGGTTTTCTAATCAAATTTTTGGATGACCATTTGAACCTTTTTAGGGTCACCAAATAAAAGTCCTTTTGCATTTGGTATTCAATTTGGTTACGGAGTTATATGCATTTAAAAGCCCCATACAAAGTGCAACTTGTTTATACTTAAAAAAAAAAGGGTGGGAGTGACCCATTATTTTTTTGCAGAAATGGTATGACCCTAAAGAGGTCTATCGCCTGACATTTTTTTTTTTTTGAAAATCGAAAGTCGGTCGGCTAACTTCGCGGTGGTCATTTTGCATCATTCAAAATAAATAAAAGATTGCGGCTGTGGGTTTGACATTAATTTACTGATATAATTTTACTGATTGCTATAACCGCCCGTAAGTAAGGCCCCAGTTATATCGATAATTAAAAACTATCAGTAAAAGTTGAAACAGGTGAAAACTGGAATTTTTTATTTACGGGCGGTTATAGCAATCAGTAAAATTATATCAGTAAATTAATGTCAAACCCACAGCCGCAATCTTTTATTTATTTTAAATGATGCAAAATGCTTCAGTATTTTTTTTACTGATGAGTGGAACAGTAAAAAAATGGAACATAGAAAACTGAAACGAAATGTTCAATTTTTTGGGTTTTGACAATCAGCTGTTCAGTAAAACGAATTTCCATCAGTAAAATAAATAAATGCTTTTTTTACAAAAATTATTCATCCTTGGGATTATTTTTTGGCAGAAAAAAATATTTTTATTGATTTACTTTAGTTTATTAAAAAAAAAAAAGTAAATCGTGAGGTTCGAACCTGTGACCCCGGCACCATAGGCGGTAACACATCCATCAAGCTACGTTCAGTATTACATTTTCATGGCTAATGTTTATGATAACATATGTATGTATAGTTAACTTTTCGGTTGGTTAAAATTTTAATTATTGATTTATTAACAAATTACGAGGTTTTCTAATCAAATTTTTGGATGACCATTTGAACCTTTTTAGGGTCACCAAATAAAAGTCCTTTTGCATTTGGTATTCAATTTGGTTACGGAGTTATATGCATTTAAAAGCCCCATACAAAGTGCAACTTGTTTATACTTAAAAAAAAAGGGTGGGAGTGACCCATTATTTTTTTGCAGAAATGGTATGACCCTAAAGAGGTCTATCGCCTGACATTTTTTTTTTTTGAAAATCGAAAGTCGGTCGGCTAACTTCGCGGTGGTCATTTTGCATCATTCAAAATAAATAAAAGATTGCGGCTGTGGGTTTGACATTAATTTACTGATATAATTTTACTGATTGCTATAACCGCCCGTAAGTAAGGCCCCAGTTATATCGATAATTAAAAACTATCAGTAAAAGTTGAAACAGGTGAAAACTGGAATTTTTTATTTACGGGCGGTTATAGCAATCAGTAAAATTATATCAGTAAATTAATGTCAAACCCACAGCCGCAATCTTTTATTTATTTTAAATGATGCAAAATGCTTCAGTAATTTTTTTACTGATGAGTGGAACAGTAAAAAAATGGAACATAGAAAACTGAAACGAAATGTTCAATTTTTTGGGTTTTGACAATCAGCTGTTCAGTAAAACGAATTTCCATCAGTAAAATAAATAAATGCTTTTTTTACAAAAATTATTCATCCTTGGGATTATTTTTTGGCAGAAAAAAATATTTTTATTGATTTGCCATCGATTCGTACCATTTTAATGTTTCAATTCTTTTTTTAACACAGCAAATTATCCAAAAGAAAATTTTTACTGATGGTTTTTAATTATCGCTATAACTGGCGCCTAATGTCGATTTCTTTTCAACTATTGGAGATCAAATCTTTTTTTTTTGTTGTAAGGAACTCGCAAACAAAATAAATTTTTTTCTGTGATTGTATGTGTGTGCAATTTGACAGGCCCGAACGCACAATTCTTAAATTTTTTTTTTGAAAATGGAAAATTGTAATTCTATCTACATGTAGTAAATTGTATTTAATTTATTTTATTTTATTTACTGAAGAACGTGAACTTTATACTTTTACACCACGGAAATAATTTAATTGAACAAATTGACTGAAAAGCCAAACGTAAACAATAGCCAGAGAAATGTCAAATCTTCCTAGTGTGTGTGCAAGTCGGTGTAAATCTTTCTAAAATTAAAGATTTGATTTGTTTAGAAATTTTGATCTCTTCTTATAAACAAATCAAATTTCTCCTTCACAGATTTGATTTTTTTGTTGAAAGGAAATCCACATACAAAATTCCAGTTTTCACCTGTTTCAACTTTTACTGATGGTTTTTAATTATCGTTATAACTGGCGCCTTAGGACGGTACAGAGTGAAATGAAACTTAATTTATGTCGAATTCCTTACAACCATTTGAAGTCGATTTCATTAAAAAAAATTTCTTGGTAGAAGGAATTTAAAAAAAAAGTTTTTTGTGAGTGTGTGGGTGCAATTTGACAGGAATTTTGTTGTCGCACAAAAACTAAGAAGTAGTGCGCGCTAAGCAAATATTAAAGTGTACTTTATTTTCGCGTTGTTTTGATAATTTAAAAGCAAATTTATTTCGTCTAATAATTGAAAAACATCAAAAACAATTGTGCGCGTAATCAAGTAAAAAAATTACAATCCAAAATTAATCCACACACAGCAGCGAGGATCTATTCTGAATATTTCACTAGGGGACGAAGAAAAATAATTTTGCAACGTGTTTTCCTCGCGAATTGTATGTTATTTTAATGGGATTTTTTGTTTCTTCAAGATACGCACAATTATCTTTACTTTTTTTCATCATTCACTGAAATATTAAACAATTAAGAACACTTAAACATTTGTTTTCTTTTTTAACTTCGTCACAAAATTGTAATAAGAACATTTAATTCCATCTTGATGCATGAGAAATGTCAAATCTTGATAGTGTGTGTGCGATTTGATGTGAAATCTAGCTAAAATCGCAAGATTTGTTTGACAGCATTAAAATTCGATTTGTTCAGAAAAATTCGAATTTTTTTGGTTGAAAGGAATTCGACATTAATTTGGGGTGCATCGACTTGTCATAGTATGGTCGATAAGTTAGAAAAAAATGCTCGAAATTGATCAGAAAGTTTATAAAGACATGGAGGAACATGTTATGGAGTCTTTTTCATTTGAAATCATACCCATAAAATTTGTTTTTAAGGACGATAATGATCCAAGAAGTCCTAAACGGATTTCTAAGAAGGTGTTTGCGTTGTCAAGAAGTCATTTTTTAGATTAGACCGTCCAAAGCTCGGACATAAATTCTTTCGAGAACTTGAGGGGAGACATCAAGGGATGGTTAAAGTAAAAAAAAAAAAAACATTTTGATCAGAATATTCTAAATTTTAAGGAAATCTTATAGAGTACACCACTATCAAGATTCCATGCCTTACGCGAAAATATGATAGGAATTGTGTCTGAAATTATAAAGAATTAAGCTTTGCCTACAATATATTCACATTAATATATTGAAATTTCAAAGATTTTTAATGTTATGTCAACATTTTGTTTCTGTTCTTAATTATATTGCCAGACGAAATAAGAGTTGAATTAATGTTTATTTTTTTCCTGATTATATTCTCATGCTTATCTTTTTTAAACATTACTCAAAGTTTACTGTAGTTCATGGGCTATTATTAAAACTACTACTCAACCTCAACAGATTTCCCAAACAAAAGTTATGCATTTTATAAATGTATAAAAATATCGTTCTTAATTTGGTGGCCACGACTGTATATGTACATTTACAGCCAAATTTATAAACGTGGAATAGGGAAGGGTTAACCTTATTCCATGGACTAAGTACAAAATGTTATTTAAAAAACAAAATTTAGTCTAAGTGACGTTTACTAATGTCGTTTTCGGTTGGAGGTTCGGAGTTACTCCTTTTTGACTCCGCTTACTCCAAAATAATTCGATTGGCTGTTCCGAGTAATGTTTTCGGAGTATTTTTCTGTTCCGGAATTAATAAAGGAGTAGACCCAGAACACACAAATAAATATAAACCCTTTCATCGGATTATGTGTCAAATTAATTTTACTCGACTGAACGTGCAAAATATACATACATATCAGACAATTTACGCCCACACACATAAATATTTCACAAGTTAGTTTCGGAACAATAGAAATTAATTCGATTGGAATCAAAAAGTTCCGAAATCCAATCGAAAACGACATAAGTTAAACCACCGAACGTGGTGGTTTAGCGAAAGAATACAAATCAGACGTGTCAAACAAATGATAATAACTTTGACAGAATTATTAGGTGTGTTCGGTAACGCGATCTTCTTATTGTAGTAGATTTTCGTTTTGTTTTTATTAATAGGAATAAGTTATTGAATAAAATAAAAGGTATTTCGTCAGTTTTTAGGGGAAATTGAGGTTTATAGTTCATAGGAATACGCAATTATACAATCTTTTTACTTAAATATAATGATGAATTGTTGATAACCTTATACAAACATTTAAAAGATCCTAAAATTTCCCAATTTGGTAGGATAAAAAGCAAATTTACCAAAACAACTACAATTTAATCATTTTCATTTTGATTTTTCACTAGTTTGAAAAATGTTTAAATTTCTGGAAATATTTTTTGTTTTTAGTCCATATAATTCTTAAGATAAATGGTAAGTTTTATTAATATTCACCAACTTTTGCACTTTTGCTGATTTTTTTAGTAAAAGGCTAAAAATATCCATGTATTTTTATGGAAACTTACAACTGCTCGTTGGCACGTGTTAACGTCAACCGATTTCTACTTTGATCACTTTTAGGGGGGGAGGCCGAAAGGAATTCCAACTTTTCCAAAATAACCGTCACCCTAAACTACATACGAAAATTTTTCTGAAAGATAAATTAAGCCACCATACACCATTTTCAATTTGCAAGTAGGTGTCTTCAGCAAAGATATTTCGCTGGCTCAATACTTTAATGTTCTATGTTAGGTTTTCATTATTCTGAGATAATCGCTTGTAAAGTTTTAAGAAGCTGATTTTGTGTCAAATCATCATGATTTATTAAAAAAAATACTAAAATATTAAAACGACTAAGATACTTCAATAAATTAAGGACCAACTTTCTTTTTTCTGTATTCAATATCGATTTAATTAACACTTTTCAATTTTAACACAGAACATTTTTCTAACTTTTTTGATTTTTTTGTTAGTTTTTTGTTCTATGTTAGACATAGAACATTATAGCACTGAGGGAGATATATGGAATGCAATGGATAATTGGAGAAAAATGGAATAAAATATGCAGTAAAATTACAAAAAATGGTTACTGCAATTGTTAGACTGTAACAAACTATTATTTATGCTCAAAAATTACATATAAACTACAAAATTCTAGATTAAAGTATCTCAATAGAATTTTTCCCATTTGCCAATACTGTATGATAATATATTTATTGATTTAATTTATTTGATGGTGTAAATTAACGTTTTAAGTACGGAGCATAACTAAGAATCTTTGGAAAGTTTATGTTTGTTAGGGCTATAAAACGGCCATTTGTGGAAGAAAAAATATGAAAGATACATTTTTTTAAAGTCGGCAAAACGACGAACATTTTGATATAAAAAAAACAATTTTTAAATTTTATATGACATAGAACATTAAAGTATTGAGCCAGCGATTTATTTCTCACTTTTTGACAAAAGTAGGTCTATGTAGTTAAGCATTTAAATTTATAAACGCTAAATTTGTGTTATTTAAAGGAATGTCATTAATTTTATTCGACAACTTGCATTATAAACCCTAACTTATTTTGGACAAAACTATCTTAATGCAATAATCAGTAGATAGACCGTTACTTTAAGAATAGTCCTTTTAACCATGTGTGATAAAAAAGTGTGGGGGGTAGGTGATACTAAAGAAAGAAAAACACCATAGAATTGCAATAAAATGGGTTTGATAATATATAGCGGGAAAATCATTATCCGCAAATTGTAGGACGGGTAAATACAGCTAGATGTGCTCTTTTTTTTAAACAACAAATAATTCAAGAGTCGGTTGTATTTTGGCGAAGTTAAAGCCAGTTAAAGAAACCACACCATAAAACATAAAAACCTTTATAAGTCGAAAAAGCGAAAACTAGAAAATAGACTTAAGGAATAGTAAACATCCTTTCTCATTCTTACCCAACCCACAAATATACAAAAGATCGCGTCTATCGAGAATAATTTCGATTCGTGATAAACTTGGCTATAGGTTTGAAAATAAAGATTTTATTTCTTTTGGGTACATACAATTGAAGAAGTTCATGTGCATTAGGTTGTGATTGAGCTGTGCATACAAAACACGGTCCATAGATGAGCTAGCCTTTATTTCTGTTGTGAACATGTTAAATAGTTGTGAACTTAGTTTTTACTTAATCAATAAATATCTTTATAACAACTCTAAAGGCTATCAAATTATATGAAACGTTATTTTAAATTTCGGAATGCCGAATGCATCTGTCTGTTGTCTTACTTATTACTTAAACCTACTTAAACTTATTTAATCTATGAATTCAACTAATTGATGGTGAAAAATTGATAAACTGTGTAGATTAGTGAACAAATAAAAAAAGGTGTTTGTGAAAAAAAGGACACACAAAAATATAAGAGGAAAATAAAAAAAAAAAAAAATGGGTAAAATTGTCAATGCATTGAATTGTGTTGAACTTAAAGCAGAACTAAACAGACGAGGTCTTCCTACTGCTGGAACAAAAAATGACCTCATTATCCGTCTGCAGGAAGATTTAAGGCAACACGTTTCTATTTGAAATTGAAATGGCGGAAGAGCAAGTAAGTACAACCATATAGATATGACCAATATGATGGCTCAGCTGCTTGCCCAGTTTAAAGAACAACGCGACGAGCAAAAGAATTTACTGGAAAAAAACAGAAAAAAATCTTCTCGAACTATTTGAAGAATAGAAACACGTCCTCGAAGGTAAACTAGATGCCTTTGAGAACAAGTTTGTTGCCCTTGACGATCGTGTTGAAAAACAATTTTCGTCAGTGGAAGCAAAATTCGAGAAGGTCGAAGATAAAATTCAGAGCATTACCAATGAGTTAGAAAAAGTTAGAAAAATGAAGGTTCGAGAAGGTAATGCCGATTTTCCAAAGAGAAAAGAAATGCATCCACCAACTTTTGATGGACAAACTTCTTAGTCGATCTACAAGAAGCAGTTTGAGGCAGCTGCAGCAACAAACGGCTGGGATGACGAAGACACGATTATTGCCCCGACGCTTACCCTTAGAGGTTCTGCTGTTGAACTTTTGCAAACCATACCAGCAGACCAGAACGGCAACTTCAGTGCTCTTGTTCAGGCCATTGACAAACGCTTCGGCGATAGCCATATGCAAGAAGTCTTTCGCGTCCAGCTCAATACCAGAGTCCAGAAAAGAGGTGAAAGTCTGCAACAACTCCAAGCAGACATTGAATGGTTGGCACACCTAGCATACCCGACTGCAGGAGATGAAATTACCAACCAGCTAGCAACGTAGGCTTTTGTCCGTGCAGTTTCCGACATCAACCTACAGCAAGCAATTCGAACTGCTGGAAAACGCACGCTTTCTGAAGCATTAGCGTTCGCTCTGACTATGGAAGCATCAGAACAGGCTTCCCTAGGAGTTCATCGCTAAGAGAACTTGAAGTTGAGGAATGTTCTTGCCAGAGAGCTGAATTCCGTAGAAGTCAGCGAGAAGGACCTGCTCGATGCTGGAATTGCAACAAAACCGGACATCTCCAGCGCCAGTGCAGATTGCCACCAAGAAGAGTCGCCTGTCAACAGTATGGAAACAGGAATAATACCCGCGAACAGGTGAGCAATAACATCAACGCTCCTGCCCGCTCTGTTTCCCAGTCGGGAAACGAGTAAGAACCAACTTCGAGGGGCAGAAGCTGGTATCTGGTATCGATGGCCCCAGAACCACCATACAAGTCTCGCAGACTAAACGGAACAATAAAAGTCTGACAGTGGATGCAACATTAAATGACAAGAAACAGTTGGCTACAATTGACACAGCCTCCATTGTAAGAAAAGACTTGGTCAAGATGACGTGGCTACATAACACCAATTGCTACCGTCTTAAAACTGCGACAGGTGAGGCAGCAAGAGTATATGGAGAAGTTCGTCTTAAAATCTGTTTGGCAGAATTAGAATTTTCGCATCTATTTCTATATGTGATGAGCGCATAATTGGAATCGACTTCATGAAAGAGCACGGAGTGATTCTGGATATCGGTAAGCAAGTGTTGAAGATTCCTATGGTTTATGCAACTCTAAGAACTGTCATCAAAGAAGACATATGCTTGCCTGCCTCTTCAGAAGTGTTTGTTTGGACGAAAAGGGAGGGCGATCTAGGTAGCCATCGATACCTCATGGTGGAACCAGAGTCTGAGCAATCTTCCCAAAACATCATCTTAGGGAAGACTCTTGTGGAACCAAAGAACAACATGGTACCCGTACGGATTCTGAACATCAAACCGTACGAGGTTAAGCTCAAGAAAGGAGAAGTAATTGGAAAATGCGAATCTGTGACCGCAATAACTAAAATCACAGAAATGAACGCAGAAGAACCAATGGACCCCGGAAAATTCAGCTCCATGAAAGCCAAAATTTTCAAGCCATCCAATCTAAGTCAACATCAGCTAAGTGTTGCTGGAAGCCTTCTTCATGAGTACACTGATATATTTTCTTCACCGAGTGGGCAGTATGGTCGAACACAACTGGTACAACATCGAATCGACACAGGTGATGCAAGACCGATTCGGCAACCAGCAAGACGTCTCCCATTAGCCAAACAAGCCGAAGTTGAAGAAATGATATCGACAATAAAGAAAGATGGTCTAATCGAAAATTCCAAAAGCTCTTGGGCGTCACCAGTTGTTCTTGTCAAAAAGAAAGGTGGAAGCACCCGATTTTGTGTGGACTACCGTAGGCTGAACGATGTGACAAAGAAAGACAGCTACCCTCTGCCCAGAATCAGCGATACATTGGATGCAATGGAAGGAGCTCAATGGTTCTCGACGTTAGACTTGAAGAGTGGCTACTGGCAGGTAGAAATCCATCCAGAAGATCGAGAGAAGATAGCTTTCTCAACCGGAAATGGTCTGTGGCAGTTTAAAGTGATGCCATTCGGACTGTGCAACGCTCCCAACATTTGAGCGTCTGATGGAGTGTGTTCTTCAAGGCCTTACTTGGAAATCATGCCTTGTATATTTGGACGATGTCATCGTTTATGGAAAAACTTTTGACGAGCATTGTGAAAACCTTAAGGCTGTATTTCAGAGGCTTCGAGAAGCACAGTTAAAATTAAATCCAGATAAATGTGCGCTTTTCAAGACCGAAGTTAAATACCTGGGACATATCATCTCATCCCAAGGAGTAAAGACTGATCCTGAGAAAGTTGAAACTGTGAAGAATTGGCCAACACCACAGGATAAACATCAGCTCCGCAGCTTTCTTGGTCTAGCCACATATTATCGGCGCTTTGTGAAGGACTTTGCTGGAATCGCTAAGAGCTTGCATCAACTTAATGAAAAGGGGAAGCCGTTCAAATGGTCAGGTGAGTGCGAGAAAAGTTTTCAGGAACTCAAGCTACGTTTGTGTAATGCTCCTGTGCTGACCTATCCGACTCCTGGAAAACCTTTTATCATCGATGCCGATGCCAGTATCGTTGGAATTGGAGCTGTGCTGTCGCAAGTCCATGAAGGAGAAGAAAAAGTCGTCACCTACTACAGTAAGGTGCTCTCGAGGCAGAGCGCAATTATTGCGTCACCAGAAGGGAACTTCTAGCTTTGATTTTGGCAACAAAGCACTTCCATAAGTACATCTATGGACAGAAGTTCCTCCTTCGAACAGACCATGGTGCGCTTAATTGGCTTCTGAACTTCAAAAATCCAGAAGATCAAGTAGCAAGATGGATCGAGGGACTGCAGACATTCGACTACGAAATTCAACATCGAAGAGGAAAGCTGCACTCAAACGCAGATGCATTGTCTCGACGACCGTGTAAACAGGACTGTAAGCATTGCACGTGTCAAGAAGAAAAGGAAGCGGTTGCCATCCAACGAATAAGAGCTGATCCCATTTACGGTTGGAGCAATGAAGAACTGAGGACTGCCCAACAAGAAGACTCGGATATAGAACCCATTCTTGCATGGAAGGAACACGGAGAAAAACCAGAATGGGGTGACATCTGCGATAGAAGTCCAGCTCTCAAAGCATATTGGGCACAGTGGGACTCTCTTCATGTGCAAGAAGGAGTACTAAGGCGCAAATGGGAATCTGCAGATGGCAAGTCTTATCTGATGCAGTTGATAGTGCCTAGGTCAAAGGTTAATGACGTTCTTCGAGAGATGCATGATGGAGCATCTGGAGGTCATTTGGGAGTCAATAAAACGCTGGAGAAGATACGACAACGGTTCTACTGGCTACATGCAAGAGATGATGTCGAAAACTGGTGCCGAAAATGTGATACTTGTGCTGCTACCAAGGGACCAGGTAGAAAGCTTCAAAGTAAAATGCAACAGTACAATGTCGGCACACCTTTCGAAAGAATAGCAGTAGATGTCGCAGGTCCGTTTCTGGAGACCAACAGCTAAAACCGATACATCCTTGTAGTCATGGATTACTTCAGCAAGTGGCCCGAGGCATTTGCCATCCCAAATCAAGAAACTAAAACAGTTGTTGATCAGATTATATTCAATTGGGTGAGCAGGTTCGGCGTACCTTTGGAACTGCATTCTGACCAAGGAAGGAACTTCGAATCTAACATCTTTCAGGAGGTTTGCTCTTTCCTTGGCATCATCAGAAGACAACACCGCTTCATCCACAATCTGATGGGATGGTAGAATGATTCAACAGGACTCTTAAAGAACATCTGTCCAAGGTTGTAGGTGACTACCAACGAGACTGGGACCGCCATATTCCATTGTTCTTGATGGCCTATCGAAGTGCGGTTCATAGTTCAACAGGACATACCCCATCGGAGAAACTGTTTGGCACAAAAATACGGCTGCCCAGTAAAGTCAAATTTGGATGCCATACCATGGAACCGGAAAAGTCAGATGAATATGTGGATAACCTCAAAGAAAGACTCATTGATATTCATCAACGGACAAGGAAAAACATAAAAACCGCTAGTGATAGGATGAAAACACGGTACGACGCCCGTGCAACAACGATGGGATTCCAAGAAGGAGACCTGGTGTGGTCTTACAATCCTCACCGACAAAAGGGACTATCACCAAAACTACAACAAAACTGGGAAGGCCCATATACCGTTGTGAAGCGAATCAATGATGTGGTTTACCGCATTCAGAGAGGAGTAAGGGGTAAGCTTAAAGTAGTACACTGCGACCGTTTACATCGTTATAACGGTGGGAATAATGCATTAAATCGGGACGATCAATCCTAAGAGGGGGGCAATGTGGTGAATATGCCCAGTTATGTAAACAACCACACATTAGTACAACTTTCCGCGCCATCTTTGAGTGAAATAAATAATTAAATCCATCACGGTTGGTGTCCAGCCTCGTTCGTACCGGAATATTGACGAAATCTTTTTGGAAAGCACCTTCTAGTAGAGTTCAAAAGGGTAGTTATGTGCATTCAAGAGGACACAAGCGTCCACAGGTTTTTCTCAAAACCCACCTCTTCTACCAACTCCTACTCTCACCTCCACGTGGTGAACATCGGGTGTCTAGTACCTCAGCTGGAGACGGGGTTTAAATCCCCGTGGAAAGCTGTTGGGGACAGCCAACGAGGGCGGGGGGGGAGGAGTGTTCCCACTAAGGCACTTCTCCTTTCATCGCGGCGGCAGCGGACGAATTCTCTAGATGGAATCAACGGTGGCGTCTACAGTTCCAGTTAGGTTGAACTACTTAGTGAACACCTTATATGGGCTACTACGACATATTTGTAGCTCAGGCCTATAAGGAGCGGTTTATCCGGCTCCCTACCCTTGGAGTTATACGAAGGGTCTGGTCCTCCGGGTCGGGGGTTGTGCGTCGGGGTAACTTCCCTACCACGTAAAAAAAAGTTGTTCCGAAACAACAACAAGCCTCGGATATGGATGATTTTAAAGTTGACGACCCCAGCAAACGAAACAAGGACAATGAATTTCGGATCTGCACGTGGAACGTCCTGTCCTTATACAGAACACGTGCAGCCGAACAATTAGTGGAGAACCTGGACAGGCTGACGTAACAGCCATCCAGGAAGTGCGATGGGATGGAGAGGGCGTACGGAGACTGAAAACGTGTGACATCTACTACGGCGGGTGCTTGAAGGAACAGGGTCAGCGGCTCTTTGGTTGTGGTTTTGTGATAAGGGGAAGACTTAGGCAAGAAGTCTTGGGCTTCCGAAGTGTAAGCGAGCGTCTGGTCACAATCCGCATCAAAGGCAAATTTAAGAACATTTCGCTGATTTGTGTTCACGCCCCCCATGAAAGGAGAGAAGACTCAACCAAAGAAGCATTCTACGATCTCTTGGAGACAACGTATGATATGTGCCCGAAGTACGACGTGAAGATCATTCTTGGTGACTTCAACGCAAGATTCGGAAAGGAGGGCATCTTTGGTTCGATAGTCGGAGGACACAGCCTACACGACGAAACTTCCGGCGAAATGTCATCATCTCAAGCACCTACTTCCCACACCTCAATATACACAAGGGGACTTGGCGGTCGCGTGATCAAGTAACCGTCAACCAAATCGACCACGTTGCGATAGACGCGAGACATGCTTCCAGTATCTTGGACGTCCGAACGTTCCGAGGGGCCAACATTGACTCGGATCACTACCTGGTGGTAGCTAGACTACGTATGCGGATATCCATGACGCGACAACGCAGAGCAGATGCTGTGAAAAGATTCGATGTCGAGAAGCTTAAATCGCAAGAGACTGCCAGAACTTTTGCAGACCACATAACTCTTAATCTCTCAGGAGGTCCGCCACCAGCATCAAGTGCAGAGGACCAGTGGGAACACTGTCAACAAGCCATCAGAAGTGCCGCCTCTGATGTGCTGGGTTTCACTAGGCGAATACAACGAAACCCCTGGTTCGATGAAGAGTGCCGGCTAGTGCATGCAGCTAAGGACGAGGCCTACCAGGCAATGCTGCAGACTCGAACAAGAGCTGCTGAGAGAGTGGCCCGGGAGCTCTACGGGCTGAAACGAAAAGAGGAACGCCGACTTCTCAGGAGGAAAAAGAGAGAGCACGAGAAGCGGGCGGTAGAGTCTATTGAGGGTTTTAGCGGTAGGGGAGATGTTCGAAAATTTTATCAGAGTGTGAAGCGGTCCACCCAAGGATTCAAGGCTAGAACGGAAGCCTGCCGAGATGAAAGTGGGAATATGGTAGTAGACACACAGTCAGTGCTGAGGATCTGGAAAAAACACTTCTCTAGACTGCTTAATGGCGAAGACAGCCAAGATGCCGCTAATAGGCAGAACGCTCCATTCAACTTGGACGATGATGGCCAAGAGTTCCGTCCACCCGACCTAACCGAAATTCGGCTGGCGATATCCAAACTTAAGTCGTACAAGGCTGCAGGTGCGGATGGCTTACAAGCCGAACTATTTAAATCAGCGGGAGATGAATTGGCTAGGAGCATAAACCAGCTCATCTGCAAAATTTGGTCGGAGGAAAGTATGCCCGATGAATGGAACTTCGGTATAGTGTGCCCCATCCATAAAAAGGGAGATGTTCTGAAATGTACCAACTACAGAGGAATTAGTCTCCTAAACGTCGCTTATAAAATCTTGTCGGCCATCCTGTGTGACCGCTTAAAACCTTTTGTCAACGATCTGATCGGCCCTTATCAGTGCGGTTTTAGGCCAGGCAAGTCAACCGTCGATCAAATGTTCACACTCCGACAGATTTTAGAAAAATCCCGGGAATTCCAGATCGATACACACCACCTTTTTATCGATTTTAAAGTCGCGTATGATAGCGTAAAAAGGGACGAATTATACAGAGCCATGTCGAGTCTCGGCATCCCTGCCAAACTCGTCCGCTTGTGCAGGATGACGATGGAGAAATCTCGCTGCTCCGTCAAAATTGGTAAGAACACCACCGATTCCTTTGATGTTGAGAAAGGATTGAGGCAAGGCAACGCGTTATCATGCAACCTATTCAACATCGTTCTTGAAGCCATTGTACGCAACGCACATGTCAACACCAGCGGTACAATCTATCAAAAGTCCGTTCAATTGCTTGCATATGCGGATGACATAGACATTGTCGGCAGAACGAAGCGAGCTGTGGCAGGGGCATTTGCGAGCATTGAATCGGAGGCGGCTAGAATGGGATTGGTGGTTAATGAGGACAAGACGCAGTATATGCTGTCATCGAGAGAGGAATCTCAACATCGTCGACTCGGGCAAAATATCACGATGGACAGATATAACTTCGAAGTTGTCAACGACTTTGTCTACCTGGGCTCCACTATTACATCGCAGAATGACATTAGTGCAGAGATCAAGCGAAGAATTACTCTTGCCAACCGCTGTTTCTTCGGTCTAAGAAGGCATTTAAGTAGTAAGGCCCTCTCTCAGAAGCCAAGGAGACTTTATACAAAACCCTAATCATCCCGGTCCTGCTTTATGGGTCAAAAGCATGGACACTGAAAGATTCGGATAAAAATCTGCTAGGGTGCTTTGAGAGGAAGATTCTTCGTGTGATTTTCGGTCCGGTGTGTATCGAAGGAGTATGGAGGAGAAGATTCAACGACGAGCTATACGGGCTATACAGCGACGTTGACCTGGTCAAAAAGCTGAAAATACAGCGGCTGAGATGGCTGGGGCACGTGGAGCGTATGGAGAGCAACGCACCTGCCCGACGAGTCTTCGAATCCAACCCCGATGGGGTACGCAGCAGAGGAAGAACCCGTAACAGGTGGCGCAATCAAGTGAATGACGACATCAAAGCACTCGGTGTGCGCAACTGGAAGCGGCTAGCTAGGGACAGAGCTGGCTGGAGGGGCTTGTTAGTTGAGGCCGAAGCCCATCCTGGGCTGTGAGCGCCATCAAAAGTAAAGTAAAGTAAGTTCTAGTAGACCATAGAAAATTCTATAATCCTTTATTTTCGGGTATAAATACAGGCGCACCAGTCCGAAGCGGCAGTTTGATTTTGGAAGTGAATGAATAAATGTCTGTGTGAATAAAGAGTTGCATACTTGTGCAGAAGAAAAAAGAAAAAGTATTTGAAATAAAAAAGCGTTTTATTTTTTGAATTAATTGCAGTTTCAGTTTGAATAAAGGAAATAAGTTTTATTTGCGAACCCTTAGTAAAATCTTACAATAACATACATAGACAAGCAGAAGGAGAACAGTCGAAATGACAATCAACAAATCGATCGAATACCAGGGGTGGAATCGGTTAGTCGATAATTGACTGTCGCTGTTTTGATAATCAATTTTGATTATCAACTTTTCTTTGTTCTGCGTAAAGTGATATTAAAAAAGCAGAACATTTGTAGGGTTTGAATTTGATGAACACAATTATTGTTTTTATGCGTTGTAAATTAATTATATTATGAAGGAAAACAATCATGTAAGTACCCTATATTTATATTTTTTATCATTTTAACTTCATTATTTACAAAAAAAAAATAAAAAAAGAAAAAAAAGTTGGGTACCAGCAGGACTCGAACCTGGAACATTCGGGTCTATCCTATACCTGGAGTAAATTTCTCAAAATTTCTCATATAAATTAAGTACGATACTAAAAAGATAAAATAAAGAGTTTGTGATTTTAACTAAAGTAAAATGATAGGGGATAGTACGATGCTAAACTAGTTTAAAATTAATGTACATTTTTGTAATGTCGTTCTGTTCGGCGCATAGAAAATTTGCTTTGGAGTACCTATATATATGTATATATACCAACATTACTGTTCACTTATATTTTATTTTAACTTTGATAACTTTTTTTCATTTTACTATCGATTTATGACGGAGCTTAAGCTAACACAACGTATCTTTCTCAAAAATATTAAGCAAAATGTATGAAAGTGACACCTAAATAGCTGTCACCCACAAACCATAGCAGAAAAGTAATCGTCAATTTGATAATCACCTTACGTGGAGCAAAAGCATTTATTTTGATGATCAACTATCGCCTTACGCGATTCCACCCCAGGTTAGCCAATTCTACCCGTTGTCTTTTTGTTCTGTCTACTTCTTTTATAAGATTTTATAATAATTCGGAACTCGGAGGCGTTGTTGTTATTTGATGTTATAGTCTAGAACCTATACTATATATACTCACTCAAACCTCAGATTATATTCAGCTAAGATTTGTACCTGTTGCTATAGTATTAATTCTTCTATCGTGGTATCGAAAACAAAAGTCTGGCAGGTTTCTTTCTCAGCCTTTGGCGGGGGTGGGTGCTTGAAAATTAGCGATTTTCCAATTTTTTTTGTCAGAGGTATTACCATTTCAAAAAATTTAAAAAATATATACCGTAATGCCCTGTCATTTTCTTCAGGTTCAAACGTCATAATCTTGGCAATCCGACCAATAGAACTCAAGATATTATCTTTTTAAGCGAACCTTAATCGATTTTTTTTTTTGAGACTTTATGTTTTGTTGATTTTTTGTGTTTTATAATTCTCCAAGTAAAAGACGATAAGGTCCTCTTAAAAAACTTATATCTTGAATTCTATTGGTCGAATTGCGAAGATTATGACGTTTGGACTTAATGAAAATGACAGAGCATCAAGGGGTATTTGTATGTATAATTTTAAATTTATTGAAGTCGCAATAGCTATCACTGAGAAAAAAAGAGGTAATTGCTATTTTCAAACCCCCACCCCCACCAAGCGCCGAAAAAGAAACCTGCCCAACTTTTGTTTTCGATGCCACGATATATGCACCTACAAACCCGCATACTCATATTTTGGTTATCAACCCACTCCCAAAATTTGCTGTGGGCTCTTGGTCTAGTAGGTATGTACGTAAAATGATTTCAGAAGTTTTGAACGATTTTTTAGGTTTTGAATATTAAGAGGTTTGTTAAAAATGAAAAATATTGCTTAATGAATTTTTCACTTTTTCGTCGAAGCTCGAAGACATGGGCATAAACATTAATCACACAAACATATCAACCTACGAATACGCAGGTACCTACAAAGATGTCTCAATATTGTCCATGGGATTGAGTTTTTGTTTAGAATTAGGGGTAACGCACTAAATAAAGAACAAAAAATTCAAAGAATCATAATTTGTTTATATACGACATACACATAATTATATTAAAATTATTTGTAAATTGTACTGAAGTTGTTTGTTTATTTTAACATTTGTTTAGCTCCGTTTCTTATCGTCATCAGTCAAATGTTTGCCTGCTCAACCTTAATTAGCTTACGTTACGTTCCGGAGTCTACTTTATTTAGACATTAAAGCTGGCTTTAGACTTTCGGTGTTATCATCGGTGTACGTTATTCGTTGTTGTTCGTTCGCGGAACAACGAAAATGTAAATGAGAAATCCGAACAACGAACTAAGAACGAATGAAGAACGTGCAAATTCAAATCAGGTCAGAAATTTCGGTGTTCGTTGTTATCCGAACAACTTGGGGCATATTCATAGTTTCAGATAGACCGAGGTTTAACAAAACTACAGTTTAAGACTATTTTGGCTCAATGAATACAGACCGATTTTATTTACAAATTGTTGGTTTTATATTTTTATAAGAAAATTAACTTGGTATATTACACAAATAGCTTAAAATATCTTTAAATGATAAACTTAAAAAAATAGAATCAACGTCCGAAAATTCAACCAAAGCCATGTTTAACTTAGACCGAGGTCTAAAATGACTATGAATACGCCCCCTTGTGTTTAAATGCGAAAACTGTTTAAATGAACATTGTTTTGGAGTGTCGTGCAACTTTGAGGGACATTTTCGAATTTTTTTTAATTACTGAATGTCACAAGAAGCCTATAGTTATATAAATAAACAATTTTGTAAATAGAGTTTAACATTCTAATGTAAATGCTTTCTTCGTTGTTCGTTGTTGAGAACGAAAGTCTAAAGCCAGCTTAAGGTTTTATCAGGCGCAGCTTTCCAAATTTCAAGATGGCTGCCCCTTGTGTAAATACACAGTAAACAAAAACAAATTTGTGGAGATTGTTTGAAATTCAATTTTTGTACTATTGATTTTGACAACATGCGCAGAACTGAACAAAAATGAAAACGCTAGTGATATTACCTGTAATATATGTATCTTGAATAGGACAAGGGTTCTCAACTAAACAACTACGTTCTTTAGAGCAGGTTTTATTCAAAAAAATACAATTTTGCAGGTTTATCGGCAATTCAGGGGGAGATTGTTCTTTCTTTATCGTCAATCTCCCCCGAGATGACTTTGAACCAGTTTCGAAATACTATAAGAATTAATGTTGTAAAATTATATATAGTGGTGGCGGCCTAATTAGGAACGATATTTTTATAAAATTTTAAATTGCATAACTTTTGTTAGTAAATCTGTTGAGGTTGGGAAATGGTTTTATTGATAGCCTATGAACTACGGTACACTTTGAGTAACTTAAAAAATATAAGCATGAGAATATTGGTAGGAAAAACATAAACATTAATTTAACTCTTATTTTGTCTGGCAATATAACTAAGAACAGGAACAAAAGGTTGTCATAACATTAAAAATCTTTGAAATTTCAATATGTTAATGTGAATATATTGTAGGAAAACCTTATTTCTTTATAATTTCAGACAAAATTCCTTGCCTATTTTGGCCTAAGGCATGGAATCTCGATAGTGGTGGACTCTATCAGATTTCCTCAATGTTTAAAACATTATGATCAAAATGTTTTTTTTTTTTTACTTTAACTATCCCTTGATGTCTCCCCACAAGTTCTCGAAAGAATTTAGGCCCGAGCTTTGGACGGTCTAATCTAAAAATGACTTCTTGAGTACGTATGCAAACACCTTCTTAGAAATCCGTTGAGGACTTTTTGGATCATTATCGTCCTTAAAACCAAATTTTATGGGCATGATTTCAAATGAATAATGCCGGTCGTGCACTAAGTGCGAGAGAAGATAAACCAACTTCTTTCAACTTTTCATTCAACTCCATCGTTGGATGAACAAATTTAGAACCTCTTACACTAGTGCAGTAACTTACGTTCTTCTCTTTGAGCAACAAAGCAAAAGGTAAAATTAAACAAAACGTGTTGGGAGCCCCGTACACATAGTTGACAAACTTAGTCAAACGTTGAATAACCTTGTTGAATAACCTCGTACATTAGTTGATAAACTTGTTCGATTTTGACAGAAAAAAAAGTTTATCAAATTGGTCAACTGCGTTTTCGTTATGGTTGCTCAACAAGTTGATGGACGAGTTGAATCCTTCGTACACTTAACCAGAATCATTCGTTGAGGAACTGATTCAACGCACGCACTATATAGCCGGTAGCTACTCGGATTTTGATGAAATAATTTTGACTCCCTTTTTTTTGACACGCATTTCTTTGCTGACAGAGATTTACATTTTTAAATTTGTTCTGTATAAAGCATGATTTCCTCTCAAAGGGAAATAAAAATGGCTGCCGTATTTATAATATTAATTAATAATAATAATACCTAATATTAATGCATTTTATTATTATTATTACATTATTATTACATAGGACGAAAAGACAAAATGCACCAAGTTGCAAGTTGATGTCAAGACAATAGTTCAACTCACGCAAACACACAAATTCCGTCCCATGCAACACAACGCACAAAAAATTTCTTCACGTCTACCGCAACCAACACCAGACAAAATTAAAAATGTTGATCAACGAGTTGAAGAAATAATGTGCAACACATTATCTCGAAAATGTTGCTCAACGCGTTGATCGAACATCTTCAAATAGGAACACAAGCTCGTACACTAGCCGCATACTTGTTGAACAATTCGTTGAGCAACGATCTCCAACCGGATTAAACTTGTTGGTTGAATACAATTTAGGACATCGTACATTAGAGTTGAATGTGTTGAACTTGAAATTTGTGCGTTGATCGCCTAGTGGACGACCGGCATAAGACTCAATGACATGTTCCCCAATGTCTTTATGGTCAATTCTAGCATTAACTTATCGACCATACTATGCCAAGTCAATGCACCCCAAATTAAATTAAGTTTTATCCTGTACTCTGTACCGTCTTAAGAGTGTATTTTTGATTCAATTTCTTGTTCTAAGGGCTTTTAACATCAAATTTACTTTCTGTCCTGCAAAATAAGAAATCCTCAGAATAAGACATTTGACGCACTTCTCAACCTCAACAGATTGCCCAAACAAAAGTTATGCATTTTAAAATTTTATAAAACTATCGTTCTTAATTAGGCCGCCACCACTGTATGTGTCTGTCAAAATATGCCTATAAATTATTTTGTGAGGTCTTATTAAATATTTGAAACATTTGTGGTTGAAGGCTAAATTGCATGCAGTTATCATTGATATTAAGATCTTATATTGTTCTACGAATACAAGTGGTTTCTTGTTGTTTTTAAGGTCTTCACAATTTATGGGAAATTGTTTTCCTGCGTAGTGTAATTAATTTCAAAACGATACTATCCTTTTGTTTTATTTATAATGTATTTTATTAATTGTTTTATACGGAATACTGTTAGCGAACAGTAAGTTATCAAAACAAAAAAAAAAGGCCGTATGTTAATTTTTTTATCTGCAACAAAAAAGAACATACAATTACTATGTATAAGTACATAAAACATTTTAAAAAATACCTTTTTCTATATACACAAGGTTTCAACGAAAATGGCACCAACTTCACCTCCTTTCCAACATTTCTAACCTTTTTGAATTGAAAGAAAAGGAATAACTTCACCGAAACGTCCTTTTTGATCAAACTAAAGCCACAGTTTTCCAACGTCTTAATGAACTGCCTCACATCATCGAATCGAGACTCAATCTCTGCAGCTAACAAAAAACCATCCATTTTTAAGCAACGGTTTGCCTCCAGCAAGTAATCATTCAAGTTTGTTCCCATGAGTGAGAGACAATAGACCGCAACATTCAGACACTGGCTATCGAGTGGAGTGTTGGCCATGTCAGAGGCGATGATATCCTTCCTACACGCCACCAGGTCGATGGAAAACACTTTGTTTGGAATCGATTGAGCCAGCTTACCCTCTCCGCAGCCAAAGTCTCCGATGACGGAATCTTTAGGTAGTTTTTTGATGAATTTTATAATTTTGTTTAATGGATTTAAAGGCCATTTCTGAACTTGGTGTCTATAGCCTTCGTGATAGGCATCAAATGCTGATTTGTCTTGTCTGAACAGATTATTAGCCGATTTGCTAGACATGGTATAAAGTTGTTCGTTTATGAACCGAAAGCGACCGCCCATTAAGTTTTCTTTTAGTTTAGCTTCAAAGCTGGAAGACTGCGACAATTTGGTTAAAGGGACTTCGGCTTTCTTGACCGATTCTTTCATTGATTTCATTTTTTGATCATGTTTACTGATACGCCCACGAAGGATTGATTTAGCTTTTGTTGAAGATGATTTTTTATTTGTTGGTGGTGATGGTGGTGGAGCTAAGGGAGCTCTGGGAACCATCTGCACAGAAACTGGGGAAGGCTCTTCTTCCTTAGCATTTTTTTTCTTTTTGTTTGCTTTTTTACTTGCAGAAGTGTCGGCTTTTTGTTGCTTCGGAACAGATGCAAACTGAATAGGGCTCTCATTTTTACCCCAACTACTAGCTACGAAAAACTTTTTCATTTTATTAAAATTAACTTTAATAGTTACAACTATAAAATCAAATTAAAGTTAAATAAAGATTGTCCAATCCAAAACAGATGCACGCTTTTTTGTTGACTTGTAGGTTTTGACAGTTGGTTTGTTGCAGAGCAGAGCAGCTGATTTTAATCGATGGCTATAATAAGTTATCGATATTTATCGATTATTTCACGGTGTCCCATTATGTTTACAATTAAGGTGAACCCGCACTAAGCGGAACTGCGATTCACAATAATAATGAAATTTGTGAAGTTCAGTTGCAGCTTAACCCCCCGACTCCACAGGCCATACAGATGTCCAACATCACAACCACAATCCAATCAACAAACAGTGCATTTTTACTCACAGGGCAAATCATGTCATATCGCTCGTTAGCCTTTCACAACGACCGCGGTCGGATACGTAACCAAAGGCATCTGGATTTGTTCGTGTTGTTGTAATGCCTAAGGAAAAACCAGCTGACGAGCCAAACAGCTGATGTCAGAAAGAAATCTAAAGGTATCCCAAAAATGTTCGGATTTGTTTGCATTATACTAACAGCTGACATCTCATCTGTTCATTTTCTTGGTTTTGTTTGGTTTGGTTACGTATCCGGTTTTGGTCGTTCGAAAACATATCAGATTCTAACGTATCTCAGATACGTATCTGCTTACCACCCGAACGTGGCCAACTACTTCTATCTTTTACAACAAAATTCACTTACACATTCAAGAAAAACCAGAACAAAACTCACACGCACATGAAACGTCATCTATTGGCCAATCTTTGATTAGCTCTCCATGTCTTGTTCAAAACGTTATTTTTTTCGACATGATGCTGCATAGACATGGATTTTTTAGACTCCATGGGATTTCTTTTAGACATGTTCATAGTCCGGCCATCGTTCATGGCCCGTGGAGGTGGCCCGTAAAGGCCTTCCACACTAGCCCACTGTGAATTAATACATGTCAAAAAAGTGGGAAACAAATTGTGAAGAATAATGTGAAAACAAAATATGACAGCCAAGACTGCACAACCCGACATTCTATCCCACACGATTTGACTTGTGATAATACATGAATAATTTTAGGAATGGTTATAATTCTATCCCACATTCTATCACACTTTTTTGTTTTTCGTTAATGTAATGTATTAATACAAGCAAGTGTGGAAGCAAAATATGAAAAGTCATTTCTTTTCCACAAATTTGGCAGTTGCGTGGAATTCTTTCCCACTTTCAATTTGACATGTATTAATACACAGTAGGCTAGTGTGGAAGGGCTATAATAGATATGGTATCCGAATCCAAAAAAATTTCAGATTTCTTTGTGTATTTGTTGCATCAGCTGATTTCAGCTGTTTTTTAACAAGGTATTACAACAGAACTAACAATCTAGATACCTTTGGTTAAGTATCCGAAAGCGGCCAATGTTTTCCCACTTCGTGAAGTGTCATTCTGCTGCAGTTGTGGGCGGTCTATAGCCCTTCCACACTAGCCCACTGTGTATTAATACATGTCAAATTGCAAGTGGGACAGAATTCCATGCGACTGCCAAATTTGTGGGAAAGAAATGACTTTTCATATTTTGCTTCCACACTTGCTTGCATCAATATATACCTTTACCTAAAAAAAAAGTGTGATAGAATGTGAGATAGATTTATAACCATTCCTTAAATTATTCATGTATTAACACATGTCAAATCGTGTGGGATAGAATGTCGGGTTGTGTAGGCTGGGCTTTCATATTTTGTTTCCACACTTTTTTTACATGTATTAATACACAGTTGGCTATAGTGTGGAAGGCCTTTTACCTTTATTGTCCTCTGGAGCTTATCCCACAAACGTCAGTGGCAAACGGAGCTAAGATAAGAAAAAAAAAACAACAACAACAACAAAAAAAACAGCTTTTACTTGGGCGAACGAATAATTTCGTATACGTGTACAGAGAATGCATTTGTAGTTGTGTATTTATATTTGTTTGTATTGCATTGTTTTCCCTCGACTAGGTATGCATTTTTGTTTAGATATATGACTGCTTTCACCCAAGGACATTGAGTTGCCGGCAACTGGAACTGTTGGCGAGAAGGGAAGTAAGGGGAATGAAAAAAATCTTCCCGGTCATTTTTTGAGGAGATTTTTTATTACATTCCTTCTCACACTGTCCGTAATGTGCGTTCAGCCAACAGACTTTATATGGAAACAAACAAAAATCTTCCTTGTGTGAAAGGTACAAGGCAATTAAAGGAAAATTTCAAAAAAATCTCCAGCAACTGGTTTCCCTCACTGATCTCTATATATAACTGGATAGCGCATCCATAGAAAAAGTTTGACTCCATTTGAAGAATTTTATAACAGTTAAGTCATGTACCTTACAACTGTTATAAATTATAACAGTGTGCAGTATAACAACACATAAACGTCAAATGAAAATCATATCATAACCTCAAAATAAATTTGTTGTGTTTTGCAGTGCAATAGTTTTATTTATATTTTGCTAATAATTTTAGTTTTTTTAGTTTAGACACCAAAAAAAAAGTTAAAAAGAGAAAATTTCTCATTGAGTAGTGAAATGATGTGCACGTGTTTAAGACAGTTCAGCAAGCATTGTACTGAACATTATTTATATAACTTTTAAAGAAAATAAAACAAAAGTATAAATTGAAAAAAATTGTAAGCTTATTGGTACCTTACGAACATGAGTTTGACTGGCTATATAATAACATTTGAAATCTATTGGACTTTAAAGCTGAACATAAATATAATATTTTTTAGATACAAAATTGTGTTTAATTTAAAAATAAAGTTATTATACCTCTTCGAATGGGGGAGAACGACGAACTCTCTGACTACCGCGCTTCTCTTTGGCACTCGACGGTCCAGACCCCTTCCGTTGGTTATCTTCATCGCTTGAGATCTCATCCAGACCACAGATAAGCAATACCTAGATAGGAATCTTTCGTTCGTATCACCCCCCAAAACCCATTTGTTTACATTGTTGTTTTTGTAATTTCATTTCGTGTCGATGAATAGATGTGAACTGCAACAACAATTTAACGCGGTGAATTTGATTTGTTTGACAGTTCATTTTTTTTTTTTTTCATAAATGTGCTGTGCGAAGATTTGTATTCCGGTGTTTGTGATTTTCATTAAAAAATAAACTAACAAAAAAATAATTGTTTCACCAAGCACAATGCCCGCATGGCAAGCGGAACTTGAACGAGTCCTTGAATTTCAATGAAAAATCTTTTGGTGCTTTCATGTTTCTTTCTTCCAATTCGCCAAAAAGCTACTTGGGCAAACGATGCGCGATGAGAACTTTTTGTAGAACTCTGTCGCCTCCGAAGGGGCCCTGTTTGAGCAGAGTATAGCAAAGGGCAAAAGACCTAATTATGTTTATGAAATTTAAAAACATAACTTAAATTATTTTCAGCTCTACAGCACAATAATTATAAAAAAAATCTCGCCAATCAATAATAAGGTTCGAGAAATCAACAAAAATTAAATTCACCATGGCAAATTTGACAGCTACTATATTCTTAGTTTTAGGGTACAGACACACTTAATATATGAAATTATTTTAATTTATACGTAAGGGGTTGGATTGCATCATGGTCAAATTCCGACGTAAATTTTTAGAAATTAATTTAAGGTCCCCCAAACCGATGCGTGGACAACATTTTTGTCAGTCATCGGGTTCATATGGAAAATCGCACCGCTTTCATTGTGGGTACCTACTCTCAATTATTTTCATATAACTTAATTTTAAAAAGTGAATGTTTTGTTGTCGTGAGTGTTTCGCTCCGATTTAAGGCTCACCCAAACCAATGCGAAACATTCGTTGCGGCGAAGAAACATTCGTCAGTCAAAAATAATTCATATGTTTCTCCGCCGCGTTGGTGTGGGCACTCTCATTTATCACCATGTAAATAAATTTTGACATGCGACTGTTTCTTCGCCGCAACGAATGTTTCACATTGGTTTGGAAGAGCCTTTAACGTTGATTTGAAAGATCCTTTACACAATTTAAATTGTGTTGCAACAAAAATGGTCTCCTAAGCCGATGCGAAACATTTGGAATACCAACAAAACCTTCATCTGCCAGAATTAATTTGTATGGGGATAAAAGAAAGCACCCACAATGGTGTGAATCTCATCTGTTCTTAATTGCAAAAACTGCAATAAAGTCAATTCTGATTGAGGAAAAAACACAATAGGCGTGTTTTATCACAAAAGCCATCCATAGTACAGTACGATTTTACAGGCATTACAAATACAACATCGCTAGTAGCTCTACAGCCAATAAGATGTTATACTACGTTTTCTGTCAAAACAATTTTTGTATGTTTTCTTGCAAGAAGGTTTCTTTAGCGAACATTTTAAATTCTCACTTTTGTACTTTTTTGCAAAAGTAGGTAGGTATATGTAGTTAAACCTAAATGTAACTTTCATTTCAACAAAAAAATCAAATCTGTGATAGCAAAATTTGATTTGTTTAGAAAAAAAGATCAAAAATCAAATCTTTCATATAGAAAATTTACACCGGCTACACGATTTTTTTGCGACTTCCTTACAACAAAAAAAATTAATCTGCAATCGTCGAAAGGAAATCGGCATACAAGAACCTAGCACATTTAAACAAACCCTTGGATTCTTAAATTATCCGCCATTTTGTTCACGAACCGAGGTGAAACTCGGATTTTTTTTCACGTAGACTAGTGCAAAAATCCGATTTTCACCACGGTCGTCTGCACGTACACTAGTGCAAAAATCCGATGTTCACCACGGCCATTTGACGTTTGAGCTTGTAGGCAAACCGAATTGACAGCCGTAGATTCCCATCTAGGTATTGCTTATCTGTGATCCAGACTATCTCGGTTCTTCTTAGTCGCCCGTAAATTGACATTAATGGAAGCCGGAGTCTTAATGGTGGTTTGCAAGATTTGCGTATTATTATTTTGTCGACTTAATTTCGGCAGTACGATTGGCTTCATCTTCGAAGCCAGGCGGTATGGGTTCGCCTGGGATTATGTTCATTTTCTTCAAAAATTAACACTTGTTTTCATTTATTCTAAAAACGAGTACCTACATTCAAAGATGGATTATTTGGTTGGATGAAATTCTATTTCATTTATTAAAAGACTTATAAAAACTTTAATTGTTTTTTTTTCCCCTCACCTGTTAAGAGGGATAACTAATCTTTCTTTTTATTGAAATAAGTGGCGGGCGAAATCTTTACAACGATTATAAGTTAAAAAGAATGTTTTGGGAAATAAGTGGAAGCGAAATCTTTATAACGATTATAAGTTAAAAAAAAATTGGGGTTTAATATTGTTTGTTAGACACAAGTTTTATTCTTTATAGGTACGTATTTATTTTAGACAAAAGATGCCATCTCAGATTATTATCAAACCGAGGAACTATATTTTGTAAGAAACGAAGTGTGCCGCAACTTAACAAAATACCCTGCCACACGGAAACGTGATATTTGCTCCTTTTATGTTCTTCCTCATCAATTCAATTGGGCAGTTAATACAAATATATTATAACATCATTATGTTTATATTAATCTTTTAAATATGTACGTTTTTTTCCATTATCTAGAAAGCAAATTCTTTTTTTTCTTTTAACAATGATCGTGGAACTGTGCTTGTATGTAAAATCTTCCTAGTTGGTTTGTTTTCTTCAGTAGTAACTCGTCCTAATCCAGCAAATAATTGCTCAGATATAATTCTAAGTGCTGTGTACACCAATGGATAAATGGATATAGAATACATTTCAACACCTTATGATGCATCAATGAATTGAATCCACTTGTGGCAAATCCAAGTCGTAAGTTTAATAAATTTTCATAATAATTAGGTGTCAGAATAATTTTGTTTATAATATTAAACATTAATTTAGCTCCTGCGACTATGAAAATTCCTTTTAATTCAACTTCAGAGGGAAATTCAACAACACTGTCGAATTCTACAATTGGAATTTCCATTTACAAATCTTACAATTTAAAGAAAACTTTTTCAACATATCATTGTAATTATTATATTGTGTATTTATATTATAGGTAATATTAAGTGTATTAAAATTGTATTTTAAATAGTTGTAAGTTTCTAACGTTAGTAAATTAACGGATTAATAAATAAATGTTGAATCATTTTTCACCGAATTCCTCAATTTTAAATTCAACACTGACGAATTCAACATTTTTCAACTCAAACAAATTGAATTATGCAGCACCCAAACCTTTGTCGATAAATTCAACAAAATGGAACACGTTATCAAGTGGTAATCACGCAAGGAATCATACAAAACCAGTAGCATTTAACAACGGATTTTCACCTGTCTACGTGCCAGGATATGGCTCTTCAACAGATCCTCATATCAAAACAGTATCTTTAAAAATAGTGGAGTTCTGAATAGACTGAGTGCTGGAAGTCTCTTGATACCACTACTGGTATTCTTGAGATTGATAGCGATTTATCTTAAGATAATATATTTCAAATTTCTTTTCTTAAAAAGACTGTTATCTTTAACGTAAAATTATACAATAACAAAAATTTAGTTTTATGATTTATTAGATAAGGATTTTTTATTCCCAAATGTTTGTTTTGTCAGCATTTTTCTTTTGATTTTATTTATTTTTGGATTTGAATTAAAAAAAAGGAAGAAGGAAAAACAAAACCACGATACTTTTAATCGCTGCATGTGGTCAATTATTACAATTTCAAATTTTGTATAAGCATTAGTTATTACACGTTAACATTCAATTATAAAATAGGTAATTGGTTTTATCCAAATGAAAATGATTAAGTATCAAACCATAGTTTAAAATTTATTATTTATTTAAGGAATGAATTCGTAATCAAAGTAATTATGCAATTAACAAGTGAGAATTTGGAATAATGATTTGCGTACATTAAGCAAAAGTTGAGAGTAAAGGAACGAACCGACTTAATATTTTCTGTAGCTTTCTAGTTTTTTCAAAATTTAAATTTAAAACTGGCCGGATCTTATATTAATCACCCTTCATCATGTTTAGTAAAACAAAGTTTACATAGAATTGTTTTTGTTAACATTTTTATTTATTTCTCCTTTAACTCATTAACCAGTACATAAACTCTTGGAAAAAGTATTTTAGTCGTTTCGAAATTATCAAGTAAATAGTAAACATTTTTTACACAAACAAATATTTCCGAAAAGTTTTGTATGTCAGTTCCCAAAACAGCTATGAAAGGATATATTCTATCATACTGTTGTTGTCCATTTTGTCTATGCCTTTCAACATCTTGTAATGATTTGCCAACATATACAAATGAATCTTGAGATGCTTAATTGATATTTTTGATAAACTTTTTTTTCCTTTATCATTAATTCCACATATTGTAACTGATGGTTTTAAGTAACCGTGCAAACACCATAATAACGAAGCGTCACGACAATTTAAAAAAGAAAAAACAAAAACGTTAAAAATATGAAAACCTTGGTACGTACATACAAAGGTAAAAAAAAAAACAAGTACCTACATTAAAAACTTATTTTAAAGTGAAAAATTAGCTTGTTGAAAAATTGAAGCGTGTTTAAACAAAGCATCTAGAAACTATTGAACTTATCTTTTGAAACATTCTCTTTGATTACGCTCAAAACTGATTTGATTTCATTGCTTTCAATGGTATGGCCCGTTCATAAAAAGTTGATTAATTTTTCAGATACAGAGTCCCAATTGTTCACAAGAGAGTTTCAATTAGGTTGTAGATATTTAAAATCCATTGCAATCTATGTATGTATTTTAAAACAAACTAATAGGTGTATATATTTTTAAAGATGGGGTTTTAACTCACGTACTTATAACCGTGAGGTTACTTGTACTCGGGCCATTTTTTCAATATAAGATGTATTGAATTTAATTCTCTAATTTGATTAATGCGTAACCTTGTGCATGCTTCCAGCTGTATTCAAATTTTTCCTCAGATATGTTATCATTTTTTAGTATTACTAAACGATTTTCCTTTGCATCTTCCTCGGGAACTGAAAAAAATAGTACATGGATTTACAAAAAGAATAAGTAAGCTATTGAAGAACTAAATCGTGTTCTCTTAACACCTCATCAGTTTAAGAAATCAATAAATGTTGGGAAAGAAAAATAAATAGTTCCGATTTTTTCGAGTGTTAAGGTTAGACCGCACATAACAGCAGCGGAACTACACTTCACGATGCGGCAAAACATTATTTGTATGAAATTGTATGAGCTATATCGCACTAAGCGGCAACTGAACTTCATACAATTTCATACAAATTATTTTGAATCGCAGTTCCGCTGCCATGCAGTTCCGCCTATTGCGGTCTAACCTTTAAGAACAGAACTGTATTTTAATTTCTGAGAAAATTGCTACGGAAACTATTTTTTCTTAGAAAAAGTTTTTTTTTATCAAAAAACTGGATTTCGATTTTTGTCGTTTCTAAAAGTTAATCATGTCAATTACAAAATCCGCGATACTCGATCCGCAATAAAGTGCTTTCTTTCCTATCTACTTATTTATCGTGAAAGGAAAAGAGAAGACTGCTCTTTAAATCACTGCGGATGGAAATTTGCAGATACTGTAATCGACATGATTATTTTAATTTCCCATGAAGAGATATTCAATATTAATGTCAATTACAGAATCAGCTAAACTTGATCCGCAGTGCAATCCTTTCTTACCTACCTACTCATTAATCGTGAAAAGAAAAGAGAAGACTGCACTGCGAATCACTGTGGGTCGAGTTTTGCGGATTCTTTAATTGGCGTGAATATTAAATTTTCAGTAAAACACGACTTACCAAGGTTTGAAATTTGATCGACTGTATTTGAAATTTTCACAGTACTAGAAATGTCTTTTGAAGCGAAACTTCGAGTGAATATTTGTAATTACAATATTTATTATATATTCTTCCTCGCTTTGATGGTCTATAATATTCCTGTAATATTAAAATAGTTAAAAATATATATTTAAGACATATTTCTTTTAAATTATAACGTACTAATTTTTCCGTTGGAAATTTTGACATTATGTCATCTTCAATCTTATAAGTTGTTCATAGTTCTAAATGAAGGCCTTTATCATTATAGTATTCAGCTATTAGGTGAATTAATAACGTCGTTTGGGATTCCTCGAATTTTTGGTTTTGTTTGAATAAATCAACTAGCATTTTTCCTTTTATACTTGTTCTCAAAATGTTATCCGGTTATATCGGGGACGGTTACATCATCATTAGTGGGAGGTGTAATTTCTTTTACTGAATTCGACAAGTTTGAATATAAACTGAACAGTAGCCATTTGCTGGCAGTGGGAGCGCCATAAGTCGATATTACAACTCGAAAATCGTACTTCCATTAAACACCCATTAGATGTGTTCTTGGCTTTATCCAAAGGGTCAACAGCATCTGAATCTTCAGCAACTGTGGCAAGTGTTTACAGCTTTTGTTGGATCACCACTGACCGTCCGTCTTTAATATACAAGTTCGGATATGGGAATCGTCGGTTGTAAGGCTTTCAGTCAACTTTTTGCTGCGGGCAAGTTCAAAGGAGAAGCACTAGTTGGCCGAGTTCTTCTGCCAAATCCCGTAAAATTCTCATAGAATTCGGTTACATATTCAGTTGAATTGCAATCAACAAGAATTTTTTTCCAATCCCTAAACGGTGGTCCACTGATAATATTAGAAGAAAAAAATATATAATTTTAATATACAAATAATAATAGAATAAAAAAAATCATTCATAGTACAGTAACTATATACTTTCACGTATGCGTCAAATCTGGTATTTATGATTTTTTGCTGAGTTGTTAAGGATATTGGCCTAAGTTTTCGACCTCGAGCGACTACCGCTTCATGGGAAAAAATCAGAAAAACCGCGATTTTTTTAATTATTGGTAATTTTAGTCCCAAACAATTAATTTTAAATAAAAGCATTGTTCTAGGAATTCAAAGTAACTTAATTTGCTTAAACTTGAGATCAAACCCAACTCTGTATACCCAATGGTTTCCAAAATACAGCAATTCAAAATTTAGCGATACAAATTTTAATATAAAAAGTAGTGTTATCAAACAGTATAATGGAAAATAAAAAAATGGTTAGCATAACTGCATCAAAGCACTGGAGCGTGTAGATTGGGCCAAAAGAATAGGATAATCATACCGGAAGGGGGGTCTATATACCCCCGTTAAGATGGGAGGGGCAATTATCTAAAAAAATGACTTAAGATAGAAACAACACTATTGAAAAACAATGGTAACACCCACAATATTCTCCTATAGCTCATCTTAAGCCCAGAAACCCATTCTTGATTTCTCTTTTTCAATAAAGTTATTTTAATCGATAATTTTTGAGGAATCAATTTCCAAACACAATACAATATAATTTCCTAACACAATATAAATTTTCTTATTAGAAGTGCATTCAAAAAATCGAATACAGCAAGCCCAGCAGCTTCTTAAAGGGGTTGTGTAATCTTATGCAGGCAGCTGCATTAAAAATATCTTAGCAAAACCTTGCATGAATATTAAGACAATCATTTATTCGGGGGAGCATTCGTCATTCTGCACTAGAGTGGTCGAAAGACTTATCAAGTGCTTTACATTAAATAAAAAATGTTGATTTGTTTTTTTTTTTTTTTTTAACTCAGTGGCCAATGACAATTGAAAATTGTGTAAAATTATTTTTTAGGAAATATTAACAAATAAACTAATTGCAACCAACAAAATATTTGATGATTTTTTTAAAGCCCAATTAAAGAGGTATAACTCAAAAATAACCTCAAAAATTCAACCGTTTTTTGCACTTTGTTGACATTTTTTGTAATCTTGCACTCGGTCCTGGAAGTTAAAAGCTTGGATTCATTATTAAGACAACCTCATAAAAACAGGCAATTAATCAAAACATCTACTATGTTCGACGTATGGCATTATTTTCCGTCTACTGTGCTTATTTTGAAAACTTTTGTTTTTTTAATTTACTCTTGTATTGCAGACTTTTACCAATAAGTTGCTATTGACTCTAGATACGATTACAAGTTATACCAATTTAAAATTCGCATTTAACGCGCTTATTTTTAAAATATTTGGCCACTTAGGTATTCATGCATTTTTTTATACCAGAAATGATTAAACTTTTTCAAAAATTATTTTCTTCTTGTGGTTGGGGTAGAAATTTTTTTTATCAGTTTACAGGACGGTCATAAAGTCTACTATGAGGCATTTCAGGGTTATCCATTACTTACGGGGCACCCTGTATAGACACACAAATTCAAAAACAAAATTTATTTATTAACAAAAAAAAAAAAAAACAATTAATTTGTTATAGTTATTAAGGTAACATAAATCAGAATAAAGGAACTTCTTTTTTTTTATATTTAGCGTGCACTAAAGGGGTTTTGACGTGACTACAAATTATATTCACAGAATGAGCGATTCGGTAGGTTGGACAGGATTTAAAAGGAAATCACGATGCACGCATTTTAAGCTTGATGCCAAACTCACTCAAACGCTTTTGAAATACCAATCGCAATAGTCTTACTTTATCCAAAACGATGTTATGATTAGTTAACTATTCGCAGTTAAATATATACAGGGGTCCCTCTTAATTCGTCAAGAGTGTTTTAGGGTATGATGCTGGGGTATATTCTAAGGAGTACCCTGATCCATGTTATCGGTAAATGCGCCGTAAATACTTACGACAGAAACTTCGTTAAAGTCTTTATTTTTAGAAGAAATACCAGTCTTTGTAATTGCGTTTAAATAAATTTGACATCTTTTCTAAATCTTAAGATATTCAGTTTTTAGCCTGTTCCATTTTTCCTGCCCATTCTAATTTTTCGATTTTGGGGTCAATTTTCTCCAAAAAATGCGTCATCAACATGATGTTTTAATAATTTTTTTTAATGAACGTAACAATACTAAAAATAAAAGTCACTGCCAAGTTTGCCGAAAAACCCATAGATTTTATGATAATTTGGAAAAACAGCGGCAGATAAAATTAAAAAAAAAAATGTTTTTTTTAACTTTAAGCTCGTAAAGCTATGAATAAAAATTTTTGTGTGGTTTTAGATAATTTTTTAGGTATGTTTTTTTACTAAAACAGTTATAACGGGTGTACTTTGACATTCCTTGGTTAGAAAAAATGCTAATTTGAGTAGCCACTTAAGTTGAATTCTACAAATTATCTGCAGTTGTTGGAAAATGATTTATCAGAACTATTGAAGGATGTTATAAGGGTGTTATAAGATCCTCCGCTCCTCAAAATCGTAGCAACAGTCAGTTGGTATCTCACTGTAGATGGTTCTATTATGAGTGCAAGAGACTCCGTGATAAGGTATTTGCTTTTCTTAACTTGTTCAGAAAATCAAACTCCGAATATTTTAAATCCGCATATTTACAAGCTAACAAATTATACACACAGGTTTGTCAGAATAAACAGTTAAACTACACACGAAACTTAGCTAGAATCTTAGAAAAATGCAGGGACTCTAAAACATTCTGGTGTAACGTAGGGGAACTACGCGGTAACAATCGCCAATCTGTACATTCATTACAAGCCAATATTTTAGCCTCTTACTTTTAATCTTTGTTGACAGCGAGCGGTGAACTGTTATCGTATCACTACGCCCTGCCCAATCAAACAGTCGACGAGCTTGATTTGCCAATAGTTTTGGATGAACTAGGAATTGCTCTCTCTAAAATAAAAAACAAATAAGGCCCCAGGAAATGATTCTACACTACAGTTTAAATCATATCTTTTATCATTTTACAATTATTTGTTTGAAAACTCTTTTGTTCCTCAAAGCTTTAATAAAGCCGTTATTATTTCGATTTTTAAAAAAGAAAATGCAAGCTTGCCCGAAAATTATAGGGTTATATCAATACTTAATTCAATTAGGAAGGTGTTTGCTACAATTTTATATATGAGGCTTTCAAACTGGATTGAATCAAACCAACGATTAAGTATATTTCAAGCCGTTTTTCGCGCTGGATTCTCGTCTGCTGACCACATCTTTGCACTGTCAAGCCTTGCCACCAAATACACCCAAAGGAAAAAAAAGTTGTATGCATGTTTTGTGGATTTCAAAGCAGCCTTTGACACTGTCAACCGACAAGCTTTAATATACAAATTGGCTTCTTTTGGTATATCCAGGAAATTCCTGTTAATTTATGAAACATTTTTGTGTGGAACTAATGCGTCAGTTTTGGATGGCTCAGAAACATCAAATTGATTTGAAACAACAGCAGGTGTTCCTCAAGGATGTATCCTGAGTCCAATGTTCTTTGCTCTCTTTATTGACGATATTTGTGACAGCTTACCTGGGGACGTCAGTATTTCGGACATTCTTGTCAAAGTACTACTCTATGCGGATGACCTTGTCATGTTAGCAGATAAAAGCCAATGCCTATTTCTTGATCAAAACTATGAAAAAACCCGGAAATAGTCTCCACAAGTCTCTTATGGCCAACCTTTTGCGTACCCAATCGTCACCGTTCAAAGAATGGAATGCGCTTGCAACGTCTCACGGTCTCCCTTTGGATCTGACAGATTCCAATCTAGATACGTGGCATGAACTATTTGCGAATTTTATTTCGATCGTGGACGAACAAATCTACCTTCAACATTTAAATCGTGCATCGACTTCGACATCAAGGATTATATATAGAGATTTAAATCATCGCCTACACTCTGCTAATTACTTTAAGTCTGAACTCCCTGTAAAAGCTATTAGTACTATTTTTAGAGCAAGAGTAGAAATCCTTAGTTTAAATTATGTCCCCCATCGTACAGACCTACCAATCTTGTGTAATTTCTGTAACAGGTATGAACGTGATGATGTTTACCATTTCATAGCCGTGTGCCCGATTTTGCAGGAGATTCGCAGACTTTACTTCCAGCAAAGTTTCCTCTCTAGACAAAGTCTTATACAAATTTTGAGCGGATCCGTATGGTGGACAAATCTCTACAGGTTTTGTAAACATGCCCTTAACTATCGAAACGAATATTGAATATACTGTATTATGTTTATATTAATTCTTTTTCAACCATTTAATCTACATTAAAAATAAACTTGTTTTCTTTTTATATTTTTAATTAAAAAAAAATAAATTAATAAAAATTATGCGCTGCATTATATTACTAAATTTATATCTTTCAAATAAAAAAAAAAAAAAAATGTAATCTATACGAGAAATTTTTAATCTACCAATTCTTTATACTTTTTACTATATATATCATATACTTATTAAATGTCTTTATCTGGCAGACGGCAAGATGTCATGTCCATATATTCTTTGTAAACTATCTTTTCAACCTTTGTTTTGATAATAAAGAAAATTAATAATAATAATAATAATAATAATAATAATAATAATAATAATAATAATAATAATAATAATAATAATAATAATAATAATAATAATAATAATAATAATAATAATAATAATAATAATAATAATAATAATAATAATAATAACTATTGCAGGACATTCCATAGCTTCATCTTATTCATAACTTGATGGTGCTTCCGCCCACTTTGCTCGAGAGGTTTAAAATTGACAAGATGAAGAGTAAGCGGTAATCGTTGGATAGGAAAAAGTTAGAGCAGTTCAATGGCCTTCAAGATCACCTGACCCTACAATTTTGGATATTCTTGAATCGGGAAGAATGAAATAAATCATTAATTCAACAAAAACAGCAATTTGCAGTGAATAAGAAGAGCGCATGCTCAAAGCGTCCTCAGAAGTGAGGCAGTAGCATGGATCATAAATATCAATATCATTGAAATACGAAAACGGGCTCTAGCATGCATACAAAATCAAAGAGGACTCATTTGAACACCTGTTGTAACTGTTAGTTCACACATAAAATACAAATTATCGATAACCACACATATCATTTTTTATTTATAGCTTTTCGAGCTTAAAGCTAAAAAAACATTTTTTTTTAAATTTTACCTACCGCTGTTTTTCCAAATTATCATACAATTTTTGGTTTTTTCGGCAAACTTAGCAGTGACTTTTTTTTTTAATATTGTTACGTTCATTAAAAAAAATTATTAAAACATCATGTTGATTACGCATCTTTTGGAGAAAATTGACCCCAAAGTCAAAAAATTAGCATGGGCAAGAAAAATGAAACAGGCTAAAAACAAGATATCTTAAGACTGAGACAAGGTATCAAATTTATTTAGACGCAATTACAAAGACAGGTATTTCTTCTAAAAATAAAGGCCTAAACGAAGTTTCTGTCGTAAGTTTTTACGGCGCAATTACCGATAACATGGATCAGGGTACCCCAAAGAAAGACTTTTCTTAAATTCCCGATACATGATATCAAAATTTGAGATAGGCGCTAACTGTACAACAATTTTTTTCTTAGAATATACCCCAGAATCATACCCTAAAATACTCTTGACGAATTAAGGGACACCCTGTATTATCCTATCTTCAGTGGACCTATTGCCACGAAAGCCGTTCTGCCGTGCATTAAGAAGCGTTTGTTCTTCGAAATATTTTTTGATCTGGAAATTAATCAGCGTTTCCATGACCTTGGAAACCTAACGTACAGTTCGCAGAAAACATATATGCGTGTTCATAGTTAAATTTTTGGAGGAATCCATGTATTTACTAGGTAGGTTGCCTTCATTTAAACAAAATTGTTAACATTTTTACCCAGCATAGTTTCTATAAAAGTTAATACCTACTTTATAGTTGTTCGTTTTGTTTGTATTCCTTAATAATAAAGTTGGTATCTAAGTAGGTATTGTTTAACTTTTCTAATTTATTAAAAAAGCGTGAAACCAGGAGTTAAAATGGAATAACCACAATTTTCATTCGACTGTGCGGAATAAGTAGGTATAATTTAGGCAACTTACGTTTCTTTATTATATTTAAATAAATATAAAAATATTTTAAATATTTTTTTTCGACTCTGAAGTTTCTTTTAATCAATTAACAGCAACAACCCTACCGCCAGGCACCAGAAGATAACAAAGTCGGAGAAAATCGCACCAAACTAGGAAACTTGCTTCCAGCAGTAGATAGCACGGAGCTCGAAAGATGCAATTTATTTTGTATGAGCGACACTTACACCCCGACTCCACAGGCCATGAACGATGTCCATAATCCAATCTACAATCCAATCCACAATCTGATTTGAATGGATATGTCACTGCTTGGACATGGATTTTTTTCGCCATGTTCCATAGTCCGGTCATCGTTCATGGCCTGTGGAGTCGGGGTGTTATGATGCACGGTGTACACGGACTGGGCCACCTTTAACGCGACAGCGGGAGTCTGTCTGGTCCGTTTAACTCTCAAAATCAAAAATGGGGAAAACTAACGTAAGAGACGCAAGGAGGTGACACAGCGTTTCGATAGCCAAATTCAACACACTTTTCACTTTTTTTCTTTTGTTTCTCGTTGTTAGAGTGGTCGGCCGTACTCGAGTGGTCGGTCGTACGGTTTGTCGCCGTCGTACTCGGCGATGATGATAACTGGAAAATTCATTAAGCCAGGAGAAGTAAGAGATGAGGAATACCTATTTGGGTCGTAGTTGGTTTCTTTTTTGGGGGTTGGGCGAATTCAATTTTTTTTTTTTTTCACTTTTTGCAGACTTGAGTTTGAGATTGCAGTAGGCAGGAGCAGCAGTAGAACGATATTTTTATCGTTTCACTAGAAACAACGATCTGCCGGATTTTTTTTTTGTTATTTGGTTTGTTGAATGTTGATTCAAATCAATTTATGAGAGATTTTCTGCATGAAAAGTTTTGTTTATTTTTTCATTGATCAAGTGATTTTTGATTTTTCTATGAGAAATTTAATTAATTTTTTTCACTTTCACAAAAAAAGAACAAAGAACAAAAGAACAAAGAACGAACAGACGTGACACGTGAAGTACGAATGCGGCCGGTCTCTCGCTCGGTAATTGGTATCTCCATCTCCACAATAAAACAACATGGCGCCCCAGCCCCATGGCACCCCCATTTTCCACTGATTACAGAGATCAGTGTAGTTTTCCCATCAGATGTGTGGAAAAAAGTGGGATGTCAAAAACTCTTGTTGGAAATGGGATATTTTGTTTTTTTTTTGTTGAAATTTGGTTGGGTGGAAGATACCCCGTTTACAAACAGAATCGAGAGCTCGAGTTGGATTATGGTCGGATTTTCGACCCAGGTGTTTCGCCACGTGAGTTGGGAGCCCCATTTGAATTTAATGCATTTTAGTACATACTTCACATAGATATCAAAACAAATAAATAATTTTACTCGCACATGTGCAAAAACACTGTGGTCAACACACTCTTCGACCCAGGTATTTTATCAACAATTTGGACTCGACTCCGCTCCTGAAGTGGAATGGAGTCGGTTGAAGCTCATTTCAAGTCAACGCAGATAAATAAAGGGGCCAAGCGAGCTTGAAGCTCGCTCGAATACCTCATGTAAACGGGGTAAATAAGAAGTGCAATGGGATGGATACTACAAAGTTGTGACCATGGATAAGCTGATAGATTGATTGATTATCTATGGTTGTGAATTGATTACGGTTACCCTAGAGTATTTTAAGTATTGATTAACATACCTTCTTCATTTTCGTTGCTAAAATCCATTTGAGAATCGTGGCGTTCGAATGTGTATTCTTGTATATCTGAATAGTTAGACGTTTCTTCTGAAGGGTGTTCTTTCGGCAGATCTACCGGTGTTGGCTCCTGTCTTGTGTGTTCGTATGGCTGTTCCTGGGTTTCTTTAAAGAACAAATTATATTTTATAGTTAAGTTAAAAAATGTTTGCCCTAACTACCAATAATCAAATTTTAGTGACAACTTTGGCCAACTATGGCCCATTTCAGTGAAATGGACCGTACTGCAATAGACTATAAATATTAAACCGTAAATCGTATGACTCTCAAGTCATATATGTACCTACGGTATAAACTGACGGATTTCAAAAAATGAATCATTCATGAATTATTTAGGATTGATAAGAGTATGATGGTTAATTATTCAAAAAATACTAAAGTCCTAACTTAACTTGATTATTAGTAAGGGCTGTTATCTATGTTGGTAAAAGAATAAAACAGAATGATAAAAAAATATTGTTAAAATACTTCTAGCAATGCACCTTTCAAGAAAATTGATGGAACAGCATTATCTTTCATATTAAGGAATGTCCTGTTTGGAACCTCTCGAAAACAAGACTGTGTGAAGTGGTCACTGCAAATCAAACTTTCTTTGTCTGGAACAAAGTTCTTGAAATTCATTGCCAGCAACCACTTCTCTAACATTTTCCGTTTATTCAGAGGAAACCTGTGAAAAAATCAACAGGCACGTTTTCATTATAAGAAAAGGTATGAATCTTAATATATCTATCAATTCTTACTTTCGGAAAGGAAGCCCGGGTTTGGAATCTTTCGTTTCATTGCAAACAACACATCTATCCCTACGCTCTGAAAAGAGCGAAGAGATACTGCCGCGAACCAATACTCGTTTTTTCTCAGTAACATTGAAACATTCACTTTTGAAGTGATCCGAGCAAATTTGAGTGTACTAGTTTGGACAAAAAGAGGGAGGAAGCTTGAGTTGCTTCTTCCAAATCTCCATCTTCTAATGGGAAAATGCTAAAATATCGTTATAAATATCAAATTTACCTACTTCATCAGAATAATCTAAGAGTCGGCATCAAATTCATATTTTGTATGTGTATACAAAACATTATACCAAATTCAAGCGTATGTTGTTTTTCAGCCGGGAGAAAAATTTTCTGATTTTATGGTGTATAACTCAAAACAAAAAAAAACCTCCCCCACGGCTTAAAAAAACATGCGGAGAGTTGAATTTGGATTTTGGTTATCACTCCACAAAATTTGCAGCCGACTCTTGGTCATGAAAAAAATAAAACGAATTGGTTATAAGGGTCGGGAGGGAAGAAATTGTGACATTGACAAAATAAACCCCACACTATAATGTTATGTTTGCGTTTTTTTTTATTTATTAAAACAATCCACAAACACTCGTGTCACAAAATGCACTTTTTTATTTTTAAATATAACTCACCTGTGAACTGTTCTTCTTACGCGTTTGGCTTCGCTCCCACCTTCCTTTTTGCAATATTTGCAGCTTCGTACCATTTTTACAGTTTTTTCTTTAGACTTTAGTCGCTAATAGAAATAAATACAAAAAAAAATTTTAAATGTATTGTGCAATGTTATTATCATTTAAAATCATTTTTTACAAGATTTACTAATAGAAAAATCTTACCTTTCACTTCGAATTCCCTTTCTTTAAAATTTCACAACTTGGCTTTGTGGCGGGAAACGTCATTGACAACAGAAACATAAAAAAAAGATCCGTTTGGCAATTGATGATTTTTCTGTTTATGTTGTGAATTTTTCTTACAAAGTCAGAAAAAAGCTCAAGATACCAAACACACCCCGTTGCAAGGTACATTTAAATGTCATCTTCAAATGGTCAACAAAAACTGTTAAACATATAGGGAATACACTATCCAGTGTATTATAGAGATCAGTGGTTTCCCTGTGTGAAAGGGGACTATATGTAACTATAGTTTCGCGAAAAGACCAATAGTCTGCTCATACACCCCAAAATACGTCGATTTCGATTCAACAGTTTTGGATATGGTGGTCAAACTTTCGATCAATTGTGGTAAAAAGAACTCAAAACATGCTTTGATTTATGTTTGCAATTGGGTGAGTGCCATTTTCTACTGATTTGGATTTAAATATCACTTAAATTTGGTACTTGGTACTTAAAAAATGGCACTCACACAATTGCAAACATAAATCAAATCGCGTTTTGAGTTCTTACCAGGATTGATCTGAAGTCTGACAACCAAATCCAAACTTGTTGAATCGAAATCGACCTTAGATCAATTTTGCAAATCTTGATTTCAAAGATCTATAGACAGCTTTTCACACGCTTTGCACACATACCAAACTAATGTGACATTTTTATAGAAATCAGTAGACAATGGCACTCACAAAATTGCAAACATAAATCAAATCACGTTTTGAGTCAATTCAATTTTTTTTGTTGAAACGAAAGTGAAATCTGAAAAATATCAAAAAAATCGATTTTTTTTTGTTGAATCGAAATCGACATTACAGGCCACCTCTACAGGCCATGAATGATGAAAGGACTATGAACATGTCTAAAAAAATCCAATGGAGTCCAAAAAATCCATGTCCATCACCTAACACCCGCCACAGCGATCGACCTCATCGATAAATTACTTCGTTTCTATACGGGCATTCACACGCCACTGTGCTGCCGTAGAATTATGTCAAAAATCAGCTGTCAAATGGTATAGTTGTCAAAAGCCGCACAGTTTTTTTTGTCCATTTGCTCGACAATTTGATTGTCTCTTAATAATTCCAGCAAAATAACGATTTCAGAATGTGCCAAAAAAACACATTTTTTTTTCCTGTTCGAAATCCATTTTTTAAGGAAATTACTAAATTAATTTAAAACTTACGGGACGAAAACACCAGTTGACAAAAAAAAAAAAAACAAAAACAACACACAAAACTGTTTCGGCACACTAGTTCGCTCTTTTTCACACGCCATGCATGCCGGTGCACTACTTCGGTGAAAGGTTAATGAACGACATGACATAATTTGCCCACTGACTAAAAATGCATTGTTTGCTGATTGGATTATAGTTGTGATGTTGGGCGTCTGTGCGGCCTGTGGAGTCACAAATTCCATTGTAATAAATCGGAAACATTTTATGAATCCCGAAAAAAACTATCACCAAATCCGTTCGTAGTTGCAATTTGTTTGGGATTTCCACTAGGGATTCGTAGAAGTTTCCGATTACGATGGAATTCGTGATAGGGCTGATTATGTAAAAAGTTTTCCAGTAGGGATGGGTTGATTTTGAAAGCTCGTAGTGGCCATATTGTTTCTTTTTTAGGCAGACGGCAAAATTTTGTCATGCTTTACTATTCTTAAGTAAATAAAAAAAAAAATGTTAAATTATCGAGAAATAAAGAATTAATAATAATAATAATAAATAATTGTTTCTTTTACTTTCTGTCAAAATATCGTCTTTTAATCAGTGACCGCATTCGGAAACCTATATAGAGCTATCCAGATACGTTAGTGTTGTTGTAATCCCGTGTAAAATAACAGTGGATTACAAAACAGCTTTTGCTGTTGGATAGCTATCCAACCTATCCGAAAAATGTTGGTATACGTTTGTATCCTCATGTCAAAAACAACCAATACGTTCGAAAACCTATATGGTTTCCGAATGTGGCCAGTTACTAAAGACAAAAAATCATGGTAAGTAACAGCGTCGAGCAACACGTGCAAATGATGTTTTGGAGCAGTTGGAAGTTGATACCAATTTTCTTTGAAAAATCATCTTTAGCGATGAGGCCCATTTTTGTATGAATGGTTACGTGAATAAGAAAAAATGCAGGATTTGCATTCCACACGAGGTGCCAATGCATCCAATTAAGGTTACTGTTTGGTGTGGATTTTGGGCTGGAGGGATGCTGACCAGCCCATCACCGTCATCGCCTTCTTGTGGCCTGAATTGGATGATATAGACACCGAAGACATATATTGTTTCAACAGGATGGCGCTACTTGCCACACAGCTCAAGACACAACCGATATTCTGCACGAGCGCAAAGAAAAAATTAACAGAATTTGTAGATATTGATACAGTTTTGCTTTCTATTTCTTATATACATACATATACATCATATTAAATAAGTAATTTCATTAATTCATTAACAGTGAAAGATGGCAAGGAATCGAGCGAAAAAAAAAAGCTACGAGAGGAAGCAGGGACGGTAGCATCCTTAAAAGGGCAAAGACACTTTTAGGCGAAGGCTTCTCTATCTAAGGAGCAGCAAGGAAGCTAGGGATTGTGTATTCTGCCTTAGAAGAGTGCCTGAAGAAGCAAATATGCTGTTAAAAACGGTATAAAGCACCACTTTTAATAATGAATCACAAATGGCTGGAAAGGACTGGTTAAAGTGAAGCACAGAAAGCTCTGGTATCGTTGCTCGTTATGCGGACTTTGGGCCCATGAAGAGTGCACTGGATGGGAATCACCAGATGGCTACATATGCGAAAAATTTCTTGATTTACATTTGCCGGTATTGCCCGCCCTATGGCCGGTATTGCCCGGTGTGTCTGACAATCCCGGCCAAATTAATGTTCTTTTAAAAGTGAAATATTTGTATTATTTATTCAATGAATTCGTCCTTTTGTACTAAAGAAAACATGTTTAAGTTCCTATTTATTATAAATAAATTAAGTTATCGTTTATGGTTTTAGTTTTATTAGCTTTTTAGCAAAAGTGGCCGGTATTACCCCATCTTCCCCTACAACTTGTTTTATTCAATTTTAGAATCGACCCAACCTTAATGACCCCTTTTGTATGTACAGTACATATGTACATGTACAAATGTTTGTACATTATGTATACAATGTTCATATTTTTGTTTATTTGTCTTATAAAAAAATTTGGAATCAGTATGTTTATTTTTGGGTTTCATAATTAAGCTTACAGATTTTGGAAGTAGATAATTGTTAAGTAAAATATCACGTGCTTTGTTTCGATAATTTCATTCAGCTGTGTTAATATTCGGAATTTCCGTGGCAGCCATCATTTCGTCAAATCCTTCCAGTTCAGTTGGTGGTACATTTTCTTTTTCATCAATTGCAATATTATGCAGTACTGCGCATGCAATGATGATTAATTTTTGTTGTTGTCTGCTTAAATCGCATGCCCATAGATAACACTGGGAGTCTTCGTTTTATAACGCCAAATGTTCGCTCTATGATATTTCGTGTACAAATCTGACTTTCATTGTACAGATTTTTCAAATCACTATCAGCATTGTAAAAATGAGTCGGCAAATAACTTGTGTTTGGTGTTTCGATAACCCGAATCGCCAATGATTATGGAATTGTCAAACTCACCCCGTTCCAATTTCATTTTATGTTTTGAGTTATTGAAAATAGTTTGGTCATGCGATGCACCAGGCCAGCGTGCGCCAATATTTATAATTTTCATGTTGGCCGCACAAACTGCTTCTACGTTGAAAGAGTACCAACCCAACCCTTTCGATTGGGATAATTGTATACAATCTCCCCACACGGAGATTGAATTTTGACATGAGTGCAGTCAATAGCTGATCGTTCTCAGAAATCGGGCAAATTTATAGAAATCCTCGCAAGATTTAGTCATTTCAAAATTAGTTTGGGGCATCCGAATGAATCTCGACCGATTTTTGGCAATCGCTTGCATAACTTTTGGCAATAAAATGCATATGGAGGGGATACTTACACCAGCGAAATGAGCAATAGAGATTTGCATTGACCCAATTGCATATACAAACGTAATGTTATCAACAATTGTGTGATTGGGCGAATATAACGGAATCTACATATGTAAAAGCATCCAAAATTCGATTGAAAATTCTGTATTTGGGTAGGAATATAGGGGAAGGTGGCCTAAAAGTCTCACCAAGGTAAAATGGCCCCCTCGCTAGAAATCGTAGAATAGAACAGATTTAGAAGGTTTTGTGAACACAATCCTTTAGTTTATCTGGTAGAACCGACGTATACGAAATGTGAGCAACTTCAAGATATTATTTGAAATTTGACAGATCAAAGTGTCTCTAGCCATCTCCAAAAGTAGAAACAATAAAATTTTAAGAAAAATATGTTGACAAAAAACTGTACATATACAAAACGATGCATTTTGGAGAAAGCAGTGAATGCATGTTAGTATCAAGTATTTCTTTTTAATTTACTGAAGTTGTTTGGTCTACAACTATTTATGTCTGTTCGGAATTAAAACTTAAATAAAAAAATCCTAAAGGGGCAAAATGGCCTACTTAACATTCGGGTAAAATGGCATTGTGTGCCATTTTATACTTACCCTTAGACCGCTTTCACACAAGGAAACTGAGTTGCTAGCTAGTTTGTTGGCGAAAAGGGTGAGAGGGGAGATTTGTTTTCTTTCCCTTACGCCCTTCTCGCCTACAAACTGCCAGCTGCCGGCAACTCAGTTTCCTTGTGTGAAAGCAGGCTTACATTTTCATTTTTTTGTATAGTGAAAATGGTTGAAAAATATGAACGATCTATACAATTTTGTAACCTTTGAAGAGAGAACTCCAAGTCTGGTCGAATAATTTGAAGAACTTTAACCACAGTTTGGTCAAACGGAAACGTTGGAAAAAATCTTCATCATCCCATTTTTCCATATTTATTCTCTCCATCATTCTGTACTGCCTGCGTTCAGGTACGAGTATATTTTTTTCGTACTCCTCCTCATTACTCAAATTTTATACATATTTATGGCTGTTATTCTATTTTGCAAAATTTAAAATTATGAAATAACTACATATGTATATTTAATAAAATAACACAATTATTATTGCACAAACTTCAAACAAAATAACCAGTCAAAACAAAACTGACAGTTATAGCTAAAGCCTGGGGCCGAATTACCGCATCAGTGAGTGAGCAATACGTTACTGAATTATCTGCATTTGGATTCCTTCCTAAGATATCGAGTAAAGTATCGAGTATCGAATTCGATTTTTGGCATTTCTCGTCAGTGAACGAGTGTTTTTTTATACGATAGATGCTAGGTAGACGAGTGAGCAGTAAAATGGCAGAAAACTAAAATTGTTCTCTTTTCTGCAAATATTCCTACACAATACCAATCAATGGTGTTTCAGGGTGAATTAAAATAAATTAAACATCACCCAGAAAATTATTCTTGCTTGATTTTAAGGCACATTTATTCGATTTAACCAACAAATATTTTTGGCCAAATTAAATTCCAAAGGCAAATGTAAACAAAACATGAGCCCAACACAAGCAGCTGTGGCCATCGACCAATGAAATATTGACGTTTAGGAAAATGTACTAGAATTATCCTAGTACAACAGGAACTCAATTCGATACGTGATACTTCGTATAACATCATACCAATGTGATTACTCGATAGTTCGATAACGTGTTAAAGTTCCTCACTCGTTCACTGAAGACGTAATTCGGCCCGTGATCCACATCTGTGTCGTGTGTTGTGTTGTGGAGTCGTGTGTCGCTGTCATTCCATATATTTTATGCGCCATACTGCAACACAAAACACGAGACAAATATGGTTCTACGCATATGAAATACATTGTAGCAATAGCGGCACACGACTCCACAACACAACACACGACACAGATGTGGATCAGGGCCGAACAGAAATGCTTTATAACACCTCCTTTAGTACTTAAAATCGTAAAATGTGATGTGATTTTAAATTGAATGCTAGATTAGTAGATGAAGCCAAACTTCATTTAAATCCTTAAAAGAACCTGAATAAATATATTTTTAACAAATCTTAAATTTGCCTTTTTTAATGAAGGCTTTATGTTTAATGAAGAGTGAAAAAATTAGCCCTTAGTATCCTCATTTCATTAAATAAAATTAAGTTTTGTCGTAAAAATTAAGAATTTAATTATTTATAAAATGTTACTACCTTAATTTTATATGGTGGAAAAAAAAGTTAAAGGCAAATAAGTACAAATAAGTACACACAAAAAACCAAAAGGGTAGCATTTAGCCTTGCTCTTCAAAATTGCACTTTCTCATTATTTAATAGACCTCCGCGGTTTTTTCCTTCAATGACCCATTGAATGATTCTTACAATAAAAACGCGTGAACGTCTAAGTTCCTTATTGGCCTGTTTTTAAAGTAGACAAACGAATTGGACAAAAGATCATGCTATACAAAATAAGTGGATGATGCAGCAAAATATTGAAATTGTGTTTTTGTTCACAAATATCTAATCCAAGAAAGTTCCCGACTTTTCGATGTACCTAAATACATATATGTATATGTAGGATTGTAGGTACGCAAAAGAAATTGATTTCTTCCAATTAAGTTTTTTTGATTTCGGATGACATTTTGTTTATGTTTTTGTTTATGTTCAATGACAAAGTGGAAGACTGCTTCCACTTTGTTGCTAAATGTCCGGTATTTTCTCCACAGCGACTTAATTACTTTGGGAAGAAAACTTTAACGATGCAGGAAACAATCATGATTTTAAACGGGTTAAACTGGAAATAACTGTACAACTTTCAAAAAGTAATATATAAATATAGGTTGTAACTGATAACAGACTTTGTATTAAAAAAAAAATTTTAATAGGTATATTTAAATTCTACAATGCATTAATTTTTGTAAATTGTATTTGCTAACCGAGCTGACAGCAAAGCCATAGCTTTAAAACTCATCTTATTGTTAAACAATGTACTTAGAAGAAAGAAAAATAAATGAATTATTTACTTACTTACTTACTTACTAACTTACTTGTTTATAGTTTACCTACTTGTTTGACTACAGTTATTTGGTATCAAATACAATCTTCTTCTTCATTTAACCGGCGATTGTCATGATCTCGAGGGGGACCACAACTATCCCACTCAACGGTTTTACCTGTGGGTTTCACTTGTGGGGTTCGCCGGGTTGACCTCAGAAAACGTCGACATGTCTCCCAGTTTTGGATTGTTCCATGTCTGAGGCCAACTAAATGCAGGTATCGTTGCATTTGTTTCATCCAGGAGTTATTGCGTCTGCATTTTCATGCTAATCCATTTCCCCCCAGAACATCCACCCAAACATCAAGTGCTCGTTGCAAGGACACAGGATCTTCACTTATGATGGTTCCATCGTCAGCAAAGAATAACTGATTCATTTTGGGGTCCGTCACCTTATCCTCAAGCAAAAAGTCAAGGACAGTAATAAAGAGCAAAGGATTCAAGACGATTCCCTGGTGCACACCTTCTCTTATTGAGAACTCTTCGGTGATTCCTGCGGGGCATCTTACCTTTGTTTTAACCTGATCGTACATGTCCATGACCATCTGCACGTAGACTTCCGGAACTCCTCGTTGGCTAAGTGCAACCCATATCAGATCTCGTGGTTGTCTGTCGAATGCTTTTTTCAAAATCAACCAATACAATATGCAAATCTCTCCAGCAGTTCCTGAATAGCTTGGTTTGCATCAGCAGCTGGTGGAGATATTTAATCCAGCTCCCGATACATGCCCTTCGTACTCCCTGCTTGAAGTTGGGCACACTTTTTCTTTGCTTCTTTCTTGCAACGTCTGTAAACCAATCCAAGGCGTGCTTTATCATCTATGTTATGAGAGGGTCAAGTTGACCAAGCTTTGAAAGCCGTTTTTTTTTTTCCTAGTCATTACTGCCTTGGCTTCATCATTCCACCACCATGTTTCTTTGTCGTGTTGGCAGTGTCCTCTGAATCCTAGCAGTGATTTCGCTTCCCGAAGGCAGGTTTCTTGCAGAAAGTTCCACATTTTTTGCACTCCACACCCTTCACCTTCATTATGCATGTCTGTCGATGTATTTATACAGACAATAATCTTTCATAAGAGAGACAAAAGCTTCGCCTTTTACTTTATCCAGATTGTACCACTTAATTCCTCTGGAACCCTCTGTTTGTTTGTTCGTCTTCCTCGTCTCCATACAAAGTTCTGTCAGCAGAAGACGGTGTTGTGGGGTGATGGGTTCACCAAAAATCGCTTTGCAATCTTTGACTTGCGGCTTTATGAAACTGGGTACCAGATGGAAATCGATCTGAGTTTCATTTCCACCACTGCTTTAAGTGATAAGGTGCTTTTGATGTTTGATGAACATGGTATTTCCTCATAGTCCTCGTTATGTTTCCCAACAATTCCAGTCAAATCTCAAATACAATACTATAATTAATTTTTTTTTTTTTTTATTTTTATATTCCGCGCGCTCAAAAGGGGTTATTAATACCCTTAAAATGTTTTTAGCACAGCACGAGTGATTAGGTTAGTAGGAGAGGATTTAAAAGGCGCTCAAAAGGGGTTACTAATACCCTTAAAATGTTTTTAGCACAGCACGAGTGATTAGGTTAGTAGGAGAGGATTTAAAAGGAGATTCCGATGCACATCGGTTTTGAATGTTTGCACATCGAAATGAGAGGGGAAAGTCGGGCCGGGTAAAGCACATTCCACATTCGTGTGGTGCGACTGAAGAAAGAATCTCTGTATTTTACAGTACGTCCGAAGTTGGGCTCAAGGGTAAACTGATGGGCATTCCAAGAAGCGCGAGTATTACGGTTGAATTGATTAAGGGGAGGAATGCAACTGGCTATTTCACAAGAAAGAACACTCACTATAAAAATAGCGGTAAGATAGAGAAATACATGAAACATTACGGCGGTGTTCGAGAGTAGTAATTGTTTCTGTAATAGATCTTTCACCGATCATTTTTAAAGCTTTCTTTTGTATTCGGTCAAATAAACTTAAATGAGTTTTTGGAGCTCCTGCCCAAACATGAGAATTGTACACAAGTTTTGGACGAATAAAGGCTTTGTAGATCATAGCCAGATCAGAAAATTTTCTGCATCTGCGGAGAAAACCTAAACGTTTAGCAGCGTTTTTGGCGACGTCAAATATGTGGTCATTCCACAAAAGGTGGTCTGTGACACACATACCGAGAACTGAGAGCTGTTCGGTTTCCTTGATGCAAGTGCCATCCATGGATAGCGGCATTGGGGGTGTGTTTTGCTTAAACGACAGGAGACAGCATTGAGTTTTTGAAGCATTAAATTCTACGCGGTTTTTGATTCCCCATTGAACAATGCTGTCGAGATCAGAATTTAATGAGCTTATCATACGCTGCCATTCAAGTTCCACATCCGAAGGACATGGATGTGAATCTGTAAACGAATATGAGAAGCTGAGGGTACTGTCGTCAGCGAAACAGTTAAATGGATGAGAAGTTTCAGACAAAAGATCATTTATACAAATAAGGAAGAGAGTCTAAGACAAAACGGAGCCCTGGGGCACACCAGCTTTTATTTTGTGGATTTCAGACTGGAAACCGTCCAATACAACTTGTATTGAACGGTCTGAAAGGTAGTTTCTAAATCTTCCCCATACGCAGGCGCGGGTCCAGGATTTCGTTCAGGGGGGGGGCGGTATTTTCGTGTAATTTTGCCTACCTTTCAAATCTTCTTTCGAATACTTGTGCCTTTTTTAATGATTCTCTGTAATAGCCCTTCCATTCTAGCCCACAATGTATTAATACATATCAAATTGAAAGTGGGAAAGAATTCCACGCGACTGCCAAATTTGTGGGAAAGAAATAACTTTTTATATTTTGCTTCCACACTTGCTTGTATTAATACATTACCTTAACCTAAAAAAAGTGTGATAGAATGTCGGATAGAACTAGAACCTTTCCTAAAATAATTCATGTATTAACACATGTCAAATCGTGTGGGATAGAGTGTCGGCTTGTGTAGGCTGGGTTTTTATATTTTTTTCTATTCTACATGATTTGTTTCCCACTTTTTTGACATGTATTAATACACAGTGGGCTAGTGTGGAAGGCCTTAAAGTCTGTCTTAAAAATATTAAATATCAACTCAAAATAAAATATAAAAAGAATTATTTTAATTTAAATAAAGATAGCCTCTTTAAATATTGTTCTGTATGCTTAGCTTAAAGCATTAAATAGGAACTAGTACGTATAAAAAAAAAAACAACAAATAAATTAATTAAAATAAATTAAGGTGTGTACACATGATACATTAAATAATTAATTCTAATCATTTTTCGACATCGATCGGGATTTGTCTTTGGATTTGCATGAGTGCCAGACCGCGCAGGCGGTTTTTCCCATTGTTGATCTTAAATATGTTTAAAGACGCCGTAATGAAGAAAAAGACCTCTCTGCCGAAGAGTTTGTTACCGGAAACGTTGCAAGAATACGAAGAAAGTTATGCATTATTCCAAAAACATCCTTATTGCAAACGTTAATCAAATCCAGAATAGTAAAGGGAAGATGATTGTTCTGCTCCTTTTCTTTTAGCCATTTTTGGCACCACAGCACCAAATCATTTTTAAACAAAAAAATAAGTGTAATAGTTGTCCAAAGCGACCCAATAGAGTATGAAACTCATCAGTAGATATTATATCTGACTATATTTTCCGGAATCAAAATCGTAAGTTTAAACACATCTAAGGTTTCGGGTTGAAATCCTTCACGCAAATCGGTTAGGACAAACTCAAGTAGAGGTGCATATAAGGATATTCTATAGTACTCTACAGCTGAATTTGTGTCAAAATTGGGTGGGTAAATTTGGCGTGACGTAGGATAGAATACGAGGAATGTTCAACTTAACATTTAATTGATCGCCTAAATTGCTTGCACGCTCCCAGATGTTGTTGACATTAGTATCTTTGTTCTCTCGGCGACTAGAAAGAACGGAAATCGTGTTCTTTACCAGCATTGCGCTGCTGTTAAGGTGAAGAGCTGTTGTTTGTAGCACTGTGTTAAAGATAACATATTACTTAAACACAATGGCGCAAAATTTTAAACGGTTTAGTAAATTGTTAAAGCCATTTTAGTAACTTTCTAAGTTAAAAAGAAGATTTTGCTAATTTTAAACGATTTTAACATCTTACTATCTCTTAACAATTTACTAAAGTCAAAAAAGTGAATTGTTTTTTTTTTGTATGATTCATGAGCTATAATTGTATTTTAAAGTAAATAAACTAGTATAAAATGTTTTTGGAAGACGAAGATTTCGAAATATTTGATGATTCTGCATTGTGCAGAAAAGTGCGAAGTTCATCCTTTTGAAGAGCTGGACGATGGAGAATTTTACTCCAGATATAGGTTTGACAAGACAATAGTTCGGTTCTTGGTTGAAAGCCTAAGCATCCAAGACCGAATTATAATTCCGATTTGACCAGAATTGCAAATTTTAGTTACATTACACTTTTTTGGGCGAGATATTCATCAGGCTGATGTTGGAAAGTAAAACTACCTAATAGAACACAAACGATATATGTGTCTGTGTTCATCAATAAATCTTATATGAGCTTAGCTAGCTATTTAATAGTTAGAAAATCAAAAAAAAAGGTTTAAAATTTTGAAATAGTTAGTAAATTGCTAAATATTTAGAAAATTACTTACAAGTAAATTGCTAAAGCCCGTATGATACTAAACTATTCTAGTTTCATTTTTAATGCCTTAAAAATGAGAAAAAAATGTAGTATCATACGGGCTTAAGCCCTTAATAATAGGTTGTTTGAAATTTTGCGCCAATACTGGTAGGATAAATTGTGAAGTACATAAAGTTGTTAAAAGGGAAGAAGCCCTGCTAGCTGTGTTGAGTCATGCCACTGCGAAATCGTTTCCAGTTTTTCCACAATTTTGACGAGGTCTGAGGAAAATTGAAGTACACTTTCATGCCGGTCAACCCACCTAGTCTGACAAAGAGATGTGAGTGCACACCCCAAGGTGCTCATAAGGACAGTTTTTCGTTTTGGATGCGATTTGAAGAAGACAATTACCTCTTTCATGATTGCTCCAGCAGCATCTCGAACGGCAGGTTCTTTCGAACTTCGAGAAATGGAGTTGTTTACTTTGTGACTGTAGCATGGAATCTTCACAGCATTTATTGCTTCTTTCTGAATCATTGTGACAGCACCACGAACTTCCTAAAGCATAACAGCTCATCCGTCTGAGGAAGTTTGAGCTTCTTCCTTATCAGGAACAAAATAATTTGGCCAATGGCTTTGCCAGTTAATAACTCCTTAGATGTAGCATTTCCATCCAACTTCTCTTCGGTAGTCAATATTTTTCTGGTTTCTCTCCAATTTTCCTCGTACTCGTATTCTTCAACTGTTCTGAAATAAGCTAGTTCTTCAAATGCAACCACTTTTTGTTGGCAGTGGCACTTTCAAAATGCGAAAGTCATTATTTTTATTACGCTTCTTTGGTTGAGCAATTAACCAATAGATCATAAAATCAAATTTGTTGAAGACACACATCATCCGTATTCCTATTCTCAATGTTTTCAGGTAGAGAAAAGGGTTCATTCTTCATAACCTTTAAATGACAGTGACACACGCAAAAAAAAAGAATTTACGGACAATAGTAGTATTAAGCCTGATCCACATCTGTGTCGTATGTTGTGTTGTCGCTATCGCTACAATGTATTTCATATGCGTAGAACCATATTTGTTTCGTGTGTTGTGTTGCAGTGTGGCGAATAAAATATATGGAATGACAGCGACACACGACTCCACAACACACGACACAGATGTGGATCAGGAGTTAGTCTAAGAGCGGACAACACATTTTGGGAGTGGATCTGAGTATAAGGGTTTGAAGTGGCATATTTTGTGATATCGAAATCAAAAGTCTTGCAGGTTTTTTGTTCAGCCTTTGGCGGAGATGGGAGGTTGAGAATAGAGATTTTCGATCAGGGGAATTATCACTTCCACCAATTTTTTGAAAATACATTATGATGCTCTGTCGTTTTCCCTTACCCGGGCTAAGACAAGCGAGTAGAATTAGTAGCATATGTGTCATAGTGCAAGTTTTATGAATGTACATATGTAGTAAAAGTGATTTTATTGCCATTAAATGTAGATACATAAATATATAATTTAATACAAATTTTCACAAAAAGCATTGGCGAATTGCCGTCAGTCGAAGAAGGAGTTCTTTATATACAATTTCTTCGTAGAGTTTTTAGTTTATTAGTTCCAATGAATTAAAAAAAATAGAAAAACAACATTGGATGTAATTTTAAAATGCTTCGTTGGTGATTTGTTGGCGATATTTAATGGCCGATTTCCGATAGTCATAAAGAACTTTCCAAATTTCTCCGTTCAGGGCGCGAATAGTTTCATTCGATGACAGCGTATGGTTTTACCCCATAATGCTCTTCGAATTGAATTTAGGACAGGACAGATTCCAATAAAATGAAGTATGTCTTCTGTGCTACGCAGGTTGCACAAAGTACATTCAGTGTTTACATCGTTTCTATAAGGCAAGAAGTTCAGCTTGATTAGCTCACCACTGGCTTTAAATGTCGCTGATATAAAATCCAGACTATATTGGTCATCAAAGTAGTTCTTTTTCACAAAGATCGTGTTCGTGTTCCAGTAGCTTATAAGTGTTTCTTGTTTCGCTTTGGTGACTTGGTGTTTTAAACGCAATTTTTGTCGCTTCATCAATTTTCGTTAAGAGCACCTGAATGGTAACGCCCAACGGACTATTACTTTGTTCAAAAAGTGGAATTCCGTGCTCAGCAGACAATCTCGTCCATTCTGTGAAGAATTGTAGGTTTTTAAAGAAATGAAACAATCTTTTTTGTTAGACGATGACTTTGTTGTCCCATAATTTTTACTATGTAAGTGAAGTGCAGTGAAGGGTAGACCCGTTTCCAGATGCAACATGTATGTTGGAGTATTTATTGGTAGTTTGAAAATTCTCTCAATAAAATATCTTAACAGTTTTCCAACTTCTTCAAATTCAGAAACACCCCAGACTTGTTTTCATTACCGCTTCAATAATTTTAAATTTCACACTTGGAGAAATAATAGCTTTGCTTAAAACGTTTTTCCAAGTACAGTTTATTGCTTTTTTAGACTCATTGAGTTTTCTTCGAGATGTTTCTTGAAGGACAACTTTGAGTTGATCAAAACTCCAAGATAGATATTGTTTGACCGTTCCAAGTTCCTCATCTTGCCATGTCCACCTTTCGTCCTTAGCGTAGCGACCTGTTCCATTTCGAAAAAACCAAGATTTACGATTTATTAATAAATTCGTATTTAATTGGAGGTTCCATTATGTACAATACTCCTGCAATTTATTTATCATAATATGAATGTAGTGTGACTAGACTAGTAGCTCTCTGCTACTGCAAAATGAAAATAAATATACTACACTAGTAGGATAACTGGCAGGCAACTCGCAGCCAAAAATATTATACTATTTGTGCTACTGTGCTACTACGACTCTCTGCTGTTCAGATAAACTAACACACATAAACGCTACTAGTTCTACTCGCTTGTCTAAGCCCCGGGTAAGTCCAAACATGTTAATTTTTGTGATCCGACTAAAAGAATTCAAGATATAAGTTTTTTAAGGAAACCGGATAAGAAATTTGGTAAACCTCTATTTTCAACTCATTCGCCAAGGGCTGAGAAAAAAACCTGCCAAGACTTTTGATTTCGATATCACTCAATGATATCACAAAATATGCCCCTTTAAACCGCTAATACTCAGATTTTGGTTATACATCCACTCCCAAAATTTGCTGTTGGCTCTTGTACATGATACTTAACTGGAGTAGGTATCTTCTTATGTCTAAAATGAGTAGTACACTCTCAACTTCTATCCTAGCAGGCCTTAGAAAAAAAAAATTTCAATAACGTGACGGAATTTTTAGTTGAGAGTGCAATAAATTGTAATTGTAGATATAAAGGCTGTTCCAAATCAACATTCACAATGATAACAAAAATGACAGATAAACAATGCTAATTACAACAAAAACTTGCGTTGGCGAATTTTTCGTGCCGCTTTCGCGGTGGTTTGGGAAAGCCTTAATTCTGATATACCTATCTACATTATCTTACATTAAAACGAAAAGTGATGCGTTTGCCTGTTGCTTTTTATAGCTTAAGGTATAGGGATTGAAACAGGTAGGCAGCTAAAATTGTAACAATCAAACAAAATGATATAAACCTGAAAAGTAGAATTGCCCAGGGGAGGGCAATTGTATCCATTGCCCCCCTCCCCTGGATCTGCCCTGCCATACGAATACGAGTTTGATTTTTTATTGATACAAACTCTTTATAAGCAGTCTTCTACATGCCTACACCTTTTTGGTTAGAAAAGGGATTGAGGTGAATCGTTGGTACCTATGTACAAAGTTTTTAATCAAAAATATTATATATCACATTGAATATTAATTGATTCTCTAAACATCGTTATTCTCTTATACAATATATATTATGTCCAAACAAGCGTTTGTAAAATGCGTAGAAGAGGTATTTCGAATAAAGAGAAAATTTCTTTTGATTTTTTTCCAAATTGTATAATTTTGAACGTATATCGTCATAAAGCTTAGTCGTATTGAAATGCTCAAATCCATTCATCAGCAAATTTACTTTTAATTCTTGAGTGACCCATAAAAACAAAGCACCTATATACATATATGTTGTGTTCATGCAATATTGTATATGTATGTACATATATATACCATTTTATTTGTGAAGAGGTACCTCGACCCTTTTTGAATCCGCATACCTGTTTTGCTAATTTGATACACATCCTTCAAAAAGTTACAAAAATCGCAAAATTATTTAAAAATAAAACGTTCACATCCAATATTTCCCACACTTACCGGGACAAAACGTGCCTTTTTCTGTATAATATCGTTTTGCAAAAGAATTTTCTGAAAATGAAAAAAAAACATATTTGAAAGCTATGTTTTAATCAGCGACAACTTTATGTTCCCTAGGAAGGTAAAATAAAAATAAGTAATTAAGTACAAACGGAAACTCTGCGTTTTGATCTTTTAAATTAGTTTTTTCGTCGATGTCGTAGATTTGGTTGGTTCTGGGTGGCACAGGGTGAAAAGTCCACAGTTCGAAAGTCCATAAAATAAAAGTCTAGAAAATATCTACAAAAATTCGGGAGGAGAATTTAATTGTTTTATTTTAAAGAGTCTCTCTTGGGGATTCTAAAACAACAAATTTCCAAAAGAAAGCTCTCTGCGTCGTCCGCCATTTTGTAAAAAGGTGTTTAAAAGCGTTTACTCAATTTTCTCAACCGCTATTTGTTGTAGAGTAGTTATTTTTGTTTACTTTTGTAGGTTAACATGTTCTCTACAATTTTTGCTTTAAACATTTTTTGATAGCTCCTTCCTATAAGAAGTTATTGTTGAAAAACGAGCAAAATTTTGATTGTAAAAATGGCTTTTCAAGTTTATCTCATCCAGTCCATCCGAATCAAAAATCACTTGGATATAGAACAATAAATTTCCAATATTTCTGTTTATTTAGATTTCATGTAACTAAAAAAACTTTCAAGATCAAGTACGACAAAGTGTCTAATATTATATAATAAAATTTAAATTGATTTTATTAAATTGCCTCTACTTGTTCCCCGTTAGATTAACAAATATAAAAATAATTGTGTATAATTTGTTTCTTGAAAATTAGAAATTTTTCATGATTATTTTGAATTTAAAATAGTATACATAAAGTTGACGGGACATTTACACACCCTTTTAGTATGAAACTTTTTGCCCATCCCCAATAATTTTTATTTAAAAATGTAGCTACATTTGTAGGGAACATTTTGAGCTCTTAATCTTAAAAATCTGACCAGTAGAAATGAAGTTAGGATTACAAAAAAAAAAGATTAGAAAAAATTTATTTTTAAAAATAAAATAAAACAAATATAAAAATAATTTTTTTCTATTCGGCTTTTTTTCTATTTCAAAAATCTTAACTTCATTTCTACTAGTCAGATTTTTAGGATTAAGATCTCTAAATTTATCTTACAATTGTGTCTAAATTTCTAAATAAAAGTTATTGTGGAGGGGCAAAAAGTTTCGTACTAAGTTGTCCCGTCAACTTAAGCATAAAAAATCCTAAAGAAATTGTGTTAATTTTATTTTATGCAGCATTCAAAATAATTAACTTTTTATTCAGCAGAAGAAAAAAATAAACTTTCTGCGGCTGTCAAACAATGACAAGTTTAAACCTAGCTTTAGACCTTTCTCTTTTAAACTGGTTTATTTTAGTCAGTCTCAGTAGGGTTTAAATCATAAAAATCCTCTGGAAAGTTAAAACATTTCAGTAAATTGTTTTCGAAATACTTTTTGACAATTGACAAAAATAAATACAAAATATTTGTTCAAACAATTTTTAAAAAAGAATTTTGCTATCGGTTTAAGCCATGGTACAAGTAAACAGATAGCGCACATTTTTTGTGTTACACTAATAAAACATAGATTTTCTGAGCTAAATTCAATGATTAAATATGAATTATTATTTTTTGGAAACCATCACATTTGTATTTTACGATTCTGAACACATATTTTTATTTTTCAAATCAACAAAGTACTAAAAATCACGGCCAATTTGTTCATCGATGCCGTAGATGCCAAAAACGGCGCAGGGTTAAAAGTCCACAGGTGAAAAGTCCATAATGGACTTTTGGCCCACTTGGATGGGGCAGAAGACCATGATAAATTGTGGACTTTTGACCCACCCCGATGGGTCAAAAGTCCACCCAAAAATCTTGTGGACTTCTGGCCCATTGATTGTGGATTTCTGACCGATTTAAGTGGGTCACTTGGATGGGGCAGAAGACCATGATAAATTGTGGACTTTTGACCCACCCCGATGGGTCAAAAGTCCACCCAAAAATCTTGTGGACTTCTGGCCCATTGATTGTGGATTTCTGACCGATTTAAGTGGGTCACTTTATATAGTTTTCTTTAACAGGAGTGCATTGGGTGGCCCACTTCGCGGGTTCAAAGATTTTAACTCCCTTTTTGCTTAGGGTATGCTCAGTCGCTAGGCAGGCGCCTATCTCATCAGTTGGTGTGTTTTAAGTTTATTTGTAATAAACAGAACCTTGGGCGGCCCGCTTCGATAAATTCATAATTGTTCTGCTCTATTTGAATATGAAATTATTAAAAATATTTGTTGACTTATGACCCACTTTCTTTCTAAAATTAGGAAATATTGACCCACTTTTTGTGGACTTTTGGCCCACTTGGGTGGGTCAAATCTCCACAATAAATTTGTGGACTTCTGGCCCCATCCAAGTGGGTCAAAAGTCCATTTAGTCCCATCAAATTAACAAAAATATCTTCAAAAATTCGGGAGGAAAATTTTATTATTTTATTTTAAAGAGTACCTCTTGGAGATTCTAAAACCACAATTTTCCAATAAAAAAACCTCTGCGTCGTCGTCCGCCATAGTGAAAAAGGCGTTTAAAAGCGTTTACTCGATTTTCTCAACCCCTATTAGTCGCAGAGTAATTATTTTTATTTACTTGTGTAAGTTAAAATGTTGTCTACAATTGTTGTTTTTTTTGATTGATTTTATTAAATTTCCTCTACTTGCTTCCTCTACTTACTAACACATTTGTAGAGAAAGGTTATACCTTTAATTCTGTATAATTAAGTAAAATTAATAAATGTTCATCATATTTTGAATTTAAAGTAGTATACATAAAGTTGACGGGACATTATACACCCTTTTAGTACGAAACTTTTTGCCCCTCCACAATAACTTTTATTTAGAAATTTAGACACAATTGTAAGATAAATTTAGAGATCTTAATCCTAAAAATCTGACTAGTAGAAATGAAGTTAAGATTTTTGAAATAGAAAAAAAGCCGAATAGAAAAAAATTATTTTTATATTTGTTTTATTTTATTTTTAAAAATAAATTTTTTCTAATCTTTTTTTTTTTGTAATCCTAACTTCATTTCTACCTGCATACGAGCAGCGATTGAGATATTGGCAGTGACTACTCGCTATTTGGCAACTCATGCCAGTAGTGACAAGAACGATAAGTGTGTAGATCTGTTTAGAAAGTTATTATACAATATCCTTTTTAGATACAAACAAATTTAAAAGACATTGATTTTTAAGTACCTACATACATAGTATACTTAACTCTTTCATTTAATTAATTACTATACACATATATATTTGTATAAACTTCATAGTGGTGAATGAAGCTTTAAATAAAAATAATATGTATATATGTATATAAATTTGACAATAACTTCCCATTAAGCCCGTAGCGTAATGGTTAGTGCGTTCGACTGTCACGCTGGAGGTCTGGGATCGCTTCCCAGCCTCGTCCACCTAAAAACTAAAAAAGTTTTTTTTTCAGGGCTACTGCCTCTTGCGAGGAATTGACAAATCCTCCAAGAGTATCACTTGTCACGAATAAGTGCTTCTCGTCTAGCCGTTCGGATTCGGCACACAATTGTAGGTCCCTTCCATTCCTGTCGAAAGGCGCACACAGGAATGGTTGCGAGTTGTTAGTCACTAGGCCCTGGTTCTTCATGAGCTGTTGTGCCACCCGATTTACTTATTTTTTTTTTCCATTAAATAAAAAATTAATATTTAATACAATATTAATATACCCTATTAATTAAAATATACCGTTCATTTTTGCTGAAAAAACAAGTCACACTGACTTAATACATGCTCATTGCTAACTTTATTCGATATCATTTTACTTTAGCGACGAGACTAGAACACCGGTAGAAATATATCTCTGCCTTCACGAAAGGTAATAGGAATCTTAAAAAAAAAAAAACAATAATTCCTCTTTCATCCGTGTTCTCTTCCTGTGTCACTACCAAAAACGTTTCAAGTTGAAAAATTGTTTACATAGTCGTAACTTGAGCGAATCGAGTTTCAAATTTTCCAGAGTCCCGTCGTCTTCGTCGCTTGAATTGACTTCTTGTCACTTTGATACAACTGCATTATGACCAGGAATAAAAAAAAAAAACAATCAAAACAAAATTGCATTTGTTTTGTACTTAAAGTCCTCATCAGCAAATTTATAATTTTTAAAGCTTCAACATTTGAGACCGCCAATATTTTAGTTTAGTGTTTGACGGTTGCCCAATTCAGTTGGTTTTGTAACGAAGGTTTCTTTCGCGATGACGTAAATTATTTTACTGAACTTCATGTGTACCTACATAAGATTTTTGAATCTTTTTTTAAAGTATTACGACAACAAGTTTTTATTTTAAATGTGTTAAACAAATTTAAATGCGCAAATATGTATATGTAAGTTCGGTTTAAATACATTAAACTATAAATTTAGTACAATTTTTAATTTCTAAAGTGAACAAATTTATTTTGAGTAGTAGAAAACACGATATACAAATATTGGAAGCATATATTTTTCATTGGATTCATTTTCAGTTATTGTTTTACGATCAGTGATGTTCTTATTAATTATAATTTAAGAAACGTTACAATTTTTCACGATTCTTTTAACAAGTTTATTCTTCAAAAAAAATTTGCCCTATTAATAAGTTATTCGGAAAACAAATAAAAGTGTTTGAGGAATTTGGTATTTCGCAGAGAAATGGCTATAATATTGGTTAATGAAAATTAAATTTCATATGCCAGCCAATCATAATTTTTTTTAAATAAAACTGCAAATTATTAAACCGGGTAGGAAATGTGATGAACTCAACAAATATAAAACATTTTAAGTTGTAGTACCTACACACAAATTACACCTCCCGTATTTGAATTTAATCCATCAGAAAATTTGTTTTCTTAAAAATTATTCAAAAAATGACAATTATGAGGTTTGCGTTTTGAAAATCTAAAATTATTCAATAAATTTAAAACATTATTAAATAAAAATCACTCCTTAACTTTATGTTCACACAAAAATTTCTCTAAATTTATTGCGTTTCCAATAAAAGAATTATTCATTTTAAAAAGCTATTCAACTCAAAATAATTTTTTTAAGAAAAATTCTCTAAGGAATTCGTCACAAATGTTAAATTGATAATGGTACAGCATTTATATAAAATTTCGTCTTACAATTTTTTGTATTTTCAAAAAATACACTATACTCAAATTTTAAATTATTACCGACAGCAGTATTCCCTTATAATTTCGTATATCCTACTGCTTTGTACTATATACACACTTGCTTCAAACCCTTAAAATGTATAGATTGAAGAAATTTACGAGGTACAAGATATATCATTCTTAAAAGAAGTCCCTGATTGTTCTTCTGTTGGTTGACGCCTCAAACTGTTGTAATAAAAGTTGTTTTTACAAAATTTCTATACCACGTTAGTATTGTTATACATACAGAAACGTTATTTTTAAACTTGAAATTATTTGAAAATTTGCTGATGGATAATCCTTCTCGGTTATGGAAAGGGACCAATTAAGGAATTAAAGAAAAGAAATGTGGTCGTAACCATAGAAGTTTTTATTATATTTGAATTTGATAACGATGTAAAGGATTTTTAAAATTAGATAAATTCGATGCATTAAATAGCCATTATTTCAAATCTCATTTAAAATACTTTTATTTGGATTTGGGCTTTGAATAAATATTTTGAGAATTAGGTGTGTAAGAATTTTGTACTTTGTTTTATTTTTCCACTAAGCAATATAAATTCACACATGTTCGACCCACCTGTGAATTAATTCCCTTTAACTCACACAAAATAAAATAATTTGTTTACCCATTTTGACATATATTTTAAACTTTCTTTAATTTTTCACAAGTTTTAGGGAAATATTTTCAAATCTGTTTTTTTGTTTTTCGATACGTCGGTAAAGCATTGTTTAAGTATACATTGCACATATTTATTAAGTATAAGCGTCAATATAATCACTTGAACAAAATGTTCAATATAATAATAAAAGGGGTAAATGGCCTCTCTACTTTCCTTAACCGCGCCTGAAACATTAACTACCTACCGTAAATCTTATGGCAGACAACTCGTCTGCATGACTTCCTTTTTCTCAGGACGGAAAAACCTTACCGGAAATTCGGTTCAATGAGATATGTTATCCTTACAGATACAGATTGAAAGAAAACTGCACATATAGAATTAAACAAATATAAATTTGAATATTGAAATTAAATTTCATTTGATTATCTTTCGTCTGGAACGGAAAAAAAGTTAATTCGTGCGAGTAAAAAAAATAGAAAAAGGTATCTGTCTATTGAAATTATCTGCATTATAATTAGACTGATTACTTACTGAAATTAAAACAAGAGTAGGTAGATAATTTGATAAAGTACTTCATTAGGACTTATTTTTACTTAACATAATTATGATTGGTGCATTATAGGCTCTCAAAATAAAACATTTTTTAGTTTAATTCAGGTAACTGGAAACGTTATTAATTTTGTATTCAAAGACGAGTTCTAAGGATATGCGGCTACTTTTTTTTCTTAAAACAAAACTGTTATAATATCTGAATGAACAAAATCTTCTCCTTCAAAATAACTGTTGAACCTTTACCCTACGTAGATTAGTTATAGATCCTCTATTTTTTGCTTCAATAATATTCTCCGATAAATCAGAACTTAAAGAATAATAAGAAATAAATGAATAAAAAACGTACGTTTTCTGGGATTCTATCTTAATTTTAGTCTATAAAACACTTTTTTAGGAACGAAGACGTAAAGAAAAGCGAGTCCTACATTAGTAAAAAAAAGTTCTTTGGAGCGTTTTATCGCTAAAATTTTGAAAGGGCGAAAATTCTTTTGAAGTTTGTTTAGTTGGAAAATAACGTTTTTCTGGAAGTCTCAAAAACAAAAAAGCTGAGATACCAATAAAATGGTATGAAATTTGAAAATATATAATAATGTGTTTTAGTTTTTTCCTAATCCATCTTTTTAAATTTTGTTTCAGTCTCAAAAACAAAATGGCAAACCAATATGGTGGTTTAAAATGATTAAAAGTCAAATATTATTAAAAATCAATGGTTAAATCCATTTAGTTTATATAAGTTTTGAGCTTAAAAATATTTTCTGCAAAAGCTATTTATTAAAATAATTTTGTTTAAAACTAATTATCAAATATAGTCCAGTAACCTTGTCGTTTGTATGGAAGGAACCGTTGGTAGTTCTGATGTTTTGCTGAGTTATTCAGGATGTTGGCCTTAGAAATAACCTAAATTTTCGACCTCAAGCGGTGAAAGCTTCATGGTCAAAAATCAGAAAAACCGCGATTTGTTCGCGCTTTTTTCCGTTATTGGTAGTTTCAGCCCCAAATGACTTATTTTAAATAAAAACACTGTTCCGCGATTTCAAAATAACTTAATTGGCTTGAAATTGAGCCCGAAGCCATCTCTATAGACCCAATGGTTTCAAAATACAACAATTCAAAATTTAGCGATACAAAAAATTAATATAAAAAGTAGTGTTATCAAACACTATAATGGCGAATGAAGAATGGT